>SJYW01038423.1:2039-16855 GCA_006410735.1 Raphicerus campestris
GGAGCCACTTTAGTTATAAAGGTGTCATGCAAAAGAGATCACCTGAAAAAAAAATGAAATTTAACATGAGGGCCCTTAAAAATGAAATGTCAACCATGTAAAAAGCAAAGAAACAGCATTTCAGGTAGAGCGAACTTTGCAAATTACTGAGTCAGAGAAGAGTTTGGTGTGTTTAAGGACCTGTAAAGAGACCAGTTTATCTGTAGCAGAGAGGGTGAGGGAGCCATGATGGACATGCATGATCAAGGACAGAGGCAGAGGCCAGGGAAAGAAAGTTCTGATAACTTGGAGAAAAGAGTTTGTATTTTCCTGTAAATATGTTGAAAGCACACTGAAGACTCTCCAGTTTAGTAGCCACTACCTATATACACCTATTTCAGTTTGAATAAGTTTTAAGGTAAATTCAGTTAAATTTCAGTTCTCTCTCTCACTTACACACACACATACACACAACTATCAAGTGTTCATGTAGCTAGTGTCTTTCACATTGGTTGGTACAGATGTGGAATCTTCTCATTGCAGAAAGTTTTATTGGGCAATGCTATGAGGAGTCTAGGCTGGAGAATGATAAAACGGGAAATGACATTAATTTTTTTCAAGATTACTCTGGCTACTGTATAGAGAATCAGTTGTAGAGAGACAAGAAAGTGAGGCAGGGAGATTTTTCAGGAAGCCACAGCTATAGACAGGACAAGAGGTCAGCAATCTGGGCTGAGTTCCTCTGTGAAACTCCTCTCTGCTTCAAACAATGCCAAGGGAACTCACTCCTGCATTTGTGCCTCTGCAGCTGGAGTAGCTGAGATGTTTCTCAATGTGCTCTTTCGTCCTCTAGGACACCAGCCTAGGCTAATTTCACGTGGTGGTGAAAACATCCAATCAGCAAGAGCAGGGCAAGCCCCAGCGCACAGGCACTTGTGAAACCTCTGCTCATATCACTTTTGTTAATGTTCCATCAGTCAAAGCAAGTCACCTGACGAAGTTCAGAGTCATCGTGCACTGGGAAGAATGGGGCATTGTGGACAGTGCTGTATCAGCCTATCCACTAACATCTGCCTCATAAATTTCTTTGTTTTCAGACACTTCCAGTTGTCAGGGGGTGAAAATTTGTCTTCTGAGTGGAAATCCAAGGATGAATCCTCTAGGACAGTGGGCAGGAGCAATTTGGTGATTCTTGGATGTTTGACTGACAGTAGTCAAAATGCAGTTAGCTTTGCCCCATGAAGTCTTGTGTAGAAGGTTGAGCTCTGTTCATGCATTAACTCCCATCTGCCTCCTCAATTCTGATTTTATTCCTCACAGAAGCCCCTCTGGAGAAAGTGCCACCACTGTGATGTGTATCAGTCCATCATTTCAGTCCTCTGTGAAGTTAAGCAAACTCATTATCCCCATCAGCTTCCTGTAACCAGTACTCAACGTTCCTCAGTATTCCTGCCTCTTAAGTTAATTCCCAGACACTAACACTCAGCATTTGGGTTACTCAGCTATGTAGCCAAGATCTTTCCTTCTCTCTGCTTTTTGTTTTGACCCCATTCATACCAAGCATTTATAAGTGTCAGGTACTGTTCTAAATGTATTATCGGGGTTACTCATTCAATCCTCTTGGTAACCCTATGAGATAGCTATAATTATGGGCTCCATTTTACAGAGGCAATATGCAAGGCATGAGGGAATCAAGTCATTTGTCAAAGGTCACACAGCTGGAAAATGAGGAGCTGGGATTCAAACCAGGCAGATGATGTCAGAGTCTTCCTCTCACCACTTCGCCTTCCTTCCCCTCCAGATGCAAGGGGATCACCTAGAGACCAGGTGTCAGCCCTCAGGACCGCCTGCAATGGCGCCCAGGGGCCTCCTCATGAATGACTCCACTTCTTCCTAAGCTGGCAATCATAGTATAACCTTTCTTATTGCAGGTGCAGTGGGAGTGTATCAACCCCAAGTACAAAGCCAAGAAGAAGAATTATAAGAACTCGGGCATTGTGATTTTGAATCAGTGCAAGGTATAAACATAGCCCCTGTCTTCCAGGAGTATGTAACTAAGGCTGTCTGGGAGGAAGGCCCAGGTGGTCTGCACAGAAAGAGTGTCAAGAAGATATGATCTTTTTAAAATAAGAAAGTCAGAAAGTCAAGGTATTAGAGGACGTACATTATAAGTTTGGGTGATTTTGGAGCTATGGTAAGCCAGTGCCTCCATCACCTCAACAAAGACAGTCCTGCCTGAAGATAACAGAGTCCTGGTCACAGTCAGGTTCTTCTCTGCCCAGGACAGCACCAGAGGGAGGTCCCCAGATGGGGGCAACCTACATTTCTAAAGCTTCTGCGTGAGTGAATGAAAGTCATTCAGTTGAGTCCAATTCTTTGTGACCCCATGGACTATATGTATAGTCCATGGAATTCTCCAGGCCAGAATACTGGAGTGGATAGCTGTTCCCTTCTTCAGAGGATCTTCCCAACTCAGGTATTGAACCCAGGTCTCCTGCATTGCAGGCGAATTCTTCACCAGCTGAGCCACCAGGAAAGCCCAAGAATACTGGAGTGGGTAGTCTATCCCTTCTTCAGGGAATCTTCCTGACCCAGGAATCAAACCAAGGTCTCCTGCATTACAGGCAGATTCTTTACCAGCTCAGCTAAATGGAAGCCCCAATTTACATGTAATAGGCACTAAGTTTTTAATTAAAAAGATTTTAAATAGAATAGTTACTATTATCAAAACTGTACCAAGACAATGTAATACCACAAAAAGTTAGAGAAAATAGCAATAATCTGCCAATAACAGGATTATTTCTATTACATTCTAAATTCAAATTTTAATCTTCATTTATGCATATTTCATAAAAGAAAACACTAATATTAAGTTTTAGAGTAAATTTTTACTCTTACATTTTTGTACTTTTATTCCATAACTACATTAAAGTATTGTCATTTCAAAGAAACACCTACAGCTCCCCAGAAGAACTAGTTTTAATACTGGCAGTCTTCCTGTTCAATACACACCAATATAAATCTTTTCTTGTCAGAGATCTCAATATTAAGTACTCTACAACAGGGTTTTCTGTTCCGTGAACTCTGTTTCACTAAAACTTTCGTTCTCCATTTCCTCTTCCATAACCGCAGGCACACTCAGACTTAAAGATTTATGTTTCTTACGTATATTCTGTATGCCACCTCTGTCTCTGGAAGACACATTCCTTCCTGCTGACACTTTCTAAAGCACCTACTCTGTGCTTATCACACCAAGTGATAATCACTAGTACTTACCACTCAGTCTTCTGTACGTGGCACCTCCTCCATTGAAGAGATACCATGAAAACAAGACACGGGGGATGAGTAAAGCACCTAAAAATTTCTCCCAGAGGGCAGAGGGGCTCTAACTCCACAGAAAATCTCCGCTGAGTATAATTTTGCTACTGGTTGAGTACTTAGTATGGTAAAAATAACTTTTTATTCTTACCACAACTCTGAGATTTCTACTTTGATGTGACTGTAACTAGTTCATTGTCTCCTACACATGGTAAGAGCTGAGATTTGAATCTGTCTGTCTGACTTGATGATATGAGACTTCCATGCCATCCAGTTTCTCTCTAAATATCTCAGGTTCCTTTTCTCAAAGTTGGCATTCCTGGCTTCCAGGGGCTGTAGGAGCCCATTCTCATATAATGGAAGAGTCAGGAGAAAGACTGATGGGTCTGGCTTAGGTCACAGGCCTATCTCTCGAACTAATTACTGGAACTAGATGATAACAATGCTTATGATTGGCCATCTGGGGTCATTGCTTTGATTATGTTTGCTGTATTTTATGATGCTTTGATATCTTGGGGCTTTGCATACTGGGAGGAACTGCCTCTTAGGTTTAGCTAATTCCTCAAGATAGCAATCAGCATGCCTATGAGCCCATCTTTGACATGCAGACAGAGCAATCCAGAGCCTGTATCCCTAGCTACCCCCTTTCCTGAGCTTTCACCAAGCTCACACCAAGCCAATATTCCCCCTGCCCTGTATCACCCCAGAGCCAGCTTCAGACAATTAGAGACCATCCCTATCGCCCAGAGCCTCCAGAATCACTCATTATTCAGTCCTAAACCTGCTTAACTGCTTACCTTGCCTCACTCATTCCTTCCCACAAAAACCACCATAGTGACTTTTGTCTGTGCTTTCCCTGCATGCCTCCTGCCTCCTGGCTAACCCAGCGCTACTCCATGTGGCCCCCTTGTGTGGCAGGACATGCCTTCAGTCCTTTGGGAAGCTGTGAATAATAAACTCTTCTTCCAAAGGCAGTTGTCTCTGGTCATCTTACCTACCTACCTATACAGACCAAATCCTAGTGCATTCAGAATAGTCCTGTGCCCATCGAAGCAGGAGAAAAGACGATCCAGATGAATCGGTTCAACTGTCCATCTCTGTAAGGTGACTGTGCATATAACTGTTTCGATCTAAGAGTCTGGCGCTCAGAGGACATGGTATTGATAGGGATACAGTAGTAGGTCCACCCACTCCAGTATTCTTGGGCTTCCATGGTGGCTCAGACAGTAAAGAACCTGCCTGCACTGGGGGAGATCTCCCCTGGAGGAGGGCATGGTAACCCACTCCAGTATTCTTCCCTGGAGAATCCCCATGGACAGAGGAGCCTGGTGGGCTACAGTCCATGGGGTCACAAAGAGTCAGGCACGACTGAGTGACTAAGTACAACACAGCATCTCAACTATCAGGCAAAGCACCCCCATAAGGAAGCCGCGAGTAGGCACTATTCTGAGGCCCAGTAAACATCAGCCCTGAGACAAGTCTGCTGATAGATGTGTGCCACCTGGAGGTGGTGCCTGGAAATGCTGCCACAGGGTTTTGTGGGTCAATCTTTGGGAAGCTGCCCTGAGCCTCAGATGGAATATGAGAAGCAGAAGCGAGGGTCAAAAATCAGCTGATGGTTGTACCAGTGAAATGATCCAGTTTGTGAGCTCTCTAACTGCAGGTACCATGCCTGTTTCTCTTTTCCCTGTATCCTTAGCATCCAGGGCATGGTGGAGGCTCAATAAATCCTTGTCAAATAACTGCATAGATGAATGTCACCAACACTCAAACAGCAGAATCATAATGAAGCAGAAATGAAGACTAGAAATCAGTAAAGAGTGTGAGAACACAGAAGCTAGGGGTGGGGCAGGAAGCAGGAAGCCTGTTGACTTCCAGCCTAGAGGTCAAAAGGATGCATTTGGGTCCCACCTCCACCATCTAGGTAGGTGATCTTAGCCTCAGTTTCCTCATGGATAAAATGGACACAAAAATCATTGTATCACCTTCACAGACTCGTTCTAAGAATTAAATGAAATCATGTATGTTAAGAGCTTGGCATACAGTTCAGTTCAGTTCAGTTCAATTCAGTCACTCAGTCATGTCCAACTCTTTGCGACCTCGTGAATTGCAGCAGCGCCCTGTAAATATTAATCCTTGTTCTCATCTCAAGGGAGGAATCTCACTAACTGGCAGCTTACAGTGGAGAGCTTCTTGGATAACTGTGACCTTGAAGCTGCTCGTCTTTTTCACTGTGGTGTTAGGAACTTTACCAGAACTGGGACTTAGACACGTGCAGCAAGACTGAAGCTAAGTGTGAGACTTCATGTATTTCAAACCAGTGGTGACCCATGAAAACACAGTACCGTCTCACCCCAGAGGCAGAGGCTAATTAAAATCATATGTAAACACAAAAAGAGTGAGAAAGAGGAGGGATGGTTGCAGCCCTCACAGGCCCATCTGTTTTCTTTCTCTCCTCTCATGAAAGATAATCAGCTGACTCATCTTTTTCCCATAGGCCTTTCTCTGCTCTCCCCTCTAGGTCAGCAAACCCCATGTTTAGGCCTTTAACGTGCAAGTACTCGGATCACACTGTTCTAATACAGCTTCCTCTCCTCCCGTGCAGATCCACAAGATGCATTCGTTCTTGGACTACATCATGGGTGGCTGCCAAATCCAGTTTACAGTGAGTTGTTTGTTTGTTCTTACTCAGAGAGCAAGGTTGGAGGGCAGTGCTGGGTGTGGGGCACGAGGACCCACAGTCTGTTAAGACCCTGGGTTGGCTTTGCTCAGGTCTCACCGCTGAAATATCATACAGTAACATCTCTGACCAACCTAGATAGCATATTCAAAAGCAGAGACATTACTTTGCCAACAAAGGTCCATCTAGTCAAGGCTATGGTCTTTCCAGTGGTCATGTATGGATGTGAGAGTTGGACTGTGAAGAAAACTGAGCACCAAAGAATTGATGCTTTTGAACTGTGGTGGTGGAGAAGACTCTTGACAGTCCCTTGGGCTGCAAGGGGATCCAACCACTCCATTCTAAAGGAGATCAGCCCTGGGTGTTCTTTGGAAGGACTGAAGCTAAAGCTGAAACTCCAATACTTTGGCCACCTCATGTGAAGAGTTGACCCATTGGAAAAGACCTTGATACTGGGAGGGACTGGGGGCAGGAGGAGAAGGGGATGACAGAGGATGAGATGGCTGGATGGTATCACTAACTCAATGGACATGAGTTTGCATAAACTCCGGGAGTTGGTGATGGACAGGGAGGCCTGGCATGCTGCGATTCATGGGGTCGCAAAGAGTTGGACACGACTGAGTGACTGAACTGAACTGAACATCTCTTTACAATGAGGTCACACTTCTGTTTTCCCCATGACTAATTTTTCAGCATCCTATCAGGAAATGCATGCCATTCAACCTCAGGGGGTTTAGGGAACCAGTCTATTATGCTTTCCATTCTTTCAGTAACTGTAGGAAGCAGGAGGCACTGGGTGGGTTGCCAGATTCCACTACTGGGTGAAAAGGGTTGGGGAAGGAGTGAACTGTGCTAAAATGTCCCACTGAACCACGGCTGACATCTTGGTTGTGTTCATTTGGACAGAACACAAGCTTACATGTCGAGCCCAATGGTCAGTGCTAAGAGTAAGCCATCTAGATGACTCATTGGGCAATGAAAAAGTGAATTCCAAAAGACTGGAGAACCAGTCTGTCAATGTTGAGAAATAGAATTAATGAGTGAACTAAGGATCTTCTCCTACATGGAATCTGTGAGCTCATGGGATTTGTACAGTCCTAATAATGTATTTGGTGGTGGGCTGGGTCTTTTTTAAGTGTCTGGGTGGGCCAAAATTGTAAGTCCACCTGCCCTGGAAAAATTTGCTCTCAGTGGCTTCATATTCAAAATCCTCCTAGTTTCTAACAGACATGACCTGCAAAAAGAGAATACCCAGATGACAAGAAATAGATCTATTAAAACCTGTGGGAAAGTCATGTGGATGTAAACAAGTTGTGCAGCATCTGTGCCCATTTTACAGAAATCACTTGTGAAACTCAGCCCTATTTAGCTCCCTGCTGCTAAGTCGCTTCAGTGGTGTCCGACTCTGTGCGACCCCATAAACGGCAGCCCACCAGGCTCCCCCGTCCCTGGGATTCTCCAGGCAAGAATACTGGAGTGGGTTGCCATTTCCTTCTCCACATTTAGCTCCCTAGATGGGCTCAGTCATGTGAAGAAGGCAAAGAAAATGGTCTGAGCCCAAGAGAGTCAACTAAACCATTGTATTCCTGAGACAAAAGGTAGTGGAACCCAAAGGATTAGAGGGGGGTTTCCCAAGGGGATGAGATAAGGCCTCTCCCTAGATAGAGGCTTGGCCTTTGCTATAACCTACCTTTGTCCTGCCTGAGTGAAGTCGCTCAGTTGTGTCCAACTCTTTGCGACCCCATGGACACCTGACTCCTCCATCCATGGGATTTTCTAGGCAAGAGTACTGGAGTGGGTTGCCATTCCCTTCTCCAGGGAACTTCCCGCACCAGGAATTGAACCCAGGTCTCCCACATTGTAGACAGACACTTTACTGTCTGAGCCACCAGGGAAGTTTGTCCTGCCTAAACTCAGGCTATTGTTCATTGGCCACTGAATACTTATGGGCGTTAATTATAGATTATGGTCATTTCTTTAAAGTCTAAGTTTCTCTAAAGTCACACCCATAGAGCACCCCACCCCCAGATACACACTGGCATGTTTAGAAGGCAGTAACCATGTGCATTGTGGGCAAACACCCTGACCTCTGTCTGTCCCGGGCACTTGGAGGTGGAGGAGCCAGCAATGTCACAGAGGAGACAATGGCCCATGATCTTAGACAAAGGGCTGGTTTCAGGAAACTATTCATAGATTTTCAAGTGAAAGCTCTATTGATTTGGGTCTGTTTTAGGTTCTATAGATCCCATGCTTTTGGACAACTCTTTAGTCAACCTTGAGGGGCTTGCTTTGCCCTTGGAGTTGGGCTGCAAAGAATCAGCCCCAGTGAAAACTGGAAGTTTGAGCCCAGAGGGTTTCCAGCTCTACACCCTGGCTCACAGAGGAGAGGGGGGGTCATGTGGTCCCCCTGACCCAAGGAGATTATTCTTCTGGCGTTGCTCTCCCCTCCTTCTCACTTTTTTAAAAAGTACTTGAGGAATAAGAAATTACTTGAGTAATAAACCCATTTTTTTAAACTAGTTACTTGCCAATTAACTTTTTATTTTTAAACTTTATTTATTTTGGCTGCACTGGGTCTCTGCTGCTATGTGTGGGCTTTCTCTAGTTACGGCGAGTGGAGGCTACTCTTCATTGCAGTGCATGGGTTTCTCATTGCAGTGGCTTCAGTAGATGTGGCTAGCAGGCTCTAGAGCCTGGGCTTAGCTGCATGTGGAATCTTCCTGGAGCAGGAATCAAACCTGTGTCCCCTGCTTTGGCAGGCAGATACTTAACCACTGGATCACAGATTGTCCCATCCTTCTCACTTTTGCTGACCCTCCCCAACTTGGAGGAACAACCTCAGTGGTTATCACCACCACTTCCCCAGCCCCCACTTCTCAGCCCTCCAGCATCCACAGAGGGACCTGCAGGAAGTCTTCAGTGAGTGAGGAGCAAGACCTCTGAAGAGGGAGAGCAGGTGCAGATAAATGCCAAGGAGAAGGGGCCAGACCATAAGCAGTGCCTAAAACAAAATCCTTCCTCCTGGAGGGCTCCAGGCCAAGGATGCAGGAGAAGGTGCTAGGTGTTCTATTTTGAGGTTTCTGTTAAAGAAAGCATAACAACCACCTCATTGTCATTTTCCTCTGAAATTAAGTCAATAATTTCTTATTACTCAAGCATTGCCAGCTGATGTAAATGATAAGCTGTAATGCAAAATATTATTAACAATTGACCTGACTTACTTAATTTGGCCTCTAAGTATTTATTATCTGCCCAGTCATTTCATTGAAGCCATCTGGAAAAATGAAGGGAACTTTGAAGAGGGATGAGAAACGAGAAGAGGGCTTCCTGGTGTGGAGATGGGCAAAACAGAGGAAGTGAGTCCAGGATGACTCAAATGTTTTGTGCCTGAAGACAAAGCATGTTGACCCCTTTCACAGAAATATGGAAATCAAGATTAGCCACCAGACAGCAGAATGAACTTCCCCAAAGATGTGGTGGGGGTGTTTTCAGGTATCCCAGTGAGATGGCATTTATAAATATGGCCCTTGGTTTCAGGAGAGAGGTGGAAGCTGCACATATATAGGTCTGGAGGAGATAGCTCAAGAGAAGAAGACAGAAAAATAGGGGGCCTGGTAACAGAATGTTATGGAAAATCTACATTCAGCAACAGGGGAAAGAGGAGCCAATAGTAAGATAAGATGCGCCAGAGAAAAAGGTCCCAGAGGAGGCAGTAACTCAGATGATCAGGAGAAATTCTTACAGGATCAAGGGCAATAATCTCATATGCTAAAGAAAAGATAAGGTGAAGAATGAAAACCAGTGACTGAGCCATGTGATGAGTAAGCACAGTCATCTTCAGAAGAGCAACTTCAGCAGAATGAGACCAGGTTTGGAGTATAACAGACAGTGAGGACGTGAACACAGTGGGTATATCTACTCGAGCAAGACAGCCGACAGTGAAGGAAAGACAAGAGGCAGAAAGTAGGTGCCAACCTGAGGATGAGAAGAAGCGAATTTTAAGTAATAAAATTAGCAGAAAAGATCCCAGGGAGGGAAGCAGTTAAAGGATGCTAAAACAAGCCATCATCAGTGATTCTTCCTCTTTTTCAGTCCCATGGACCACTTGAAATCTCACACAAGATCTATATCCTCTCACTGGAAAGTGCACACACTCCATCCCACACACAACTGCAGGATGCCCTTGGGCACCCATGAGGACAGCCTTTGTTCCACGTGTGGATTCTTGAGTCATAAGGACTCTGGAGCAACAGTCATGTCATGGTCTTGGAAGAGCTGGGCAGAGGTTAAGCAGAGATTTAAGGAGAGAGATGGGTTCCATGCACATGGCACAGCAGCCAAAAGAAAACCAGATACTAGAATTTCACCTACAAAATCAACAGCTATAGACAGCATAGATGAGGCCAGACTCCATAAGATATCTGGAAAGACAATGGTAAAAGAATTAAATGTTTCCGTTAAAAGTTATTGCCTTTCCAGATACGAAAAATGTTCATNGACTGAGCCATGTGATGAGTAAGCACAGTCATCTTCAGAAGAGCAACTTCAGCAGAATGAGACCAGGTTTGGAGTATAACAGACAGTGAGGACGTGAACACAGTGGGTATATCTACTCGAGCAAGACAGCCGACAGTGAAGGAAAGACAAGAGGCAGAAAGTAGGTGCCAACCTGAGGATGAGAAGAAGCGAATTTTAAGTAATAAAATTAGCAGAAAAGATCCCAGGGAGGGAAGCAGTTAAAGGATGCTAAAACAAGCCATCATCAGTGATTCTTCCTCTTTTTCAGTCCCATGGACCACTTGAAATCTCACACAAGATCTATATCCTCTCACTGGAAAGTGCACACACTCCATCCCACACACAACTGCAGGATGCCCTTGGGCACCCATGAGGACAGCCTTTGTTCCACGTGTGGATTCTTGAGTCATAAGGACTCTGGAGCAACAGTCATGTCATGGTCTTGGAAGAGCTGGGCAGAGGTTAAGCAGAGATTGAAGGAGAGAGATGGGTTCCATGCACATGGCACAGCAGCCAAAAGAAAACCAGATACTAGAATTTCACCTACAAAATCAACAGCTATAGACAGCATAGATGAGGCCAGACTCCATAAGATATCTGGAAAGACAATGGTAAAAGAATTAAATGTTTCCGTTAAAAGTTATTGCCTTTCCAGATACGAAAAATGTTCACTGTAAAATGGATTTTCACGGGATCAGATTGTAAGCAACACAAACGTCCAACAATAAGGTAGTGGCTATATAAATTGCTGTAGCTCATTTAAGTGGACTACGATAAAGCCATTTTAAGTGATAATTATAATGACTTGTAATCATATGAGGATATGTTAATGTCATTAAGTGAAGAAAAAGAGAATATAAAGCAAAACTACCCTATGATTACAACTATGTTAAATGTCTTTATGTATTATATATATAACACATATAAAATTTTAAAATATTTTGTATTTATATATATGTAAAACTAAAAAGGAAAAAATATGACTTACTGAACTAGTAGAATCCTGAGTGGTCATTTTTCTCTTATTATATTCAGATGACCCTTTTTATTATTTGTAATTTTTTTCTATTAAAAGGGGTATTGCTGGAACTTCCCTGGTGGTCCAGTGGTTGGAACTTTGCCTTCCAATGCAGGGGGTGGGGGTTCAATCCCTGGTCAGGGAGCTTACATGCCACATGTTCTGTGGCCAGAGAACCAAAGGATAAAACAGAAACAATATTGTTACAAATTCAATCAAGGCTTTAGAAATGGCTCACATCAAAAAAATCTTAAAAAGGGCAAGTCTCACCTTTCATTATCTCTGACTTTATTATCTATTTTTAATAATATGATATAACAAGCTAAATGTGGCTAAGCTTGACAATTAGCCTTCAAGCCTAAGAAAAGATCACCTATTAAAGGTCCTCTCATGTCATCTTTTCTGACCTTAATACACTTAGGACATCCTATGCCCACACTATGTCTCAGTTTAGTTTTAAATCCTCATTTTCAATGCCAGACTAAACAGTGATGGACTCTTGTGTAGACCTCTGAGACATGAAACTGAGTCCTGGATTGAAGAGGAGAATGTTTTGCACATTCCAGGAAGTGAACCAGACAGGTTCTTTCTCATCTTGTCTTGGTTCCTATTTCTTTCCTTCTATGGAGTTTTGAGGAGGCAGAAAAGCACAAGAATTATATGTGTTATTTAAGAAATGGTCCAAACTGAACAGTATCACCACCTATAAGTCTCGTTGTATAGGCCCAAACTGTATACAGACTTAAAAAGAAAAACGAGCAGCTGCCTATAGCAGATGATATCACAAAGATTTCAGAGAGATCAGACAACTAACCAGAGATAGGTTCACAGCAGCTTTCCCAAAAAAAACATCCAGGTGGGTCTTAAATGGCCCAATTGTCAGAGGCAGGGAAGGGATCTGAGGCATGGGCTCAGTTCAGGTAAGAAGCTAAAAATATCCAAGAAAGGATAACATCGTTAGCATCCAGCCTTTTTCGGAAGCAGTTCCTCACACTGGGGACTTGACAGCATTAGAGAAAGTAAGCACTCTGCTCTCATACTTTACAAGATTTTGCACAACTGCTCCATGGTTCTGCTTAATGAACAGTGAGGCCTCCTGAGCAGAAGGGGAAACAAAGGAGACCTGCTCTAGGGCTGCCCACTGGGAAGATGGGAGTGCACACCAGAGCCGCAGGCTTTCCTAAATGCTTCATAGCAGAAGAGGAAAACAGTAGCTCTGCAAGCCTGCCACATTCAGGAAGCCAGGAATCAAGAGCCTCCTCCACAAACTGGCATTTTTCAGTCATTTTCATGTTATTATTTCTCAGCTTAGTCCCATCTTTCACAGCCTCCCTGTTGCTTTTTAAAATAAACCTAACCTTTCTCTCTGTTCTCTTGCATTCATGCTAACTTAAAGAGCACAGAGAATTCATGGTAGAAGACCACCTCCTGAAGACAAAATTCTTATCTCCAGCTTCATCAGGGAGACTTAAGGAACCATGACTTGCTGGGGAGGAGGAGGGGGAGTGGTGGGGGGAATCTTTGAGCTGCCTTGTACCTGAGACTGTCTGTTTACTGTCAAGTCAAATGATAAAGTGAGACAAGGTAGCCAAGAACTATACAAAAAGATCTTAATGACCCAGATAACCACGATGGTGTGATCACTCATCTAGAGCTAGACATCTTGGAGGAAGTGTGAAGTCAAGTGGGCATTAGGAAACATCACTACAAACAAAGCTAGTGGAGGTGATGGAATTCCAGTTGAGCTATTTCAAACTCTAAAAGATCATGCTGTGAAAGTGTTGCACTCATTACGCCAGCAAATTTGGAAAACTGAGCAGTGGCCACAGGACTGGAAAAGGTCAGTTTTCATTTCAATCCCAAAGAAAGGCAATGCCAAAGAATCCTCAAACTACTGCACAGTTGTACTCATCTCACACGCTAGTAAAGTAATGCTCAAAATTCTCCAAGCTAGGCTTCAAGAGTATGTGAACCGAGAACTTCCAGATGTTCAAGCTGGGTTTGGAAAAGGCAGAGGAACCAGAGATCAAATTGCCAACATCCACTGGATCATTGAAAAATCAAGAGAATTCCAGAAAAATATCTACTTCTGCTTCATTGACTACACTAAAACCTCTGATTGTGTGGATCACAACAAACTGTGGAAAATTCTTTGGGAGACAGGAATACCAGGCCACCTTACCTGCCTCCTGCAAAGGCAATGGCACCCCACTCCAGTACTCTTGCCTGGAAAATCCCATGGATGGAGGAGCCTGGAAGGCTGCAGTCCATGGGGTCGCTGAGGGTCAGACACGACTGAGTAACTTCACTTTCACTTTTCACTTTCATGCATTGGAGAAGGGAATGACAACCCACTTCAGTGTTCTTGCCTGGAGAATCCCAGGGATGAGGGAGCCTGGTGGGCTGCCGTCTATGGGGTCACACAGAGTCGGACACGACTGAAGCGACTTAGCAGCAGCAGCAGCAGCAGCAGTTACCTGCCTCCTGAGAAACCTGTATGCAGGTCAAGAAGCAACTGTTAGAACCAGATATGGAACAACAGACTGGTTCCAAATTGGGTACATCAGGGCTGTATTTTGTCACCCTGCTTATTTAACTGATATGCAAAGTACATCATGCAAAATGCTGGGCTGGATGAATCACAACCTGGAATCAAGATTGCTGGGAGAAATATGAATAACCTCAGATATGCAGATGACACCACCATTATGGCAGAAAGCGAAGAGGAACTAAAGAGCATCTTGATGAAAGTGAAAGAGGAGAGTGAAAAAACTGGCTTAAAACTCAACATTCAAAAAACTAAGATCATGGCATCCAGCCCCATCACTTCATGGCAAAGAGATGGGGGGAAAAACGAAAACAGTGACAGATTTTATTTTTTGGACTTCAAAATCTCTGCAGGTGTTGACTACAGCCATGAAATTAAAAGATGCTTGCCCCTTGGAAGAAAAGCTATTACCAACCTAGACAGCATGTTAAAAAGCAGAGACATTACTTTGCCAACAAAGGTCTGTCTAGTCAAACCTATGGTTTATCCAGTAGTCATGTATGGATGTGAGAGTTGGACTATAAAGAGAGCTGAGTGCCAAAATATTGATGCTTTTGAACTGTGATGCTGGAGAAAACTCTTGAGAGTCCCTTGGACTGCAAGGAGATCAAACCAGTCAATCCTAAAGAAAATCAACCCTAAATATTCATTGGAAGGACTGATGCTGAAGCTGAAACTCCAGTATTTTGGCCACCTGATGTGAAGAGCTGACTCATTAGAAAAGACCCTGATGCTGGGAAAGATTGAAGGCAGGA
>SJYW01038427.1:11834-23389 GCA_006410735.1 Raphicerus campestris
CCCCTGCCTGGCATCTTTCCCTCCCCCCCAGTACCTCCCCATTCTCCCCTGTCTTTCCCCTTTCCCTTTGCCTGGCACCCTCCTGCCTGCTACCTTCTTCTCTTCCCCCGTGTCTGGCACCCACCCCCCTCCCCATCGCCTGGCACCTCCTCGTGCTGCTCCTGACTGGCACCCTCTGCCTCCTCCCCACTCCCCGCCTGGCACCTGCCCTCCTTCCCCAGCCTGACATCTTGCTTCCTGCCCACTGCCTGCCTGGCACCTTCCCTGTCTTCCACTTGGCATCCTCCGGCCTGGACACCTGTCCCCCATTCAGAGTGTCCCGCTGTCTCCCACCTTCCCGCAGGTCACCTCCTCCCAGCCCTGGCCTGGTATTGTCTTCCCTCTTGGCATCGTCCCCATCTCATTGCCTCCCCTTCCTTCTCACCCTTCCGGCCAACACCACCTACACGTGATCCTCAACTGCTCTCAAGCCCCAT
This sequence comes from Raphicerus campestris, assembly GCA_006410735.1. Classification (NCBI taxonomy): domain Eukaryota; kingdom Metazoa; phylum Chordata; class Mammalia; order Artiodactyla; family Bovidae; genus Raphicerus; species Raphicerus campestris. The sequence goes on from SJYW01038427.1 coordinate 12,311, forward strand.
ACTTCCCAAACTGCCCCCTACACCCCACCATCTGCCCCGGTAGTGCCCCTCGCTCCCAACTGTCCTGCTCTCACGTGGGAGTGAAGCCAGGAAGGCTGTGCGCACAGGGAGGGCTCAGTGTGAGCTGGGCGGAGTACAGAGCAGGTAGCTCTACCTGCTGGCCACCCCCAGGATTCCCTTGAGATGGGCCTGAGCTCCAGAAGGCATCCAGCTCCCATCCTGGCTCACGGTCCTCCTTTCCATTCTGCCAAGTCTCCCAGAGTGGCCTCCCCTGCCAGGGCCCGGGCTCTGCCGGCATCCTCTGCTCTCATCCTCCCAACTCTGCGGCAGGAGGACCTGGCCTCTGACAGCTTTCTGCTCTCACACTGGTCCTTCTTGAACCACCCAGCCGGGCTGGCTCCTGCTCAGTGCACCTCCTGCCTTCCCCAGACCGTGCCAGGGAATGGCCCACACGTGGGGGCCCTCTAGCATCTTCCCCTGCCTCCTCGGGCCCATTGTGAGTCTGCTCCGTGCTCAGGGTCTGGGCCGCCCCTCCCACTGCCCTCTTCTTTCAGATCCTCCTCAGAATGGCCCTTGGTGCTGCGGGCACGGTAGGCTCTGGGCACGGGCACCGAGGGGGCACTGGATGAATCCCCCGCTGCAGGACCCTGCCACCTATGACCGCAGGCCTTCAGCACCCGCCCGCCGTGGTACAGGTAGGCTCTGCCTTTCCCACCAGCCCTGGAGCGGCTCGGCCTCTACTCACACTCCACAGCCCCTCTTGGCACTTCCGCCCCCATCTGGCCCCTGGCAGTGCCTCTTCTCAAGCCCTGCGAGGGCCAGAGCAGCTCTCCCTACCCACAACCCACAACCCTCCGCAGCCCCCCCTTGCCCCCCCATCTTGCTCGGTGTCCCTCACATCCCTGGGCCCTGCCTTGCATAGCCATTGGAGCCAGGGACACGTGAGCCTGAAGCCAAATTTTTGTTTCATGTAAAAATGGTCTGGGGGCTCTGGCTTGTCCCACTTCCTCCTTCTTCCTTCCTCCTGGCTTGTGCCCAGAGCCCTCCTAGACACACACCTCTGTGACCCTCACCTGTGTGTGAGGGCTCACATGCGCCCATAACACCCCACAAACACACACACTTTCTGCAGCCAAGGGGAACCTACTGAGCTCCAGCACAACTTGGGGCCTGGAAACCTACCCCGGACGTGCTAGGGCTCACATTCAAAAGCCTTCTGAGCCCTAGGCAGGGCTTTGTTTGGGGCGGGAGGGGTGGTGGTGATGCCCTGTTGTTGGGCGTCTGGTGGCGGCTAGTCCCGTGCTGACACGAGGCAGGCCCTGGGCTCAAGGGTGCTCTTGGACCCATTGCACATGAGTTGGATCCTTCTGAGTCTCCTTTTGGCAGCGTGGCAGAGAGCGGGACAGCCTGGCTAGTCCCAGGTGGTGTTCCTGGTCCAGAAGGAAGCACTGAGGCCCTGTGTGGAAAGGCTGCTGCCCCAGAGCCCAGGCCATCCATGGGAGGGGGTTGGAGCCCAGTCTGAGCTCTCCCAGTCCAGCCTCACCAGTGGGCATCACCTGGTAACAGATTAGGTTGCTGTGGGGGGCCCTGGAGGTGTGAGGGCCCAGTCCCCGCCCTCAGGCCGGCAGTCCAGCAGAGGGAGCAACTTGGCCGGCCCACAGGAAGTGCCCTAAGTAGGGCGATTTGAAGTAGGCTTTGGAGAACAGCGGGCTTCCCTGGTGGCTTGGCTGGTAAAGAATCTGCCTGCAATGTGGGAGACCTGGGTTCGATCCCTGGGTTGGGAAGATCCCCTGGTGAAGGGAAAGGCTACCCACTCCAGTATTCTGGCCTGGAGAATTCCATGAACTGTATCGTCCATGGGGTCGCAAAGAGTCGGACACTATTGAGCGACTTTCATTTTGGGAGAACAGGAAGGTAGGGTAGACTGGTGATTTGAGGGTAGGGGGTGGACCAAATAAGAGTGCTAGTCTCAGCTTCTCCTCCCTCGGAAAGAGCAGAGGAACTTGCTTTCCTGCCTGGACCACTCTGAAGTCCAAGGCAGTCCTGTCCCCTCTCTACCCTGCACCGCTCGGGTAGGCTGTGCCCGGGGTGGTATGGGGCAGGGGGAGCCTGGCTGGCCCAAAGATGGAGCAGCACTGGGTGGCAGAGAGGCCATGACCTGGTGCTGGTCACCGTGGAAATGGGTGCAGCTTATCCAGGCCCCCAGACAAAGGTTGACCCCCTACCCTGCAACCTAACCACCACTAAGGTTAAGGGCGAATGTGTTCCTTAGCTTGTGGGGTTGGATTGTAAAGGTGTGAGCTAGTCTACTAAATACATTCCTCCCAGGCAGCTCTGAAGTTCTGAGGTATCTGAAGGTAGAGACCAGGTCAAATGTGGGGCTGGTTGATGGGAAGGCAGCCGAGGTTCCCAGGTACCCCAGAGCCATGCCTCCACGTGATGAATCCTCGTGAATTGCAGCTGCTCTGGGGTACACTGAGATAATCCCTAAGGGGGTCCCCAGCAGCAGTAGGTGGGTGCCCTGGGCTGTTCCACACCTTGCCCAGAGGACCAGAGGAGGTCACCTAGCTGAAGGGGTGGGTGGAGAGAGAGGGGGGAGGCTTGAGAAGATCCCGGGGGGTCAGGAGGCTCCGGTAGCAATGAGTGCACCTTAGTGACCCCTGGTCCCCGAGTAGCCCCAGTCATGCGGTGAACTGAGGGTTCAGTCTAAGACTCCTGGGGAGTTGGGTGCTCCAACCTCCCCACATGATGAAGGTGGTAAGGAGTAAGGTGCTGTGGGGTTTCTGGAGTTATATTTTGGAGTTCCCATTACCATAAAACAAAAACCAAAAAACTGGGCTTCCCTTGTGGCTCAGCTGGTAAAGAATCTGCCTGCAATGCAGGAGACCTGGGTTCGATCTGTGGGTTGGGAAGATCCCCTGGAGAAGGAAAAGGCTACCCACTGGAGAATTCCATGGCGGTCCATGGGATCGCAAAGAGTCGGACAGGACTGAATGACCTTCACTTCACTACCATAAAATTGGCTTTCATTCTGCGTGTGCAGTTGCAGGCAGGGAGCCGGCTTTGATGCCCGTCAGCTTGGGCACGTGCTGTCATTTGTATGCTGACAGGCCCATGCTAGCGTCTAGATGGCACGAGGGGTGGGCAGGTAGGCTGGGCGTGCAACAGCTGGAGCTGTCTTCACCCCAAATGCCCGCGGTGTGATTGCAAGTGAGAGCTGGTTGTCAGTGAGCTGTGAGCGGCAGAGGTAATGAGCTGAGGTGTTGCCTGGGGAGGTGTCATCGGAAGACCCAGAGCCACAGACACTCAGGATGAGCACACAGCCCTTGATTTGGGCTGGATTCTGAGCCCTCTTGAATCGCTGCGCCAGAGGGTTCAGCTGCTGCTGGGAGACACTCGGCTGAGGGTGACTGGGCGGCCATGGCTGTGTGGGTCCGCTGACCCCTAGTACCTCACAGGGTGCCTGTGGAGACATGGCTGAGGGGGACTTTGTAGGGGGCAGCCATGGCTGTGTGGGACCTGCTGACCCCTAGTACCTCACAGGGTGCCTGTGGGGACATGGCTGAGGGGGACTTTGTCGGGGAGGGGCAGCCATGGCTGTGTGGGAGCTGCTGACCCCCAGTACCTCACAGGGACCTGTGGGGACATGGCTGAGGAGGACTTTGTGGGGGGCAGTCATGGCTGTGTGGGACCTGCTGACCCCTAGTACCTCACAGGGTGCCTGTGGGGACATGGCTGAGGGGGACTTTGTGGGGGGCAACTATGGCTGCATGGGACCTTCTGACCACCAGTACCTCACAGGGTGCCTGTGGGGACATGGCTGAAAGGGACTTTGTGGGGGGCAGCCATGGCTGTGTGGGACATCCTCAGCCCGGCCCACGTCTCAATCTGCTTCCTATGCTGTGAAACCCATTTCTCTGTGACCCGAACTCACTTCCAGGAAATGTGAGAAATCGTCTCAGGAGCCTGTGGCTGTCCGTGCCTTTACTGGAATGTAACAAACTTGGATCATCTCCTGTGTCGGCCTTCCTTTCCAGACGGAAGAACGTTCTGGGGCTTGGAGTGAGGAGCAGTAAGCTGTGAGGGGAGGGCAGGGGAGGGGAGAGGCAGGCAGGAAAGATGCACTCGCCTCGTTCCAAGAGAGCTTGAGGTGGTCTGCAAAGACACACCGAGTGAGGGGCCTGGGGCAGGGGACCACAGGGCAGGGAGCGAGTGAGGGGAGGAGGCCTGATGTCGCAGGGCAGTGTTGAGTGTTACCCTTGTAACAAGGCAAGTGTAAGCAGTTACACTTGCCTGTAAGACAAAAACCGAACCATCTGCCCCTGAAAGACTGTGATTTCTGGCCCAGAGACCCCGAGAAGTGTCTCCCATGAGGTGACGTGAGGGGAATCCTGTGTGGCAGTTTTAGCGACGTCCTCAACAATTCCACAGCAGTTTCCTCAGGCACAGCCGAGGGCTGACAGAACATCATGCAGCCATTTAAGTCCTGCTGACTGTGCTCAATCCAAAGATAAAATTTAGAGCAACTGGAAGAATGCACTGCCTGTTAGTATTTACAACAAAGTTTCCAATGTGTCAAGCATCAGGGAAGTCTATTTAAAACCAGGAATCAAGTACAGAGTCACATTCTTGAGGAAGGGGATTATCCTCATAGGAAAATAAAGACCTCCATCAGTTCATCTGCCTGCAAAGCAAGAGACCCAGGTTCGATTCTTGGGTCAGGAAGATCCCCTGGAGAAGGAANTGGAGAATCCCATGACAGAGGAGCCTGGGGGCGGGCCACAGTCCTTGGGGTCCCAAACAGTCAGACACGACCGAGAGACTCACGCTTTCACTTTTTCCTTCACCCCCATTCTACCCAGGCCCATTCCTTCAGGAGAAAACAGTCTTAGAAAATATGCCCCCTGGGGGTGGACAGACCCCACTTTCTTCACAGAACCTGAGGCCCAGCGCTGCGACTTCAGGAAGAAAGTCGGGGAGGCAGGCTGGGGTCAGACTAGGATAGCCAGTGTAGACCGAGGGCTTATTGTGGTTTGCAGACTCTCCTGTGGCTTAACTGATTTATCTTCACAACGCTGAGTTAAATATGATTGTCACCACTTTTAAGATGGGAAACTGAGGTACACAGAAGCTAGGGAACGTCCCAGTGGTCAGGGAAGAGTCCCAGCTGGGGTCTGTCCACTGCCTCCTCAGAAGGGCTATGACCCAACTGCAGCCCCCAAAGGGCAAGCAACTAGCCCTTCATACGTGACCCCTTTCACCCCAGCTCTGAAGCCGGGGTCAAAGGCTAGATGTCATGGTCTACAAGATCCACCCTACTTCCCATTGATTGCTGGGTCTCTAGGAACATGGGCTTCCCACATGGCGCTAGTGGTAAGGAATCCACCTGTAAGGCAGGAGATGCCAGTTCAGATCCCTGGGTGGGGAGGATCCCCTGGAGGAGGAAATGGCAACCCACTCCATATTGTTGCCTGGAGAATCCCATGGACAGAATCCCATGGTGGGCTACAGTTCATGGGGTCACAGAGTTGGACGTGACTTAGCGCGCACACACATGCATGGCCTAGGGGTGTGAGAGACTCAACCACCCCCTAAAATAGGGAACAGGATGCTGTGGATTGCACAGCTCGCACCCCTTCAGAAAGAGAGCCCCTCAACTCCATCTGTGTTGCCAGATTTCCAGTGTTTTAAGAGATTCTGAGAATCTGGCTTTTTATATGAAAGCCTCCCACTTTTAAGGTTTTTTTTAAAAGTGTTTTGAGATGCACTCTGGGCTGAGTGAAGCCTGTCTGGCTCTCCCAGCTTGCAGCATCCACCTCGAGCTTTCCTTACTCTGTCACCTGTCACCTGTCCTCTTTTCTAACCTTCAGGCCCTGAACCCTACATCGGTGTTTCTCGGGGGTCCCCACACACAGCACGAAGGGTTGCTGTCACTTTAGGTGGCCTGCTGTCATCAGTGAATCAGAAACAAAATGCAGAGTCTTGTCAAACACTCAAGGACCCTCTCCCAGGCAGAGAAGCATCGTTCATCAGTTCTCAGAGATATGCTGCTGATGGGCAGGGCCGGGGCCTTGGAGATGCTCCCTGTCGACTTGTCCATGTTGCAAACCCAGAGCAGGGGATGCTGGGGGAATTCAGGATGCTTGTGACAACCAGTGGGGGTGGGGGAGCAGTGAGATGGTGAGAGGAAAAGAACGTTGACCTTGAGATCAGAACGTGAGCATTTAAGCCCCTGCTGGTGGTCTGGCTCTAAGTCAGTCATTAACCTGTGTTGCTTATCTTTAAAATGGGTATAGTAATAGGGGCTTCCCTCATAGTTCAATTGGTAAAGAATCTGCCTGCAATGCAGGAGACCCCAGTTCAATTCCTGGGTCGGGAAGATCCCCTGGAGAAGGGATAGGCTACCCACTCGTCTTCTTGGGCTTCCCTTGTGGCTCAGCAGGTAAAGAATCTCCTGCAACGAAGGAGACCTTGGTTCAATCCCTGGGTTGGGAAGATCCCCCGGAAAAGGAAATGGCAACCCACTCCAGTATTCTTGCCTGAAAAATGTCACAGACAGAGGAGCCAGGTGGGCTCAGTCCAATGGGTCGCAAAAGCCAGACTTTTAATTTCCTGGATGTTGAAAGAACCAAATTAAATCAGGAATATTGAACCATGTATCGGCTGTTAAGCTCCATAAAGATTCATGTGTTCATTTGGAGGCCAAATGACTTGACAAAGTTTCTCCCAGCAGCTTGACTGAGACACACACAGGTGGCCTGAAAGCAGTGTGCTAGTGAATATTTACAACTGGCTCTTGACAGGGTGGGAAGGGGAGCTGATTTGTATCATCTGCTAATTTCTGTGGCATAAATACTCCTGCCGAGCTGATTTTAAACTACCAACATGACATGCCAGCACATCACTGGGTATTGCTGGGATTGAGTAAATTTGCTGCCAACTGAGGGCTAAGCCTAAGGGGTGTAGATCATTTGGAGAGAGGACTTGTCCTGTGCCTTTTTCAGTACGTTCCATGAAGATTTGGATGAAGAGAGACGGTCCCACTCACTGGATTTATGAATGATGCTCAGCTGGCAAGGGGGAAAAATATATTGGATGAGAAAATTGAGATCCAAAAGCTCTCAAGCTGGAATAACTGCTTAATTCTTACAAGAGGAATATCCTTGAATCCAAAAAGGCAACTTTAGAAGTATGGGATGAGGAGAGATGTTTTGTCACAAAGTAGAAGGGGGGTCAAGTTTTTAATTGACAGGAAATTCGGTACAAGCTCAAAGTGGGGTGGGTGTTTACCAGAGAGTGCTGTGTTGTGAACAGAGGGCTTCATTCAGTCCTCTGTGACTTAGAGACGATTTTCACATATGTCCTCTTGTTTCTATTTTCCTAATCACAATAATGCAATGAGAGAGGGGAGATGATGCTGAACCCATCTTAGAGATGAAGAGACTGAGGCCAGAGAGCTTGGCCCTTTGTCCTCCTGTCAATAGGTGGTGGAATGAAGACTCAGACTCAGGACCCAGGCCCTGTGCTGTGCTCTTAAGCACATTATTCTTTCTTTTTTTTACTTTTTATTGGAGTAAAATTGATTTACAATGTTAATTTCTGCTGAACAGCAAAGTGATTCAGTTATATATATATATATACCCATCCTTTTTTTTTTTTTTTTTGACCTTACCACATGGCTTGCTTACTTGCTGGACCAAGGATTGACCCCAGACCCTCGGGAGTGAGAGTGCAGAACTTTAGCCACTAGACCTCCAGGGAACTCCCATCTTTTTCATATACTTTCTGTTATGATTTATCCCAGGATACTGTGCCCTGTGCTATTCAGTAGGACCTCGTTTATTTAAGCACAACTGTTCTGAGCACCCTGTGTTCCATGGCTTCAGGCAAACCAGAGGCTGTGAGGGGAGCGGCTGGGTGGGGGGGCATGGAGCCCAAGGAATAGTGAGGAGCAGTGTTGAGAGGATACGTTTGCTACACCTGCCATGACCAAGTGCCAGACTGGGCGGCTTTAACAATGGAAATGCATTCTCTCACAGTTTGGAGGCTGGAAGCCCAAGACGTGGGCAGGGCTGGTTCCCTCCGAGGGCTGTGAGAGAAGGCTGGGCTCCACACCTCTCTCCGTGGCTGGTAGGCCACTGCCTTCCGCCTGTGTCTCCTCACGTTGTCTTCTCTGTGTCTACCTGTCTCTGTCGTAACCTCCCCAGTTTTATAACACCAGCCATATTGGATTAGGGACACCTTAGTGACCCACCTCATTCTAACTTGATCACCTTCTTAGAGACGTTAAAGATGGCATCCTGAGGTACTGGGGTTAGGTCTCCAGCAAAGGAACTGGGTGGAGGGAGAGACGCCATTTACCCGTAACCGGAGACTTTGAGAGCTGCCTTCAGAAGGTGGTGGTGGTGGTTTAGTCGCTCAGCCCTGTCTGACTCTTTGCGACCCCATGGACTGTCCTGCCAGACTCCTCTGTCCATGTGACTCTCCAGGCAAGAATACTGGAGTGGGTAGCCATTCCCATCTCCAGGGGATCTTCCTGACCCAGGGCTTGAACCCGCATCTCCTGCATTGCAGGCAGATTCTTTACCAACTGAGCCATCAGGGAAGCCCCTTCAGAAGGTGGCGTCCTATCTTATGAGGAGGGAGACAATGAGTGCTGGGTGGCCAAAACCTCCAGGAGGTGGCCTGGGTCACACCCACCACAGGAGGAACCAGGGCCCCGAGGGACAGTTTGACTTGCTGCCACCATGGACTCCCTCGGGGCTCTTGGCTGCTGGACATCATCTCTGCTCCGCGTGGAAACACGCGGAGGTGGCGCAAGGCTTCCAGCAGTTCTTTTCCACAGATACGCGGGCAGTCTGGTACCCTGTGGGTGCCTGGCTCAGTGGTACCCACAGCCCATCCTTGGGCAGCTCTGCCACTGCTCAGCCCTGGTGCCCCCACTGTCTCCGCAGGGTTTGGGTGCAGCTCCCAGAAACACAGATTTCACCATCACCCTGGGGCCTGGCTGTGGTTTGGGTAGAACCCAGACTCCCCTGTGGTTCCCAGGCCAGTGTGAATAAATGCCTGGCCAACCCCTCCTGGCTACCCTCCTGCAAGACTCCTGGAGGCCCGCAGCTGAGGGGCTCTGAGGGCTCCTGTCTTCAGCAGTCCCCTAGCTGGGGGGTGGTCGGCAGGAGGACCCAGAGGTCAGGCAGTGGCCGAGCCTGCAAGGTCCGGCAAGCTTAGCATCGGAAGCTAGTAATAGCAGGCACTTCATTAACAGTTCACTCTGCGCCAGATGCTGTGCTGGTCTGCCCATGTATACGACCTCATTTTAATCCTCACATCCACCATGAGTTAGGTGATGGGATCCGTGTCTTGCCGATGGGGAAAATGAGGCTCAGACTGGTCAAGTGACTCGTACTTATTTATGGTCATGCAGAGGCTGAGCCAGGCATGAACCCAAGACTGTCTGATTCTAGAGTTGTGATTCTCAACCCTGGGCAGTTTCACCCTCCAGGGACAAAGGACAGCGTCTAGAGGTGGAGAGAGGAGCGTACTGGTGGAATTTATTGGAGAGGCCAGGGATGCTCCTAAGATCATACAATACACGATGGCCCCCACAGGAAAGCATTGTGTGTGTGCTCAGTCATGTCCAACTCTGCGATCTCATGGGCTACAGCTCACCAGGCTCCTCTGTCCATGGGATTCTCCAGACAAGAACACTGGAGTGAGTACCCATTCCCTTCTCCAAGGGATCTTCCTCACCCAGGGTTTGGGCCTGCCTTGCCTGCCTTGCAGGTGGATTCTTTACCATCTGAGTCACCAGGGAAGCCCACAGTAAAGCATTATCCAGCCCCTAAATGTCCACAGTGCCACAGGTGAGAAGCCCCGTTCTTGAGTCTAGGCTTGGAGCCATCATGCTGAGGAGCTTGCAGAGACCTCACCCAGGGCAGTGGGTTCAGGGCCTGGGGAAAGACAGGACCCCAGAAGAGATGGAGCAATGGGCAGGGCAGTAAGGCCCCGTGGTCACAGCTCTGGCCCAGGACAGAGTGGCTTTCCGTGGCCCAGGCGAGTGCCCAGATCCAGGAGAAGGGCATGGGTCAGGGCAGGCCGAGGGGCTACCTGGAGGGGATTCACTATACAGGTGGGGGGTGAGGGCACCTGCTGGCCTTGTTACACAGGTTTGCAGACACCAGGAGTGATGTCCCAATCAGGTCCAGGCCCTGAGACCACCCACTCTGTCTCCCCCTGCCTGCCCCATTGTGGGGCTTCATGAGCAGCTGTTCGAGCCCCAGAGACATCTGGGGTGTGCTGTGCGGGGACATGGGAGGGGCCCAGCCTGGCTTTGACCATGACGTCCTTGATCACAGGCGGGCCTCCCAGACCATTGTCTCTCAATCCCACATACTTTTGCCTGGTTTCCCAAGAAACCTCAGGCCCGCTGCACACAGATGGAGACTTCTGCCTTTTGCTTGGATCATTTTTCCTACCTTCTTGGACCAGATTGGACCTTCTGGGTTCTCCATACCCATGACCATCGAGTGGTATCAGGAAGGCAGGACGAAGTGGCACTGGGGCGGCCTGTGGGCAGGTAACCATGTGTTCCCAAAGGAAGCACCTGGGGTGATTCCTGAAGGACAGGGAGCCATCCCAGCATGGTAGACCATGTGCGTGGGTCCCAACCCGGAATTCCACGGGTACACGCGTGTGCCTCCATCTGTCCAGCCAGAAGCCCCTGACGGGCCCACTGACCCACCCACAGGAATGAGGAGCCAGGGGCTTGTTCAGAGTTTAACTAGGATTCATTATTTTGGCTAAAAGGTAATTCATACACAGGAACTAACACAACTTCCTCCAACACATCGACGTGAATTTTAGACACCGTGATGGCAAGTTTGCTGGAATTTATATTCCCAATGTTTGAAACATTCTGCTTGAGATTTTGGGAGAGTGCGTTTTAAAAGATAATTGAGGGTAATTCAGCTTAAATGTGCAGGCCTCTGGGGATCTTGATTTCCTTCTTTAAAAAACAGGTGTTTGGGGAAGGTGGAGGAGTGTGTGTGTGTGTGTGTGTGTGTGTGTGTGTGTGTGTGT
>SJYW01038427.1:79378-99044 GCA_006410735.1 Raphicerus campestris
CCCCCAACCCTTTGCTGCTCCGCCCTCCCCTCCACCACCACCCCGGGCCACCTCCCCTCCCCCGTCAGGAGCAGCGCTTCAACATCATAGTCACTTTCACTTTTTTTGCTTAAAAAGCTAATTAAGAAATGAGGCTCCCCCAGGGCCAGAAGGATGGGGTGGGGCAGAGGGGAGACGCAGAGCCAGAGCGGGTAGGATCCTGGGCCTGGGGGGGCTGCAGATTGAATTCCAGCGGTCTGTAGAGACATAAAGGCACGGGACAAAGAGGGGCTGAGAGCTCAGGGACCATAGGCTGGCAGAGGAGCGAAGGGAACAGAAGCTGGCCGGAAGGCCCAGCAGCGTAAGGGGACCCAGGCACAGCTTGTCTGGAGGACGGCTGAGACCCCAGCTCGAGCAGAACATCTGGGTGAGGTGTCACTGTAGGCCCAAGCCACGACATCTCCTGTCTCAGGGATCCCAGGGGCCCCTGACCACTTCACAAGTGTCCAAGGGAACCCAGAGGCTGTGTAACAGGGGAAAGGACAGGATGAGCAGGTGAAGCCCTAAGCACTTGCTGGCCTCCATGGTTGCTCCGGCCTTCCCTAGTGATAAAATGCATGGATCTCCCTAGTGGGAGCAGCAGTTTCATCACTGTAACGTCCAGACCTTCATGGCTGGATTCAGAGGTCCCGTCTGCGCTGCCCAAGTTCCCTGCCCTGAATGTGGCCAGCTCCCCACCTGCCACACTCACACACTCCTGGGGCCATGTGACACCCACACGTTCCAACCTGCAAGACTAGCTGAGCCCCTGGTTCCCTGCCTCGCTTCCTCCCTGCTTCCAGATCCGGGAGCTGGTCCCGGAGTCCCAGGCTTACATGGACCTCCTGGCGTTTGAGAGGAAACTGGATCAGACCATCATGAGGAAGCGGGTGGACATCCAGGAAGCTCTGAAGCGGCCCATGAAGGTGCCTTGGCTTGGGGGTGGGGTGAGGGCGCTAAGTCCTAGTTCCTGAAAGGGAGAAGCCTGGGCTGGCCCCCTGAGAACTGGCTCTGTATGACACTCTTTATCTCTACAGCAAAAGCGCAAGCTGCGTCTTTATATCTCCAATACTTTTAACCCTGCGAAGCCCGATGCCGAGGATTCTGACGGCAGCATCGCCTCCTGGGAGCTGAGGGTGGAGGGGAAGCTCCTGGATGACGTACGTCCTGGCCCAGGTCTCTCCAGGTGTCCTGGGGTGGGTATGGGGCTGAGCTGAGGCCGGTACTGGACGTGTGCACCGAGGGCTGGGGAAGTCAGCCCTGGCTGCGGGAGGGTGGTCCAGAGAGACATGCCCAGGCCTGCTTCTGACTGTGTGGCCCTACCCAGCCAGCCCCCACCCGCTCCCAACTCACTCTGCCCCCGTGGGCCCTGTTCTGCGCCCACGGTCCGTGCCTCTCCCACAGCCCAGCAAGCAGAAGCGGAAGTTCTCTTCCTTCTTCAAGAGCTTGGTCATTGAGCTGGACAAAGACCTCTATGGCCCTGACAACCACCTCGTGGAGGTAAGAAAGACCCGGACCCCTCCTGCCCTAGAATTGGCCACAGACCATGGTCCTGAAGAACCTAGAATGCAGTCCTGTTAGTGGCGCAGACTTGGATTGGGGACCCCCTCTGCCAGGCCCCTAGTCCTGCACCCAGAGCTCCAAGGCCCCACCAGCTCAGATGGGCCTGTGAGGTGACTTAGCTCCTACCCCTGGACAGTGGCACCGGACACCCACCACTCAGGAGACAGATGGGTTCCAGGTGAAGAGGCCGGGGGACCTGAGTGTGCGTTGCACGCTGCTCCTCATGCTGGACTACCAGGTGCGTGCCCTCACCCCCCAGACACCGCTCTGCCCGGCATCCCCCCTCCTGTACCCTTCTAGCTGGGCTGGGCCATGGCTTGCAAGCTCTATGCCCCGAGAGACTCCGTTCTCCCCTCCACCCTGCCTGCTCCAGAAGCTTGTTTCCAAGGAGCCTAGGCCCCGCAGCCCCGGAGTCCCGAGCCCCTCCCACTCTCTTTTTGTCTCATTTTCTCATGGCCTCCTTGGCCTAGCCTCCCCAGTTCAAACTGGACCCCCGCCTGGCCCGGCTGCTGGGCTTGCATACGCAGAGCCGCTCGGCCATTGTCCAGGCCCTGTGGCAATACGTGAAGACCAACCGGCTGCAGGACTCCCATGACAAGGAGTACATCAACGGCGACAAGTATTTCCAGCAGGTATCCTCTCCCCTGAGCCTGGGGCCACGGGGAGGGGAAGGGCCTCCGCTCGGGAACACCACCCTGCCTCCTTGACTCCATTGGGAATGATCTCAGACCCAGAGACCAGGGTTCCCATCCAGGCTCTGCCAGGACACCGCCCTGTGCTGCAGCCCACCCGTCTCAGCAACCCCCCCCAACGTGAGGCCGATCAGGAACCCCAGAAAGCTAGCGGCTCTGGGGAACATGTTCTTGGCACCTGGAGCTAGGGCCCCTAGGTTCTGGCCCTGGGGCCAGTCGCCGGGTCCATCATTTAGCTGTTTGCAGCCTTGCTCCTTATCTTCACCATGCCTGTCCCGTCTCACCCACTGGACAGTTAGGAGACTCAAACTGCTGTGGAAGTGATTCTGCCAAACTAAAGGTTATTATTAATATAACTTTAAAATAAACACCACAGGTAGACTTGAGTGGTGAGAACAACAGTCGGTGTTTATTGAGCACTCACCACATGCCAGGCGCTGCTTCAGGCACTTCGTGTGTAACTGATGCATTTAATTCTAACAAGCCCCCGGAGATCAGTGCCCCTGCCTTTGGCTCCCAGAGATGGAGAGACCGAGGCCGAGGTGTGAAGTTGAGCGGCTCAGGGATGCGCCGTGGGTGGTGGAAGCAGGTCTCAGGCCCAGGGCCGGTCCCCACCTCCCCATTGAAAGCTGGCTGCTCGGGGGGCCTTTTGAGAACGGAGGCTCTTTTGAGTGCAGAGCAGGGAGCCTCTTTTCTCCTACTGCAGATTTTTGACTGTCCCCGGCTGAAGTTTTCTGAGATTCCCCAGCGCCTCACAGCCCTTCTGCTGCCCCCTGACCCAATTGTCATCAACCATGTCATCAGGTGAGGCCCCCCCAACCCTGCTCCTCAGAGCTGGGAGTCACTGTGATGGTCCTGCCGCCCCACCCCTCCCTCTGCCCAACCCCTGCATCAGGCCTTGGGGGCCCTTGGCCTCCATCGGGGCAGCATGGATGCCAAGGGCTGGCCTTCCCTGGCAGCGTGGACCCGTCGGACCAGAAGAAGACAGCGTGCTACGACATTGACGTGGAGGTGGAGGAGCCCCTGAAGGGGCAGATGAGCAGCTTCCTGCTGTCCACGGCCAACCAGCAGGAGATCAGCGCTCTGGACAGTAAGGTGGGGCTGGAGCCCAGCGCTGCAACAGGATGGGGACTGGACGGTGATGTGCGCACAGACACAGCAGAACAAGGACGTGGGAGAGGACGGGAGGGCCCTGCCCTTGGGACCTGGAGCTCCGCCCGCGCCCCCTTCCCAGGGACTGCCCTTCCAGGGCACAGCCGAGAGCCCCCCTGCCACGCCCCCTCCCACCTCAGCCTGGCCAGGCGAGAGCACGTGTCTTTTTACCTGCAGATCCACGAGACGATTGAGTCCATCAACCAGCTCAAGATCCAGAGGGACTTCATGCTGAGCTTCTCCAGAGACCCCAAGGGCTACATCCAGGACCTCCTCCGCTCCCAGAGCCGGGACCTTAAGGTGAAGGGGGCCTCGGGAAGCGCTGGGTAGAGACAGCATGCAGGGGAGACAGTGAATGTCATGGGGGGTGTCCAGGCTCTGAATGACCCTGCTGCTCCCTCCCAGGTGATGACAGACGTGGCGGGCAACCCCGAGGAGGAGCGCCGGGCTGAGTTCTACCACCAGCCTTGGTCCCAGGAGGCCGTCAGCCGCTACTTCTACTGCAAGGTGTGAGGGGCCCGCCATCCTGCCCCCAGCGCCTTCGGCTCCCCGCTCACCACCAGAGAAACCCCCACCGTCCCCCTCCACACGCAGCCGTCCCTGCTCCCAGATGCTCCTCCAGGTGGGTGGGGCCCGTCCTGTCACTCACCAGCAACTTGTCACCTGCGCCTGCTCTCCTTTCCTTACAGATCCAGCAGCGCAGGCAGGAGCTGGAGCAGTCGCTGGTCGTGCGCAACACCTAGGCGCGCTGGGGAAGCATGCCGCAGAGGGCCACCCGGCCCTGCCCCAGCCCATCCCCTCGGCCCTGGCTGTCACCCCCGACGCCTTGTGGACGAGGCAGGGGCTGGATTAAAGGTCATTTACCTGATAACAGCCGTGTGGTCATTGGCAACTGGGGCAGGAGGAGGATTGAGGGGGCTGGGAAGAGGGCAGTGGGTCCCTCCGGGAAGCTCCCCACCCCCTCCCTCAGAGTCTCCTTACTCCCAATTTTCCTAGACCTAAAAACAGTTTGGCAGAAGACACTTTTAATAACATTTTCTTATTAAAAAAAAAAACCACAGCGGCGAGCTCTCCCATCTGTCTGTGCACCTTGCCTGCCTCCCAGGCGGGGCCCGGCAGGGGCTGTGTGTGGAGGTGCAGGGCCCAGAGCACGCTAGGTGCTGTTGGCCTGCTCCTGCTCGAACAGGGCCATGGCCAGCTGTGCACGGCCCCCCAGCCCCTCCAGGTTGCTGAGGCGGCAGCGGTGGTAGAGTTCCTCGCTGAGCCGAGGGCTGCAGTCCCGCAGGGAGAACTTTTGCACCAGTCCTGGCTCCACGGCCCGGAAAAGGTGGAGCCCTGAGAACCGGAGGAAAACATCCATCACCTCCAGCCCCTCCAGGGCTTCCTCCTCTTCCTGGCCTGCCAGGTCAGCGGCCAGCCGGGCTCGGGCAGCCAGGTAGTCCGCGTTGTAGAAGCAGCCCTCTGCCGAAGCCTGCCGGTCAAATCTGCCCCCTCTGGCAGCCCCCCGGGCAGGGTCTGCACCCGGAGGGGACGGGGGGTCGGGGCCGGCCCCCAAGGGCGGTCTCTGTGGTGCCAGGGCGGGGTTGAACTCCTGGAAGTGGACCGGGAAGAAGGCCTGCCAGCCGGAGATGGCATTCATGCGGCAGCGGTTGAGGACCTCGGGCCCTGGCCTGGTCCACACAGTGGCAAGGAAGAAGAGCGTGTCCACGGGGTGCTTCTTGGAGACCACGTCCATGAGCCGCACCTGGGAAGGTGCCTCTGCTCGCACGGCGAGCCAGGCCAGCCTCGTCCCGGGGTACCGTCGTTCCAGCTCGGCCGCTGCCGCCTTCACCCCGACAAAAGGGTCTGGGGCCCCTCGGCCCCCTTCCCGCGGCCCATAGACCAACAACAGGGTGAGTAAGGCGTGCTCTCGGGGCTCCAGGACCCCAGCTGCAAAGGCCTCCAGGAATGCGGGGGCTGCAGGAGCCTCTGCGGCTGGCAGTGGCAGCACTAGCTGCACGCGCGTGGCCTCGGTGACATAGGGCATGGGCAGGATCTCCACGCGGCTCAGCGGCCGCAGCAGGCTGACCCTGCGTGCCAGCGCCCGCCGGTGCCCCCGCTGCGTCACAGCCTCCAGCAGCAGGTCCAGCGTGTACTCCATGCCCCGTGCTGGGTCGAAGCGCCGGTAGCCATTGAGCAGCCGCTGCTTCTGGAAGCGCAGGCGGGGCTGGTAGCGCCGGTTCAGCTGCTCCAAGGCCGTCTCCACAGCGTCGCCCACGTCTGCCCTGCTTGCCCCTTGCAGGGGGCACTTGGGGGCCCCGTCCACGCAGGAGAAGGTGTGCCGCTCTGTGAAGTAGTCCCAGCCCAGCACCTCAAAACGAGAGTGTGGCGTGAAGGGGGCCGGGAGCCCAAGGGGCCAGCTCAGCCCTGCCTCCCCCTCGGGGGTCAATGCGGTCAGGTTCCGGATCTGAGCCTAGGGTGGGAGGGATGCCCCGTTAACACCTGGCAAGGGAGTCGGGACCCCAGCACGCTCCAGCATCCAGGGTTCTGAGGTCCATCCTGACTCCATCAACATTCAGTGAGGCCTGGCCTGTCTGCACGGGGGACACGGACCCACCATCTGCACACAGCTGCTGCGGGGAGGAGGGCGGGGTGGGCAGAGTGCTGCTGTGGAGGGCAGGGGACCATGATGTCTGGGGCTCCGCGGCCTTTCTCTTCCTCACTCACAGGACTCGCCCTCTTCACAGAAGGAGACCTTTGTTTTCACTTGGATCCCACCACAGACAAACCCCTGCCATCAACTAAAGAATTCTTCTGCCTTCTGCCCTTGGGTGTTTTAAGGACAGTGCTAGAAGTCCAGGGCCTGCAGGGTTTCAGCGAGCCACTACTGGAGAGGAGAGAGACCCTTCTGGTGCCAAACCCCCTCCTCAGAGCTCTCCTGCAGATCCTCTCAAGTGAGCCCACATCGTGCCAGGAGCTTTCACCCAGAGCTTTCACCCTGGAGCCCCCTCTCCCTGGGGTGCTTTTCACTGAGGTTCAGTCGGTACAGTCAGCCTCCTTCTGCCTCGCCCCGCCTCCCCTCTTGCTCATCTGTGAGCCCGGGCGTCTGAAAAGCCCTCTGATCTGGAACCCTGGGCCCCCCGCTCACCTGCAGCTGTTCTATCTCGCTGTAGGCCCGCTCCAGCTCCAGAGCACTGAAGCGCTTGTGGAGCCGGTACATGAGGGTTCCCTCGGAGACAGGGTGCACCGCGAAGGCACTCAGGAAAGCTAAGCTTCTCTCCGTCTCGGGGTCCCTATTTTTGGCCAGTTCAAACGAGCGATACTGCTGCCCCTGGAGGACCATGAAACCAATCAGTGCCACACAGGGAGGAACTGCCTGGCCCAACTACCCTTGACCGCCCTGTGTGAGTGCCACTGCCGCCAAGGTGGCAGGAAGGGCATAGAGCTCATTCTGGGGTCCCCTCAACCTTTGCCTTACTCTCAGTGGATTTTGGAAAAGAGAGCGCCCGCTAGGCAACTAGGATGACCTCGTCTCCCAAAGAATCCTGCTGTTTCTCAAAAGAATGAAAGCTGAGAGCCAGCAGAGACAGCCAGGACTCTGGTCGAAGAGGAGGGCCCCTCTGGGATTGTCCCCTCTTCTCCAACTAACAAGGAGGCTCCCGGGCCACCCTCCTCCTCCAGGAGAGCAGTCCCCTCAAGGGCACTCCCAGGTCACTGGAGATGGCGCAGGTGTCGGGCGGAGGGCAGAGGGCGAGGGGCCAGACAGGGGGAGACTGGTGAGGAAGGGACACCTTTCAGGCTTGCTCAGAAGGTCCCTGACAAGACGCCACTTTTGATGGCCCCAGGGATCTAAGGCTGCCAGAGGGGGGCAAGGGAAAACGAGAGGGGCGAGTAGGACTGGGGAGGGCACAATGACCACCCCAGGAGGTGCCGGGAAAGAGCTGGCAGCCCCCCAGCCTCGAGACCAGCCGCTGGTCCCTGCTAATTTGTCAGGGATAGGGACTAACTTGAAAGGGCCTTCACCTGGTGTTGCGAGACACAGCCGATGCCCAGAGAATCAATGAGGCAGCGGCCGAGCCACTCATCAGGTCGGGCACTGAGAATGTCTCCACGGCAGCCATCCAGATGTGGCCGCAGCCGAAGCAGGAGGCTCCGGGACAACAGGTAGCCAAAGCCCCCGTGGCAGTACCGGGCCTGCTCGCTGGCGCCGATGAACTCCTCCGCCCGGCCCAGGTACAGGTCCTGGTTGATGCTGAGGTGGCCGGCCAGGGCTGCCAGGCGGGGTGCCTGCACGTACGTGTCATCCTGCATGATGAAGAACCAGTCGTAGTCCGCCCCGAAGTGCGTGTGAAGATGGCGCAGGGTCTCGGACATGAGCCAGGCTGGCCGTTCGTCCCCGTGAGACACCACCTGCATCCCTGCCGGGGTCCGGGCCCCTCGCTGCCCAGTGAAGTAGAGCAACCGGGGGAAGTGGTGGGCCACCGTGCGGTTCACAGCCACAGCCAGAGTGGACAGCGTGGCCCGGGAGGTCAGGACAGCCACCAGCAACCGCTCGCGAGAGCCCAGCTCCGTCTGGATGTACCGAGTCCTGTGGGGAGACCAGTGTGCCAGGGTCAACTCCCTCATCTTTAGCAACCCAGCGTGTCCAGCGTATACCTCCCCTCAGGAATTAGTGAGTTGGGGATGAGACAAGAATGGGGAGACCTCCTCATCAACACTAATGAGCTACTGGAGAGAGCGTCTACTGAGTAGCTGACGGTGGAACTGATCTCGGGGAGATGGATTAGATAGATTAGATGCAACTCTTGCCCTGTTTTAGAACATCCAGCCACTAACTTAACACCAATGGGTGAGGCTTTCTCAGGCCTGCTGGTGCTGCTGCTAAGTCACATCAGTCATGTCCGACTCTGTGCGACCCCACAGACGGTAGCCCACAAAGCTCCCCCATCCCTGGGATTCTCCTGGCAAGAACATGAGTAGGTTGCCATTTCCTTCTCCAATGCATTAAAGTGAAAAGTGAAAGGGAAGTTGCTCAGTCGTGTCGGACCCTCAGCGACCCCATGGACTGCAGCCTACCAGGCTCCTCCATCCATGGGATTTTCCAGGCAAGAGTACTGGAGTGGGCTGCCATTGCCTTCTCCGTCTCAGGCCTGAGGAGGAGGAAAAAAAACTGGAACCATGATGGAAAATAAGGCAGAGAACTGCTTCAGGAAGGCTAACAACGATTACCAGTGACCACGGATAGGACGTGGAGGCAAGGACTCGGAGCAAGCCTGAAGTGGGGTGTGGGGATGACGCACACACATGCACATTAACTCTCACCTGAGCACCTTCTTGTAAGGCTTGTTGGGATCCCTGTAGTAGGGGACAATCCGGGGTTTGAAGTCTTCGTCGCTTTGGTCAAGCTGAGTTCTTGAGTCTAGACTCTGTGACCCTCCAGCTTCCCCCAGAGCCTCTACGCAGGGATCATCTCCCTCCCCCTGGATCCAGGACACTCGCAAGAGGCTCAGGCTGCACCCCAGAGACAGCCCTAGGATGAGGGGCAGTGCTGGTCGAAGCAGAGCCAGCACTGAGCTCAGCCGCATGGTGGTGGGCCCGGCCATGTGTGTGCCCCGGAGGGCACAGCCTCAGGGATCGATCTTTCAACAAGGGTGCCTGGGGCCAATGAAGTCAACGAGAGAACAAGATTGTGTTTGCTTCTGGGTCCAGGATCCCCAAGAAACTCCTGCCTTGTCTTCCGCTGTCAAGGTGCTGGTTCTAACCCTCAGTCCAAATGGTAGTAAATGTTAGAATCAATTCCACCCACTAATGGTGGGTCCTCTAGTCCAGAAGAGGAAGAAGCAAGACTCAGTGCTGCCAAACCTAACCCCCAAAGGACTACATACATCTGGTGACACTATCTAAGCAGAGAGATGGCGGCAACTGATAAAGCTGGGGTTAGAGAAAAGCACATTAGGCATCAAAACACCAGCACCCAGCTAGAGGAACCTGACTCCACAGGCCCTTCCCAAAGAGCATCTGGGAGGGGCGTACATCTCACTCACTGAAGGGGCTGCTGACCCCTGGGCAGTCACAGAAATGGAGCCCAGCCCTTCCTACTCTCTTCACCCGCCTTAAGGAAACACTCGCGCCAGAGGAACCCTTCCTCTCAGCAGTCAGGAGCCACTGGCACTGCGCACAGAGGTTCTGCCCCAGCTAATGAGGTGGAGGGATGTGGTGACTCAGCACGGAGGACAGCCTCAGAGGAGCACAAAAGCTGATGGAGCTACTGGGCAGGGCATTCTTCTCTGAATCCCCGGTACTGAGACCCTGATGCTGCCCACCATCCTCCAAGAAGAGACAGGAGGCCCGTGACAAGCCACTGTGGCTGCTGTCAAGAGCAATTCGGTGGCTGCCTTTTCCCAAGCCCCCAGGCACCCGAAGCAAAGCGAGAGGACGACAAGCAGCTGGCGCGGGCGGACGGATGCTCGGGTGTCAAGCCCGGCAATTCCCCGCCCCACGTCTCCCTCTCAGCCGTTACTGACCAGCCTGAGGCCTAAGAAAGGAGGCCCAGAGCGAGCCTGGGCCGTTCGTCTTCGCAGCAGAAATAAGAACGGGCTGCGTCACGGGCGGTCAGAGGAAGTGGGGCAGGGAGGCTCCGTTCGGGCGACGGGGGGAGAGGGCAAAGGCCCCGCTCTCAGGCTCGACCGGGCGGCGGACACCCAGGGGACACCCCGGGGGCCGGCCGAGGGGAGGCCCCTGCGGCCGGGCCGGGGGCGACGGCGGGCCGATATAAGGGGCGGCCGCCGGCCGGGGTATGCCCGGTACCGGGAGCTCCGGGGGGCGAGGACGTGGAGCTGGGACAGGAGCTGGGGTCGCGCCTATCGAGCGACAACCCCTTGCAGGGTTGTGGGGAAGGACGCGAAGGGGAGAACAGACCCCAGGGTTCCGCCGAAGCGCCGGCTCCGCCACCGCAGCCGCTGCCACCTCACAGCCCGGCCCACTCCTTCCTTTTCCGCTCGCTGTCAGTCCCCGTCTCTATGGTGACCGCATCCGGCCGCTCGCTCCGCCTTCGCCCTCTCTATGGTCGTCCCGCCCCAACTCGGCGCCGCTAGCGGGCCGGGGTAGGTGACGAGCTCATCCCGCCCACCCTCCGCCCNAATAAAGGCTGCACTGCTCTCCTGCGTTGTGCTGATTTCAAAAAGGAATGTGTGGAAGTGAGGTGTGGTGTGGGGCAGGGTGTCACTACTTGTCAGGCCCCCAAGATGGAAGAACACTTATGCATACCTCATACCTCTTAACACCTGCGTTCTGGGTGGGGTCCACGACTGACATGTGACTGTTTGTAAATGTACAGCAGTCTTGTTCTTAGGTGAGATGAGGGACGACCTGGTCTGGGTTAGAATCCTGAGTCTGCCGCTGGCTGTTTCCATCACGCCCTCTCTGGGCCTGAAATTCCACATGCGTCCTTCCTTCGGTACAGGGTTCTGTGAGGCCATTTCTAGAAGACTATTATTTTTGTCCTGTGCTGGGCACAGGGGCTACACAGATCTATAGGATAAAAAAACGAAAGGCCCAAACCAGCTTCAAAGTAACCTACTGGGATCCTGATGTTTTTATTTTCCCCTAAGGTTTTCTTCCCCTTAATTTCAGAACAAACTGGTGAGAATGTTTTTGAGACTCCTAAATTTTCTTCCCCCATTTTATTTTGGGGAAAAAAAAGCAAAAATAGTACCATAACCACTTGTACATTCTGCGCCTAGATTCACTACGTAACACATGACCACATTCTCCTTTTGTCTCTAATTCAGCCTCCGCGGGGGTGGAGTGAAGGGCTGGCTAGGACTGAGTGAACATTCAAAAATCCTTTATGTTCCCTTTGTAACTTCAAGTTCATACATTGAAAAGTCTCGCTGTAACGATNTTTGTCTCTAATTCAGCCTCCGCGGGGGTGGAGTGAAGGGCTGGCTAGGACTGAGTGAACATTCAAAAATCCTTTATGTTCCCTTTGTAACTTCAAGTTCATACATTGAAAAGTCTCGCTGTAACGATGGCTGAAGTGTTGTTTCCTCCGCTGTCAAGCCTATGGTGGAGATGCCACGTGGTGAACTAATTATCAACACTTTAGTCACCTGGCCCGGAAGCTCGGCTCCTCCCCACTCCTGCTGTGTTTACACTGCTTGCCACTCTGGGCGTGATTCACAGGCCAGCAGCTTCTGTAACACCCTGGGAGCTTGTTAGGAATGCAGAATCCTGGGCTCTAGCTCAGCGTGCTGAATGGGAATCTGCATTTCGGCAAGGTCCTTGGAGGCTCTGGGAACACGTGGATTCCTCGCCCGATCCTCTGCCTCGGTCTCTCTCCTCCCCTGTCTTCCGCCCCTTGCCTTATATATTTATTTAGACGTTCCCCACTCGACACTGAGCCAAAAGCTCACCCCAGCAGACCCAAGCCAGGCTGATATGCTTCGAATTTTCCAAAGAAGGTCCTCGTGAGCCTGAAGCAGTGATGGGGAAACCCACAGAGAGCTCAGAAGGAGCCCCCAAACACCACTGAGTCCCACCCACTACTCCTTGCAACATCATTCTTTACACAGGTACAGCTCACTCGAACCATGTGAACTGATGTCAGACCCCTGGGGGAACTGGCGTGTTTGTGCTCACTTCAAGGGGGAAGCATGGGGACATCCCTGGTGATCCAGTGGGTAGGACTCTGCTCTTTCACTGCTGTGTCCCCGGGTTCAGTTCCCGGTTGGGGAACTAAGATTCCACAAGCCGCGTGAACCCAGGCCTGCCAAGCCCAGCTCCTGCCCCTTTGCCCCTGTGGTGCAGTCACACACGAGCGTAGGGAGGCTGGGCCTGGTCTCCAGCCACAAGGACAGCTGGACGAATGCCTTTAGGACTAACAGCCACCCAGAGCCTCACGGTCTACAGGGTGACGTCAATCAAAGCCCATTCTTTCATTTGATCCTCGCAAGGGAAGTAGTTGCAGCTGACCCCACCGTGCCCTGGCCAAGGCTTGCTACAAGGGAGCCCACGCCCTCTGGCATGCCGCCTCTGGGGTGTCCTCCGAGATAAGCGTCTCCAATCCTGTACTTGCACCCCTTCCCCTCACAGCCTTAGAACTTTGAGACAATGGGACAGAACTCTTAAAACTGGGCTATTCTGGCTTTGTGGCGTGGAGTCCAGGTGGAACTACAGACATTCTGTGGATTCCAGGACCAGCCCCCAAAGGGCAGAGTGGAGTTGGGCACCATGTCCGAGGCGTGAGTGAAAGAGGGGAGAACAAGGGCATGGTGCCCTCCTGGTCCTCAGGCCGGGCCGCTGGGGACGAGGCCGGTGGGAGAGGGGCTTCTGAGGGCCGGCCCCACCTGGACCCCAGACACCCACACAGCCACCCTGGCCGCTCCTGCCTGCGCTCGGGTTTCCCTCAGGCTCTTCATTCCAGAACAGTCCCTCCTTACAGTACCCTTCTCTACAGCTCGCCCTCACCCCTGCTTCCAGCCCACCATCCTAGACCATTGCAGCATTGCTGGGTGTCCCGCCAGCCTGGAGGGACCAGCCACAGGCTCCAAAAGGCCCCTCCCTTGGCAGATGCCCATTCGTCACCCTCCATGTTCCTCCCTCAGTGGGCTCCAGCCACAGGAGCCCCGGTCCCTCGGCTTCTCTAAGCCTCAGGGGTTCTCCCTGGGGCCACCATCTCAGTTCCTTGAAGGCCTCTCCCTCCCTGGAACTCCACCTTGGGAGTCTCCTTAGATCTCCCACATCTTCTGGGAACTCGAGTTCAGGTCTTCAGGCGCCTCAGGCGAGTCCCCCGCCTTGCTCCTCTGAGGCTCAGGGCGCCCCCTGCTGCCCCCAACCCGCTCCTCTGAGGCTCAGAGCACCCCCTGCTGCCCCCTCCTCCCAGAGCTTACCAGCGCCTCTGGGACTCCTCCCACCTGATCTTGGAAGAACTGCTGGACCAGGAGCCGCTGCTGGGGGAAGCTGTTTCCGAGCACGAGCGGCAGTCCTTCCAGTACCGGCTCTCCTCGCTCTATCTGTACTACTTGGGGCTGCTGCGCCGCTTCGACACCCTCTACGACCAGATGGTGCAGCCTCAGAAGCGGCGGCTGCTGCGGCGGCTGCTGGACAGCGTGGCCTGCCGCGTGCTGGAGCTCAAAGACGATCTGGTTCGCGCCGACCTGTGTGAGACCCACTGCCTGGACCAAGTGTTGCAGGACTTAAAGCTCACCCCGGTGCGTGGACTGCTCAAGCACTGTGCCCACCCCAGCTCAGGGGAGGGCTAGCCTTGATCTCCCCCTCCTTGTGGAAGCAAACCAAGCCCCAGCCCCAGCTTGGAGTAGGGGTGGCCTTGACTTTCCTCGGACACCCCAGGCCCTGGAATGTCATCTGCAAGGGAAGGCAGGCAGGGCAGATCGGACGATGGGGTTTGGAAAGTTCACACACCTTAGTTAGAAGGTGCGACTTCCCTGGTCGTCTAGCGGTTGAGAGTCTGCCTGCTAATGCGAGGGACATGGGTTCAATCCCTGGGAAGATCCCACATGCCTTGTGGCAGCTGAGCCCATGAGCCACAACGACTGAGCCTAGAGCCTGAGCTCCCCAAGAGAAGCCACCACAATGAGAAGCCTGTGCACCCCCAACCAGAGAGTAACCCCCACTTGCAGCAATTAGAGAAAGCCTGTGCACAGCAACAAAGACCTAGCACAGCCAAAAATAAATAAATCTTAAAAAAAAAAGTAGTTAAGGGAGGCTGGGGAGTCAGGCTGGAAGTTCTGTTGGGCTAGGAGGATCCACAAACCCCATTGCAGGGGACTGCTGGAAAGGGTCCCCTGGAGGCTTGTTCCTCAAAGTGTGGTTCGCGGAGCAGCAGCGTCAGCATCACCTAGGAGCTTGTTAGAGATGCAGAATCTCTGGCTGCGCCCCAAACCCACCACTCTGCCTCCGCATTTTCACAAGACCCTCAGCGGATGTCTGTGCATCAGCAAGTCCCAGAGCACAGAGCTGCTGCACTGGCCTCCAGCCCGTCCCCAGGTTAGGGCTCCCTGCTCCACGTCTAAGGAGGACTCAGTTTCCCCAACTAGCTGCCTGAGCCCCAGCTGTGGACTTGAAAAAACAGGCCTTCTGCAGGCCCTGCCATTCTGATGTGGTTGCCCTGGGAGGGCCTAGGAGCCTCCATTTTAAGAGCTTGGGTCCCAGTTGACTCAGATGTACAGCTAGGACTGCCCATTACCTACCATGATCCTTCAGAATTCAACTCTGGCCACATGACAAGGTCAAAGGAAGAGGGGAATGAGTCTTGGGGCGATCTGCCCAAAATCT
Organism: Raphicerus campestris; assembly: GCA_006410735.1. NCBI lineage: Eukaryota > Metazoa > Chordata > Mammalia > Artiodactyla > Bovidae > Raphicerus > Raphicerus campestris. The sequence continues at coordinate 94,078 of SJYW01038427.1, forward strand.
GTACATTTCCCACCCCGCAGCTCTAGGATGGAGGAAGCCAGCCCCAGGGGTGTGTATGCAGCTGAAAGCAGTAATGGGTTGGCCAGAGGGTCTGGAGGTTTATTCCCAACTCTCCTTCTCCTGTGTTGCCCCAAAGGCAGACCTGGAGGTTCCGATTCCCAAGTATTTTGAGCTGGAGCGGTCCAGCATCCTGAAAGAGCGGGAACACGTGCTGATGGAGCTGCTGTCCAGACTGAAGCCAGAGATCTCAGAGGAGGTGAGTCAGGGAGACACCCCCCGCCCTGGAACAGAGCTCCCTGCTTCAGGACGCAGAGGCCCCGTCCTGCTCTTCACCACCTCAGAGAGCGCTCTGGGTAGTCCTGGCCCCCTCCCTGCTGCGCCATGCTCCTCGTAACCTTCGCACACCAAGGAGAGACACACGACTTGGGCACCTCACTGCCCTGGGACACGCCCCCAGCATGTCTTTGGGGGACTGATCTCCCAACTGGAGATAGCAAACCCTCCCTCGTTTCCTCCTCCTTTGCTCCTGCTGTGGCCAGAGCTTTTCAATATTAAGCCGGACTGAGGCCATAATCCTACTGCAAAAGGCTGAGCGGGCCAGGCAAGGCAGGCTCCGGGCCACCTTCATGCGGGAAATTCGGAAAGAGGAAGAGCGAGACCGGAAGATTCGGGAGGAAGGTCGGTTCAAGTTCAGTCAGGATGAAGCAGCCATCACCATACAGAAGGTAAAACCCTTCACCCCCCACCCCAGGCACCTTGGAGGAAAGTCACCTCCTCCAGGAAGCCTGCCCAGCTCAGCAATTGATGACAGAAATACAGGCGCTTGGATTCTGCTGCCCCACAACTAGATGTTAAGCTAGGGAACTTCATCAGTAATAAACACGTATCTTATTTATTATTTGTTTTCCATCTTCCCCAAAAGACTTGAAGTGGGATGCCATAAAAGCCCCCAAACAGAAGGATCATTAAAATCAAAGGAGAAAGGGAATTCTCTGGCAGTCCAGTGGTGAGGGCTCCTCATTCTCACTGCCAAGGACCTGAGTTCGATCCCTGTTCAGGGAACTAAAATTCCACAAGCCACATGGTGTGGCCACAAATTTAAAAAATAACAATAATAAATAAAAAATTTAAATTAGGGGAGAAAGATCCATAATACAGCAGCAGAACTGAGTAGATGATCATCCCCAAAACTTGTAAGATGGTAAAAAATGAGTCACAAAAACTCTTCTGGCCTACTATATCCTTCTGCTTTTCTGTCCATTTTATGAATTTTTGAGAGTTTGATGTTGAAAGTGAGTGAAATGAAGTTGCTCAGTTGTGTCTGACTCTTTGCAACCCCATGGACTGTAGCCCACCAGGCCTCTGTCCATGGAATCTTCCAGGCAAGGATACTGGAGTGGGTTGCCATTTCCTTCTCCAGGGGATGTTACCGACCCAGGGATCGAACCTGGGTCTCCTGCACTGCAGGCAGACACTTTACCATCTGAGCCACCAGGGAAGCTCCAGCTAAAAATCTTAGTTTATCTACTGAAAAAAAATAGTTGTAATATGTAGTGGAATCATATGTAACTCTTCTGTATTTCCTAAGACTCCTGTAAATGTTATCATTCTGTCATAACTGAAAAAATAAAAAAGAAAGGCAAAGAAATGAGTCACTGAATTGTAGCCTGAGCCTCCAGGTAGCTGAGGCAAAAGGAAGCATGATGAAGAATACGGAGTCTGAGAACTGATGACTCCAGGTGTCTTCAGGGTCTGGGCCCNCACGTATCTTATTTATTATTTGTTTTCCATCTTCCCCAAAAGACTTGAAGTGGGATGCCATAAAAGCCCCCAAACAGAAGGATCATTAAAATCAAAGGAGAAAGGGAATTCTCTGGCAGTCCAGTGGTGAGGGCTCCTCATTCTCACTGCCAAGGACCTGAGTTCGATCCCTGTTCAGGGAACTAAAATTCCACAAGCCACATGGTGTGGCCACAAATTTAAAAAATAACAATAATAAATAAAAATTTTAAATTAGGGGAGAAAGATCCATAATACAGCAGCAGAACTGAGTAGATGATCATCCCCAAAACTTGTAAGACGGTAAAAAATGAGTCACAAAAACTCTTCTGGCCTACTATATCCTTCTGCTTTTCTGTCCATTTTATGAATTTTTGAGAGTTTGATGTTGAAAGTGAGTGAAATGAAGTTGCTCAGTTGTGTCTGACTCTTTGCAACCCCATGGACTGTAGCCCACCAGGCCTCTGTCCATGGAATCTTCCAGGCAAGGATACTGGAGTGGGTTGCCATTTCCTTCTCCAGGGGATGTTACCGACCCAGGGATCGAACCTGGGTCTCCTGCACTGCAGGCAGACACTTTACCATCTGAGCCACCAGGGAAGCTCCAGCTAAAAATCTTAGTTTATCTACTGAAAAAAAATAGTTGTAATATGTAGTGGAATCATATGTAACTCTTCTGTATTTCCTAAGACTCCTGTAAATGTTATCATTCTGTCATAACTGAAAAAATAAAAAAGAAAGGCAAAGAAATGAGTCACTGAATTGTAGCCTGAGCCTCCAGGTAGCTGAGGCAAAAGGAAGCATGATGAAGAATACGGAGTCTGAGAACTGATGACTCCAGGTGTCTTCAGGGTCTGGGCCCCCCAAGGGAACCCTGTCATCACAACCCCTCCCACCTCACTACAGAACACCCAGGTCCATCTCTAGATCCCCCCGCCCCACTGTCCTGGCGGGCATGCCTTTCCTGTCTCCTGGCAGCCCTGCAGATCTCCCTCCAGGTGCTGCTAAGCCGATTCACAGGGGGGCAGTGGTTACCAGCTTGATAAGATGGGAGGCGCCCTAGAGAACACCAGGGCAGGAAGGCCCAGAACTGCTGACCTGGGGCTGCTAAAGCTTTCTTTCTTAAGTCAAGCTCCTCTCCCATCTTCTATCAAGTCTCAGAGCCTCCAAAACTTCTGTTTCCCAGCCCAATACAGGAGACTTAGGACTTCTTCCCCCAAATCCAGAGAAACCAGCCAACTAACAGACAGCAGCCTTGAAAACAGATGTCCTCTCCAATCGAGATAGATTTTCAGATTACAAATCAGGGGACTTGGGCTGGGGTGCTGTGCATCCTGTACCCCAGGTCTGGCTGCCCCACTGGTGAACAGGGGGTCCGAGCCCTCGGGGCTCGCTGAAACAAGCCTTTGGAGAAGGAGAGTCAGCCCCAAAGCTGGATCATCCTCCCCCAACCCGAAAGTCAAAGCTCATCCTTTCGTCCCTGTCTCCAGACCTCGAGGGTATGGCAACACTGCGTCCCACATCCTGGGTTCCCCACTCATCAGAGGGGAGATGCTGTGAGGCCCTCAGTTATCAGGGGTCTTTCCTATGCTAGTCACGGGAGCAGGAGGACAAAGCCTGGCCAGGAGTCTGGACAGAGCCTGCCCACTGAGGCTCTGCCCCAGTCAAACTGCCGGGTGAGACACTAGCCTTGCCTCCCTCTATTCTCCCCAGGGCATCAGGTTGTCCACGGGCCCAAAAGTAACCGGGATAGGAGCCCTGAGTGAGGAGTCAGGAAACAGGGCCTTGGTTTTGGATCTGCACCGAACGGCCCTGGGACCTGGGAGAGGCCATGTCCCATCTCTGGCCTCAGTTTCCTTGTAACACGTAGGGATTAATTAGGGGAGCTGCATGGTCTCAACAGCACCCAGGTCTATGGGCCTGGGTGGAAGCAAGCATTTACTCCAGATGTTGTAAGTATGCCGAGAAGTGAGAGTGGGGAGGGCTTCTCAGAGGAGGTGGAATCTGAGCTCTGATTTGTGCCTCAAAAGATACAGCAGGTTAGGGACTTCCCTAGTGGTCTGCTGGCTAAGACTCTGCACTCCCAATGCAAGAAGCCCAGGTTCAGTCCTCAGTTGGGGAACTAGATCCCACATGCTGCAACTAAGAGTTCACCTGCCGCAACTAAGAAAATAAATATTTTAAAAGGCAGGTTAGAAGGTGGAGATGAGACAGAGGGAATTCCTGGGGGGCTCTGAGAGTGCCGGGCATCTGGGTGCAGACCGCCCCACCCTGTCTGGGCTATCTCTGCTCAAGGGTCAGTGGCCAGTGAGCTGTATCCTAGAGGTGCCCTCCCCAGAGCTCTGCCCCCTACCCTGCATCCCAGCAGAAAGGCAGTGTGGAGAGTGTCCGGGCCCATGTGTTCCCCCAGGTGTGGAAGGGTTACCTGCAGAGGAAACGCACTCAGCATGACCGGCGAACCGAGATGGAGTTCATTGGCATGGTGAGCGTCCTGCCCCCAGCCCTGTGCATACCTCCCTCCACTGAGGACTGGGGGAGAGGGGTCTGGGGACCCTGGTGGAGGGTCACCACAAAGCCACTGTCAGGCTACGTCCCTTCCCGCTCCCCCCTACCAGAGCCCTTTGGAAGGAAGTCATACATGGGGTGGGGTGAGGGACGGTGGCTCAGAGCATCCTGTCCCCCGGCCCCTGATGGAACTGGCAGGAGAGGCTGCAGGGGGTGGGCCCCGCAGTGGCATGAGGCCAGTTCCCAGGGCCAGTGGTTTTCTGCAGCCTCTGGGAGAAGCACGTGGGGGGCCCAGTTGGGATGAGGACACACCCCCTTTACTCCAGAGCCTTTCACAGGGGAGCACAGGCTCCCCACTTGCTCTAGGATCCCCGACTCCCTCCTCTCCTCTGCCCTGCAGGCAGAATGGCTAAGTGTGAGCTAGGTGACTGGGGCATGAATGTGCATGCGGAGGGTGGGGGCGGGGAGCATGGGCGGCCTAGGGTGAGGGTGCAGGCAGGGAAGACAGACCTGAGTCCTCTGCTCTGTGGTGGTTGGCCCCCAGCTGGGCTCTGCTGACTTAGGAGAGGAAGCCATCACAGGGGTGAGGTTCTGCGATCCCTGGGAGGGCGCTGGGCCCTGGGCAGAGCGACAAAAGCCTGGCCTATAAAGGGAGATTGGAGGAGGGGCTGGGAGGGGGTGCT
>SJYW01038427.1:130203-170196 GCA_006410735.1 Raphicerus campestris
TGGGGGGTTGGGGGGTGGGAGAGGCAGGGAGCACACAGAGGCCACACCATAAATAGCCCATCCATAGGCCATAAATAGCCTGGACATCCCAGCCTTGCCAAGCAAGGAGGCCTCAGGCTGCGGAATTAGGGAGGAGCCTGGAGGGGGGCGGTCAGGGCGGAGCTCAGAGCTTCCCCCGCAGAGCTGGACAGTTGGCAGGGCTGAAGGGACCACTCAGATGTGGAGTCCAACCTGCAATTTCCTGGGTGAAGGGAAAGGGAGCCCCGCAGGGGGTGGTGCTGTGGCCAAGATGTGACATTGTGTTGCAGGCGTCAGGTTAGGAGTCAATTCCAAGCTGTCAGCTCTCAGGCTTTCTCATCTGTCCTGTGCTTTATGGCGCCGGCCTCCAGAAGTCCAGGCTCTGACCCCAGAGGTAGGGCAAGAGGGGGCCCTGCCTTCCAAGTGTCACCAACTACCCCCGTACCTTCCCGCTCCCAAACGCAAGCTAGGGGTCTCCAGCAAACAGCAGAGAACACCTCCCCTCTGTGAGGAATCCCCACTATGGGTGCTCTGTGCTGGGGACAGAGGGCTCAGCCTGCAGGCAGCCCAGCTTGGCACTGACCCCCATCTCTCTGGGTGACCCCGGGAGTCTCCCATGCCATCACTACCTGGAAATCAAGGAGGAAGTACTTTGTCCATTGAGGGTACCTTAGGATAAGGAGAGCACTTCCCCAGGGAAGATGAAAAGGGGAGAAGGGAGAAAAGAAACTCAAAACCAGCCCGCGGGGGGCCCCTGCCCAGCACGGGACCCTCTCGGGCCGGTCCAGCTGTCTCCTCTCCCTTGGCCCTCCAGACACGGCCACACACCTGTCTCTTATACACATCTGGGAAGGAGCCCTGGGCTCCGGCTTCCCAGCCTCTGCCCACCTCTCACCCCACCCCCCATTGCCTGGCAGCTCTTTGCCTCCGCCCAGGCTCTAAGGTCCTGTGTCCCCATCTCTCCCTAGGACTCTGGTCGCTGACCTACGAAGAGGAGCTGACCACCCCCCTGCACGTGGCGGCCAGCCGGGGCCACGTGGAAATCCTGCGGCTGCTGCTGAGGCGGAGGGCAAGGCCCGACAGTGCCCCTGGGGGCCGGACCGCCCTGCACGAGGCCTGTGCCGCGGGCCATGCTGCCTGCGTCCATGTGCTGCTGGTGGCGGGAGCCGACCCCAACATCCCTGACCAGGACGGGAGGCGCCCCTTACACCTCTGTGGGGGGGCTGGCAGCCTCGAGTGAGTGACCCCTCACCCCAGCCACCCTGCTCCCTTCTTTAATGGAGAGGCAGAGACAGCCGCGGGGAGGAGGAGGGAGCCTGTCTGGGCCTGGCAGTGCCGGTGACTGGTCGGAGTGGGCTTTAGGATGGCCTGCGCTTGGAACGGCTTCTGCGTCCCCAGTGCGGGCAGAGGGCTGTGGCGGGGCCTGGATACATGGCCTGCACTGGGGAAGCTGTGGATCTGTTATGCGGAGGAGGTTAAGGTTTTCATTTTCCTGAGCTTACCCTACATCCCAGGCACTGTGCTAGGAAGAACAACACATGGCCCTGTAACTAAGGCCCGATCCTGCCCTCGGAGAACTGACTGTCCAGTCATCCAGACAGGCTGTAGAGGAGAGAAGACCCCCAGTTGGAGCCTGTGGTTGTCCTTGAGGGCAGGGTCTGGTTCACAACTTGGCAGGTCCAGTGTTTCCAGGCACCCTCAGATCAGTAGGCTCAGGAACTGAACCCAACTAACCAAACTCGCAAGAAATGGACGGCTATACACATATGTGACCCTGTATTATAACTGTAGGGGATATTCATTTACAGTGACCCAAATAATTATGCCCTATGTATCAGGGGCCTTAGAGAGTAAGTTCTCACAATTTTTTTGATGGGTCTGGAATCCCAGCAAAGGGAAGCTTGGCAAATCTGTGTACTAACTGTACATACAGTGGAGGTTTTCTCTCTACTGACTATACACCTGCCAATTTTCACATCTTGTTCCTGAATGGCTCCCAATTTTTTGATCCTTGGGCTCCCCTTTTTGGGCCTTCTTCCTCCTGTTAACTTCATCGGCCTGCAGAGGATTCTACTGAGTCACTCATATTATGTTTGAAGACACATGTATGAGAGCATGGTCCAGTAGAAGTATACCGCGGGTCACACATGTAATTTAGAATTTTCTGCTGCTGTTGTTTAGTCGCTAAGTAGTGCCTTTGTGACGGCATGGACGGCAGCATGCCAGGCTTCCCTGTCTTTCACTCCCTCCCAGATCCTCTCAGACTCATGTCCATTGAGTCGGTGATGCCATCCATCATCTCATCCTCTATCATCCCCTTCTCTTCCTGCCTTCAATCTTTCCCAGCATATGGGTCTTTTCCAATGAGTCAGCTCTTCGCATCAGGTGGCCAAGGTATTGGAGCTTCAGCTTCAGCATCGGTCCTTCCAGTAAATATTCAGGGTTGATTTCCTTTAGAGTTGACTGGTTTGATCTTCCTGCAATCCAAGGGACTCTCAACAGCACCACAGTTCAAAAGAAATCAATTCTTCCGAGCCCAGACTTCTTTATGGTCCAACTCTCACATCAGTACATGACTGCTGGAAAAACCATAGCTCTGACTATATGGACCTTTGTTGGTAAACTGATGTCTCTGCTTTTTAATACGCTGTCTAGGTTTATCATAGCTTTGCTTTCAAGGAGCAAGTGTCTTTTAATTGATATGAAAAAGAAACAGGTGAAATTCATTTTAAAATAGTGGTAAATTATATATAACATAAAATTTACCATCTTAACTGTTACTCAGTGTCCAGTTCAGTAGCACTAAGTACATTCACATAGTTGTGCAACCAGCAGGACCATCTAACCCCTGAACCTTTTAAATCTTGCAAGACTGAAAATCTGTATCCTTTGAACAATAACTCCCTTCCCCTCCCCCGAGCCCCTGGCAACTACCCTCTACTTTTGGACTCTATGAATCGGAATGGTCTCCGCACCTCTAATGAGTGGAATAATACAGTATCTGTCCTGTTGTGACTGGCTTATTTCATTTAGCATAATGTCCTCAGATGCAACCAGGTTGTAGCAGGGAACAGAATTTCCTTGCCTTTTAAAGGCTTGAATAATATTCCATGGAATATGCCACATTTTATTTATCCAGTCATCTGTTGATGACTGCCTGTAGTCATCATGTAGGTTGCATGATATAGGAAGGTTGCATCAAGGAAGCAACATGTAAGTTGCTTCTGTGTTTTGGCTATTGTGAATAATGCTGCCATGAACATGAGCATATAAATATCTGTGAATCAAGTGAAATTAATTTTAATAATATATTTTATTTAACACAATGTATCCACAATGTTACAATATAAAAAGAACATATGAGATATTTTACATTCTTTTTTTTGTATCAAGTCTTCAAAATTGGTGTGTACTTTGCACTTACAGCACATCTCAGTCAGGATTAGCCATCCAGTAATTACAGTAACTAGCCATCCAGTAAGTGCCTGGTGGCCACAGAATCAGATAATGCCATTCTGTGAAGTCCCACATTTTTAGTGAAGTCCCTGTGTTCCAGCCTGGCTCCCTGAGATCATTCCTTTTAAACAAACAAACAAACAAACAAACAAAGGGGAACATGTTAGTCGTTCTGCCCATGGAATTTTCCAGGCAAGAATACTGGAGTGGGTAGCCATGCCCTTCTCCAGCAGATCTTCCTGACCCATGGGTCAAACCCTGGTCCCTTACATTGCAGGCAGATTCTTTACCATCTGAACCACCAGGGGAAGCCCCTTGATTAAGTACACAGATTTTTAAAATTATTATGGAGGGGCTTTCCTGGTGATTCGGTGGCTAAGACTCTGTGTGCCCACTGTGGAGGGCCCGGGTTTGATCCCTGGTCAGGGAATCCCATGTGCCATAACTAAGAGTTTGCATAGTGCAACTTAAAGATCCTGCATGCAGCAACTAAGATCCAGCTCAGCCAATAAATAAATCAATAAGTCAATATTTTTTAATTATTATGGAGAATTTCAAACCTGTAGAAAGGTGGACAGGATCATATAATAAGCCCCATGATCCATCACCATCTATATCACCCACTTCCGCTGCCCATTGCTGTTTTGAACTCGTAGCTGATAGTTTTTCAGGCATTGTCTCATATGCCACTCACAACAACCTCTTGAGTCTAGGTATTAGCAATTATCCCCTTTCTACAGCTCTGCGGGAGCTCAAAGAGACTGAGTCCCCTTAGCCTTGAATTCTGGGGCACGGGTCCTTCTAGTGACAGTAATACACAGTCTTCTAAGAGGACCGTTTTGCTGCAAATCTGGCTGGCCGATTTTGGTTTTGTTGATCTTACTCCCACCACCCCAATTTCCATGTGTGCCCACTTTCAGGCCCCTCCCCACTCCAGTTCCAGCATGCAGAGCCCTCCAACTATCCTGGTGTCCCTGGACTGGAATGCCAGCTCTTCACTCACTGGCTGTGTGAACCCGCCAAGACCCTCCACCCTCACGGCCTCAGTGTCCTCATCTGAACCCACCCTTGGAATGAACCAAGTCAGGGCACGTGGTGCCTGCAGAAGGCGCCTGTTCTAACTGAGCAAAGGCTGCTGGTGCCTTTGCTCCCACCCAGGGTTTAGGGCACTTCTCCTGCTGAGAGCACGGGGCTTGAGAGAGGGCACTGGAGATGCTGCAGAATGTTGCCAGGACCTTAGTGCCAGGCAGGCTGGAAGGGGATGGGCAGGCAGCACCAGGGCCACCCAAAAGTGCCCCAGGGTTTGCTTTGCTCACACCAGCAATCGTGCAGGGGTGAAGGTCTCCACGCCAGTCTTCCTCCCCCACGGCTGTCTTGCCCTTAATAGGTGCGCCGATCTGCTCCTGAGGTTTGGGGCAAAAGTGGATGGTCGGTCGGAGGAGGAGGAGGAGACCCCTCTGCATGTGGCCGCCCGGCTGGGCCACGTGGAGCTGGCAGACCTCCTCCTGAGACGCGGGGCCTGCCCGGATGCCCGCGATGCCGAAGGCTGGACCCCGCTGCTGGCCGCCTGTGACGCCCGCTGCACGTCCCCCGCCGACGCCGAGGCCACCACGGCCCGCTGTCTCCAGCTGTGCCGCCTGCTCCTCTCTGCCGGGGCCGACGCCGACGCCGCCGACCAGGACAGGCAACGGCCCCTGCACTTGGCCTGTCGCCGCGGCCACGCGGACGTCGTGGAGCTGCTCCTGGCCCACGGCGTCGGCGCCAATGCCATGGACTACGGGGGACACACGGCCCTGCACTGCGCGCTGCAGGGCCCCGCCGCGGCCCTGGCCCAGAGCCCGGAGCGCACGGTGCGCGCGCTGCTCAACCACGGTGCCGTCCGCGTGTGGCCAGGGGCTCTCCCCAAGGTACCGGCAGGGGCCGGAAGGAGGGCGGCAAGAGCGGGGCTGGGGTGTGGGGAGACCCGGCCGTGCGTCAGGTTGCTCTGGACGTAGGCAGTGCAGCAGGGCGCAAACCGCACACCCGCGGGAGGTGGGGATGGTTTGCTTGTGCGCCTGCGCACATGCATATCCACTGCGTGCTGTGCGTGTACACGTGTTTGCTGTGCGTGTGTGTATACGTGCGTGGGTGATGAGTGTGAACCGAGGTCTGAGGGGCCGGGCTGTAAAGGATCTGAAAAGACAGGAGGAGTCAGGTCTGATGGGGGGCCAAAAGGGCTAGTTTCTTCCTCAGAGGAGAGAGCAGATGGATGAAGCGTTTAGGAAGCTCCCCCTGACAGTGGGGCCCGTTCAGAGAGAAGCTCCAGTCACAGGAAACGCTGGCCCGGGGCAGAGTGAAAAGCCTGGTCTTGAGCTTCAAGGCCTTCTGACCATCTGCAGATGGACGAGAGAGCTTAGCAGAACATGCACCACGGATACCTGCAGCTGTTATGCTGGCACCAAAGGAAACACACTCGCTCTCAGTTTCCAATCTCTGCCTTATATTTAACATTAATATCCCCGAGGCGGGTTCAGGCTGAAGATGTGTGCTCCCGATGCCCTGGCAGGGGGACCCTGTCCACGCTGTGCTGTGTCTAGAAAGGGCTATATAATATCTCAGAGGATGTTGGGCCCCTGAGGGGGACCCTGGTTCTCAAAGGGGCTGGGTCAGGATGGCTGTAGGGCAGCAGGCTGCATGAGGTCCCTCGCCCCGCCTATGGGCTTGAATCATCCAGCCCCGCCCAGTCCTGGACGCTCCCCTGCTACCCCCACCTCGCCCCTTCACTCATAACCCTAGAAGCATCTGTGTAGATTCCTAAGCAAGGCCAAATAATTAAACAGCCCGAGAGTTCAGCAGATTGGTCTCCCCTTTGGGAAAATACAAGAAAATCAACAATTAACACTAATTAATCTCCTATTAACACCAGATAATTAGAAGAGGAGCAATTCCCGGTAATCTGACAGTGGCTCTGACAGCTAATGATTCCCCTTTGGGGAGGGGGTGGGAAGAGAAGGCAGAGCAGCGAACGGATATTCTGGTACACCACTGCCCGCCTCTGCAGCCCTGTTCTGTTCTCACTGCCCTGGGGACAGGCCGACACAGCAAAGTGCCCCCTGCGTCCCTTCATCTGGGCTCCACAGCATCCCAGGTGATCAAACACTTGGCATTCATCTCCCACAACCTGCAGCTGCTCTGGGATTGGCTGGGGTGCCTGTCCTCCAGCGCAGAGCTTCTCCCTGGCCCACCGACGACCACTGTCAGCCCCCAGCCAGTCCTGCGGAAGCCACCATACTGGTCTGGGTGCTCAGACTGGAGCCAGGGTCTGGCTGTGATGTTTGTTCATGTGACTCTAGGCAAGTCCTGGGATTCTTTGAACCCATGTTCCTTGCGTGTGATACAGTCTTGACCTAAACTTAGTGGGAACAGTAGACACAAACACAGCCCTGACCATGCGCCAGACCTGTTCTAAGGTGTCTTACCTTAGACGCATGGATTTCTTCAGTCCTCCCAACAGCCCCGTGAGGTGGACGGCAACTGAGAACACAGGCTCTGGAGCCAAGGACACCACCTGTGTGACCATCAGCAAATCGCCTCAGTCTCTCCAGTTCTCCGTTTGCCTCTTTACAGTAGGGATGTAACAGTATGCCTGCTTCATGTGTTAGTGTGAGTTACATATATCAAGCCCTCTGCACAAGGCCCAGCCTCGAGATACTGCTCCTCATCAGTTAGCCAGTGTGGGTCTAAAGTTAGATAATGTAGATGAAAGCACTTGGGAAGCTATTGGGCATGATCCCAAAGTAGGGGATCTTTAGACAAGGGATGGAGCGCTGCAGGTTAGAATAGCCACCGGAGGCTTCCTGGAGGAGCTGGGGCCTGGGATGGGCAGGGCTTGTAGAGATGGAGGAGGAAGATACAGCTATTCCAGGCGGAGGGCAGAGGCAGAACTCCCAGAGCGGCCTGGGAGGGGCAGAGAGACTGGCATAAATGGCAGGCAGTAGCAGCAGGTAAGAGCAGGAAAGTTATACATAACCAGCCCGAAGCTCTGAGGAGGAGCAAGACCAAGAAGCCTGCTCCAGGCAAACAGACTGGGGCGGTTCCGGGAAGCACGGCCCAGATGCAGGGACAGAAGCAGAGGGCCTCCGGTGCATGAGATGCTTTCTCCCTGGACAAGGCCTTCCACCTGCTCCCATTGCCCAGCAATATCCAGCACATGCAGCACGCCCAGCCTGCCAGGCAGAAAGGCCTCCTTTCCTTGCAGGCAAGCGTGTTAGAGACCCTAGTGTTACGTGCAAGTGTGCACAGCTTACATTCAGGAACGCTGCCCGAGAGACCGCTCTCAGCTGTTCTCAGGTGTTCTGAAAGGTCTAGGGCCACTGCCTGAAAACCATCAAGAGACAGAGTGGCTGAAGCACAATTTGGCTTACGTGCATCACGTGCAGGCATGGAGCAGACGATGGTTCCTGGGTATGTCCGAGCTGTGCATGGCTGACTTTCTGACCATGGGGACGGTGGCCCAGCACAAGCTGCCCCCCAGCATGGCTCGCCCCTCACAGCACAGGCCACCTCCTCAGACAGGCCTTTCTTGACCACCCATCTAGGACCATGCCCTCCTGGCGGCGTATACGTAAGTGGCTATTAATGTGTTGTGTTTTCCTTCTTTTCTGCTTCGATATTTTTTTATTTGGCTGTGTCGGGTCTTGTGGCACGCGAGAGCTCCATTGCATCAGGTGGGACCTTTTGTCATGGGGCATGCATTCTCTAGTTGTGCGTGCTGGCTCAGTCATTGCAGTGCATGGAAGCTCTCATTAAGGCACATGTGTTCTTGGAGCATGCGGGCTTAGTTGCCCTGCAGTATGTGGGATCTTACTTCCCTGACCAGGGAGCAAACCTGCGTCCCCTGCATTGCAAGGTGGATTCTTAAACACGGGGAAATCCCACATTTTCCTTCAGAAAGAGAAGCTCCCAGCTGACGAGGACCTGTGTCTCCTCCTCACGGCTGGGTCCCCCAGTGCTGGCCCAGAGTAACCCTCAGTAAATATTTGTTAAAGGAAGAACGAAAGAATGAATCTGGCTGCAGCTTGATCCTAGGCATACTCCCACATCAGGTGTCTGCTGGCCTTTTTCCTTCTTCTTAAATGCTCTCCTCGCCTTTACAGCCCAAGCTTGCCTCTCTGTGAATCCCTCCTGGACCACCCAGCACTCCTGCCCGGTCTCCATCCATCCCCTGGCACCAGCGGGTTCTGCTTTATACGTGATTGATCTTTCTGTCTGCTCAGGAACTCCAGCCTCAGGTCAGGGACCCCTTTCCCACCCAGGAAGATACAGCACAGAGCCTTGTAGAGGCAGACAGAAGAGCAGGATGAGGTAGTAGCTGAGGGCAAAGAGCACACTGCCGGGCTTGGATGGCTGCAACCACAACTTGGGCAAGTTACTTCTCTGAGCCTCAGCTTCCGTTGTCTGTAAAATGGGGACAGCAATAGTCCATACCTGCAGGGCTGAGAATTGTCAACACATGTAAAGTGCTAAGAAAATATCTGGCATAAATTACGCAGAGTAGAAATGCTAGCTGTTGTATTGGTTTCCTGTCATAGCCATAACAAAGTACTGCAAACTGGGAGGCTTAAAACAATAGAGATATATTCCCTTTCAGTTCTGGAAGCTGGACATTCGAAAAACCCAAGTGCAGGTAGGGTTGGCTCCTTGCAGAAGCTCAGAAGGAGAAACTGTGCCAGGCCTGCCTCTGAACGTCGGGTGATTGTCCACAATCCTTGGCGTGCCTTGGCTTGTGGGCACATCACTCCAATCTCTGCCTCCATCATCACATGACATTCTCCTTGTGTGTTCGTTTTCTCTTATGAAGACAGTAGTCATATTGGATTAGGACCCACCCTAATGACCTCATTTTTACCTTGATTACATCTGCAAAGACCCTATTTCAATGTAGGTCACATTTCTAGGTACTGGGATCAGGACGTCAGCATATCTCTTGGGGGACATAGTTCAACCCACAATAGCTGTTTCTTGGCTGTCTCATCACCGGGCCTGTTCTGCCAGGGACCAGCCGCGTGTGGTCACCCCTGGAGCACTGACGCAGCTCTCTCTGCCCCCTGCAGGTGCTGGAGCGCTGGTGCACATCCCCGCGGACCATTGAGGTCCTGATGAACACCTACAGTGTGGTGAAACTTCCTGAGGACACCGTGGGCCTGGTGCCTCCTGAAACTCTGCAGGTCAGATTCTCGGACCCTGAACACAGTCACCCAGCCTGCCCCAAGAAACTTCCAGCTCCTAAAGGGAAGCCCTGTGGGTCCCCCCGATTCTGCCCCTACAGAAGTTACTAAGGAAAAGAAAATTCAGAGTGAATACCTGAAATGCTCCTGACTTCTAAGAGGCTCCTGGAATCTCCCCCTGCCCACCCCCCACTTTAGAAGCAGGTGCCCCCTGCCCAGGGCTCCCTCTGAGCCCCTCGTTCTGCCCCCAGAAGCACCGTCGTTTCTACTCCTCCCTCTTCGCCCTGGTGAGGCAGCCCAGATCCCTGCAGCATCTGAGCCGCTGTGCGCTCCGTGCCCACCTGGCGGCCTGCCTGCCCCACGCCCTGCCCCGCCTGCCCCTACCGCCCCGCCTGCTCCGCTACCTGCAGCTGGATTTCGAGGATGTGCTCTACTAGGTGAGCCTGAGGCTCTGTGGACCGCCCCAGTCGCTGGGGGTGGGGGAGGGCGGGGCGGAAATGGGTCTGAGGCAAGATAAACGTGGGGGCAGGGCCCTAGACAGAGCTCCCCAGACCACCGGACCTCTCTGAATCCACCCCTCTCCTTCCAGATGTCCACTGCCTTTTGAGAGAGTCTGAAAGCAGATGCCCCAGACCCTAGGGGATGCCAGCCCACTGCTCACAGCGCCTGGGACTCGGGACTGGGTTGAACGGATTCAGGCCAAGGTGGCCCTCTCAGCAGGAGCCCCAGCTCCACAGGGAGGAGGGGGCTCATTCCCCTAGGAGAGGCAGACAGAGCGGGTGGCCAAATGACATCTGTTGGAGAGAGCTAGGACTCATGGCAAATGATATATACTCTCCTGGGGGAGGGGGTTCTCCTGAGGCCCCCTCCAGACTGTCCAAGCCCTGTGCTCACATTAAAAATATGCAGACCTGTGTTATTGGATGCTGTCTCCAATAGCCCCTCCTCTAAGCTGGCTGGCTCACGGGGACTCCAGACGGGCAGATTTATGGGGTCCCCTGGATCTGCCCCACGATGCCAGCTCTAGCACCTGCCTCCTTTGGCCTCCACCAGCTACTGAAGGATACCAGGCAGACCTGCCCCTCTGGCCACGATGAGGGGGAATAGTCATCAAGTGAGAAAGTGCAGAAAAGGCCTGAAAGAGAGCCAGTGGGAGGACGGGGGAGCAAAGAGGCTTGGGTAAGGAGAATGAGGCTGTGGAATGAGGCTGGGCAGACCGTGGGGAGGGCGGTACAGGCAGCCCCAGACTTGGGCAGCGAAGTGAGGGCAGGAAGACAACAGGAGGTGGGTGCACAGGGCAGCCAGCTTGGCGTAACCCTGGACCAGGTGAGAGTGAGAGACGCAGGTTTAGAAAAGCTGAGACTACGCTGCCTGCTGCCTGTCCCGTAGGTCGGATGTACACCTGGGTCCGGGAGCTGAGCTGAGACGTAACACTCCTGGGTTCTAGTCCCAGCTTTGCCATTAACTTGCGGAACAGACGTCTCTTTCCTGCTCTGGACGCAAGCATCTGCATCTGTCAAACAAGAGAGGAGAGGGTCCCTGAGGGTCTTTGCAGGCCCGAGATTTAAAGATTTACAGTCAGCCCCAACAGCCTGTAGCCCGTCTGAGACCACAGGAGGGAGGTGGCGTTGCTCGGAGCCACGGGGCAGCCAATCCAGTGCACGGTGACCCGTGACGTCAAGGGTCGCCGGACAGATTTCCTAGCGGCCCGGAGTGCGCACGCGCCGGAGTTCGCAACTTTTCCCACCAGTCGCTGGGAGCAAGGCAGCAAGGTGAGGGGCCAAGAGGGTGAGAGGCGGCGGGGGCGTGGCCTGAGGGGCGTGGCCTGACGGGGAACCGACGGCGCGAAGTCCTCGACGACCTCGAGATCGCGGAGGTGAGCGGGCCCTGATTCCCACCCGGCTCACGGACCTTGGGCTGACAGGCCCGCGTGGGCTTCCAGCTGTAGGGCGCGGGGACAGCCGGACGGGAAGGGCCGCGCCTGGGGCCCAGGCCCACAAGCGGTCGGGGCGGGGGCTGACTGAGGCCTGGCCTCTAGGCTGTACACGGTCCAGACCCGGCCAGACCCCGCAGGGCCCCCTCCCAGGGGAAGTGGGCGCAGGCGAAGAAATCAGGAAGCGGTTTGGGGCAGGCTCGGGTTCCGCTCACGGCTTGGGGCCTCCCCCGCCCCCGTCCTGGGGAGCCCCTTCTTAACCCAGCGTGGGACCAGGGCAGAATGCCCCTTATTCCATTCATTGGTTCAGCAGGGGTTTGAGGGCCTCTTGTGGGCAGGACACCGGCCACACAAAGGCCTGGCTCCCCCGTCCCCACTGGAAAGTTCACTCCAATGGCGACAGACACTGAGCAAACAGACGGGAAAGTTTCAGGGTGATAAGACCTCCACAGAGGGCTTCACTTGTCCAAGAGCGGATCAGCCGCTGAGCGCAGCTGACATGGACACCTCCTCTTTGAGTAGGTGACATTTAACAAGGAGCCAGCCACGTGAGTGGAGTGAGGGAGACAGGGAAGTGACATGGACTGATGTGGATTTTGAAAGATGGCTCTGGCTGCTGAGAGGCTTGGGCGAGGGCAGAGGTAGGGAGGAAGGGTGAGAGACCAGTTCAGAGGCTATTTCAGGAGGCCTGGCAGAGATGGAAAAGCAGTGGGTGAGACTTGGGATCCTTTCTGGAGACTCCATGGAACTTGTTGATGGAGTAGAAATGGAAGGCTTAAGGAAAACCCATAGTCCAGGATGACTCCTCCGCCCTTTTTGGCAGAGCAACACTGGATGAAGGGTGGGACTAATTTGCTAAGGTGGGGAAGATAAGAAAGGGGCAGGTGGTGGGGGAGTCAGAAAGTCTGTTTGGGAGATGTTAAGTTTGAACTGCCTATTGCAGATAGCAAAGAAGCTGTGTGACATGATCATTTAAATCTATGAATTTGGAATCCAAGGATGAGGACAGGCCTAGGGATATAAATAGGGGGGAATGCATATGTTTGCATGTGAAAAATATTTAAAGCTCTGTCCCAAGAGAATTTTGACTCTCAAGGGGACAACTTTTCTGAGAAAGTCCTGTTTATGCATTGATGGAAATTCTAGTTCATTTCCATCCACGTCATTCATTTTGTGTTTCCTGAGTCCCAGGTTTTAGGCACTAGATACAGGGCTGTGAATGAGACCTGCTCCCACCCTAGTCTGAGAATTTTCCATCTAGTCTGAGAAACAAGTGTGTGAATATCGAGTTGAGATACAAAGGGCAACATAGTGAATGCAAAAGACTTGTGGGAGCAGGATTTGAGGGCCTGAAGAAGGAAGGAGAGCAGGAGAAGCAGGGGGTCCTGGGAAGATTTCGCAGAAATGGGAGTGCCTCCCCAAAAGTGGTAAGAAAGGCGGGGGATTTCCGGCCGTATCTGAAGAGCACTGGTTCATGCAGGAGGCCTTTTAAGAACGTAGGGCATAAGGGAAGAAAGGCGATGTGGAGTGGTCAATACGGGAGGCTGCTGGCCACTTTCGTGCGTTCTCCCCTTAGCAGGGCGGTGTTAGGAAGATCCTTTCTGGGGTTAGACATCCAGACAGTTCTTGCAAACCAGGGAGCTTCCTCCTCAGCCGCCTAGCTGCCGGTCCCGCGGGCCCAGAACCTCTCCCCGGTAATTGCTTTCCGTAATGTGTTTGCTCCAAACCAATTTCACGCCTCCGTGAGGACTCCGCCCCGCACTGGAGCGCGGACCTCCTCACCACCAACCTACCCGCGTGTATCACGTGCGCGGCACACAATCGGCACACATTTACCCCAACGATATGCAGAGTTCAAGTACCTGGATACAGCCAACATACATGAAACTACGTGTATGCTAGGCTTTAAGACTCTCTTGTACAACCGTCCCNGACAGGCCCGCGTGGGCTTCCAGCTGTAGGGCGCGGGGACAGCCGGACGGGAAGGGCCGCGCCTGGGGCCCAGGCCCAGAAGCGGTCGGGGCGGGGGCTGACTGAGGCCTGGCCTCTAGGCTGTACACGGTCCAGACCCGGCCAGACCCCGCAGGGCCCCCTCCCAGGGGAAGTGGGCGCAGGCGAAGAAATCAGGAAGCGGTTTGGGGCAGGCTCGGGTTCCGCTCACGGCTTGGGGCCTCCCCCGCCCCCGTCCTGGGGAGCCCCTTCTTAACCCAGCGTGGGACCAGGGCAGAATGCCCCTTATTCCATTCATTGGTTCAGCAGGGGTTTGAGGGCCTCTTGTGGGCAGGACACCGGCCACACAAAGGCCTGGCTCCCCCGTCCCCACTGGAAAGTTCACTCCAATGGCGACAGACACTGAGCAAACAGACGGGAAAGTTTCAGGGTGATAAGACCTCCACAGAGGGCTTCACTTGTCCAAGAGCGGATCAGCCGCTGAGCGCAGCTGACATGGACACCTCCTCTTTGAGTAGGTGACATTTAACAAGGAGCCAGCCACGTGAGTGGAGTGAGGGAGACAGGGAAGTGACATGGACTGATGTGGATTTTGAAAGATGGCTCTGGCTGCTGAGAGGCTTGGGCGAGGGCAGAGGTAGGGAGGAAGGGTGAGAGACCAGTTCAGAGGCTATTTCAGGAGGCCTGGCAGAGATGGAAAAGCAGTGGGTGAGACTTGGGATCCTTTCTGGAGACTCCATGGAACTTGTTGATGGAGCAGAAATGGAAGGCTTAAGGAAAACCCATAGTCCAGGATGACTCCTCCGCCCTTTTTGGCAGAGCAACACTGGATGAAGGGTGGGACTAATTTGCTAAGGTGGGGAAGATAAGAAAGGGGCAGGTGGTGGGGGAGTCAGAAAGTCTGTTTGGGAGATGTTAAGTTTGAACTGCCTATTGCAGACAGCAAAGAAGCTGTGTGACATGATCATTTAAATCTATGAATTTGGAATCCAAGGATGAGGACAGGCCTAGGGATATAAATAGGGGGGAATGCATATGTTTGCATGTGAAAAATATTTAAAGCTCTGTCCCAAGAGAATTTTGACTCTCAAGGGGACAACTTTTCTGAGAAAGTCCTGTTTATGCATTGATGGAAATTCTAGTTCATTTCCATCCACGTCATTCATTTTGTGTTTCCTGAGTCCCAGGTTTTAGGCACTAGATACAGGGCTGTGAATGAGACCTGCTCCCACCCTAGTCTGAGAATTTTCCATCTAGTCTGAGAAACAAGTGTGTGAATATCGAGTTGAGATACAAAGGGCAACATAGTGAATGCAAAAGACTTGTGGGAGCAGGATTTGAGGGCCTGAAGAAGGAAGGAGAGCAGGAGAAGCAGGGGGTCCTGGGAAGATTTCGCAGAAATGGGAGTGCCTCCCCAAAAGTGGTAAGAAAGGCGGGGGATTTCCGGCCGTATCTGAAGAGCACTGGTTCATGCAGGAGGCCTTTTAAGAACGTAGGGCATAAGGGAAGAAAGGCGATGTGGAGTGGTCAATACGGGAGGCTGCTGGCCAGTTTCGTGCATTCTCCCCTTAGCAGGGCGGTGTTAGGAAGATCCTTTCTGGGGTTAGACATCCAGACACTTCTTGCAAACCAGGGAGCTTCCTCCTCAGCCGCCTAGCTGCCGGTCCCGCGGGCCCAGAACCTCTCCCCGGTAATTGCTTTCCGTAATGTGTTTGCTCCAAACCAATTTCACGCCTCCGTGAGGACTCCGCCCCGCACTGGAGCGCGGACCTCCTCACCACCAACCTACCCGCGTGTATCACGTGCGCGGCACACAATCGGCACACATTTACCCCAACGATATGCAGAGTTCAAGTACCTGGATACAGCCAACATACATGAAACTACGTGTATGCTAGGCTTTAAGACTCTCTTGTACAACCGTCCCCCGCCCCTCCCGCCCCAACCAGTGCACTCACATGGAAGGCCCCTGCAGCGCCCAGCGCGACGGCCCTCAGACGGCTCACCTGGTGCGGTTCCTTTGCTCTCCGCGCGTCTCCCGGACTAACGCCAGGGGGCGCTGCAGCACTCCGCGCCTCTTTCGCGGTGACGCAGTTGCGCGCTGCTGCCACCAGAGGGTACCCGCGGACAGAGCCCGAAGCTCCCCACCGCCAGTGGACACTCGCCCGCCAATGAGGAAGGCGAAGATGTATTTGGATTTGACTTAAAAGAGTACTTCGGTTTTTTTTTTTTCTTTCTGGGTGCTGGTTCCCAGTCCGTGAACGGGTGGCCAGATGAGGAGGTCGACACAGGCGCACGCAGAGAGGGTAGATTCAAAATAAAATTCTTCCGTAGAGAATTTCCCCAACTGGTGAGTAGTTAGTTGGGACAAGTCAGCACATGGACAGCCAAAGAAGCATTTTTAGCATTCCATTTTAGACGATGAGGGGAGGTGCTTACCTATACGGGCCTGTCCAGGGATTCAATAGGAGAACCAGAGAGTTTTCTTCTCAGTAAAGAAAGGAGGGCTCCCTTCTGGTTTGAGAGTGACAGCTTCTGTCCTTAGTACTGATGGGAGAGTTAGAAACTGTGTTTGGAGAGACAGATAGGAAGAACGTCTGTAATCGACCACTCTGCTTTCCTTTGTCCAGTTAGTGAAGGAAGAACTCATTTTGAAGGGTATTTCCTTATATTCACGTGATTGTTGCAGGAGCTTTCTGACAAGACAGGGTGTACGCTCAGTTGCTCAACTGTGTCTGGCTCTTTCGGCCCTTTGGACTGTAGCTCACCATGATCCTCTGTCCATGGGATTATCCCGGCAAGAATACTGGAGTGGGTTGCCATTTCCTCCTCTAGGGTATCTTCCCCACCCAGGGATTTAACATGCCTCTCCTGCATCTCTTGCATTGCAGGCGGGTTCTTTACCACTGTGCTACCTGAGAAACTCAGAGTAGATATTAATTGCTCTTGCTCATGGATGGAGAAGTTAAGTCAAAAACATGGCCCAGAGAGGAGTCAGAACAGAAACTTAACTTTAGGTTTTTCTTAAATTTATCCAACCAGTGCTCTTTTCCCTTTACCATGCAGCCTCAGTTCCACGGTCCATGAAAGGGCAGGAAAAGGAAATGGGCTGCTTCAGTTGCCACTGGGTATGTGAGGGTTTTATTCTAATTCAGCTGCTGAATGTCAAGGACTGTGCAGAAGTCACACTTCATGACCCCAGCATGGCAAGGGGACAGACTGAGGATAAAAATGGATTACCAAATACAGTGTCTCACACACACACACCACACCAGAGCCATACAAAGCCCGGAGGTCTCACGTGCCTTATTTCAGAGTTGGTGGCCCACTGGGACTTGTTGGCAACAAGCTTTAAGCCTCTGCACTCTGTGACAGCTTGAGCAGAGAATTCCACTTTGCAGAGTGTAGTTCTGGGCAGTGCGTTCTTGGCTTGAACTAGATGATCTACCTCTTCAAGATTAACCTTGAATCCTTGACAACACATGACCCATTTCATCCCATCCAAAAGTGACAGACTTATTAAAGTGGCCCTTTACTGGGGGAACTAGTTGGGGGTAGGGGCTAGTCAGGGAAGAGATTTCAATATATATACTTTTGAACTTTTGGAATTTTGTGTTTGGTGACTTTCTTAAGTATGCAAAAGTTGGATGTAGTTACTTTAAAAAAAATGGCTCGTCCTTCACTGCTGTGTTTGATTGGTGGTGTTAATACTCACTTAGCTTTAATTTCAGTGATTGTAGCCCAAAAGTTGCCTTGGTAATTTTTCAAGTCAATAAGCCTTTATTATCTACCCAACACTGTAAGTCATCACCCCAAGTACTGACATCTCACTTTTAAATACATTTTTGAAGTCTGGCCTTCCACATGGGTACCATGCAGTACTTGGTTAATTTTACAAAGGGTTCAGAATACCCTTAGGAGGATGAACAAGGATTATCCTTGTACTTTAGTAGTGATTGGTGTTCGCAGACTTTTGAGTTAAGGCACCTCTTCTTTCTCCATATCAGCATGTCCCTCCAGACTCGATCTCTACGAAGTTTCAAGACAGAGCCTGAGACAGATCAGGGCTGTGGAAAGCACACCCTTCTCCCTCGGCCTCTCTGATGCACTGCCAGTCAAGCGTAACGAGAGAAAGTCCCACCCTCTTCTGTCCCTCTTTGGTGACAGTGTCTTTCAGGGTGCTGATTTGAATACATCAGCCTAACATGAGCCAACACGACACTCCCAATGTGAATAAAGTTCCCTGAGATCCAGAGTTCCCACCTGCCTTGCCTTCTGTCCAAACTGACTCCACACTGAGACTCCAGTGTGAGTTTTCCTCCTCACCGGAACCAGATAACTCCTCTATTTAGACCGCATCTTCCTAAACTCGCCGGCTTCTGCTACTGTGAATTTCACCTTGCTTGGCTCTCCCTGGCCCCATCTGAGTAACAGTGAGCAGACGATCTTCATTTAGTCAGCCAGGGTTGCTCTCCGTCCTGAGGCTCCGGTCATTTTCTTCTGGTAACTTTCCTGACTCCAGTCTTTCTTGCCCACCGACCTGAGGCTGCTGTCCAGCAGCAGAGCCCGGCGACTTTTGCCTCTAGAGTGACGACTCTACTTCTGGAAATCAGGAGGAAGGGGGGAAGGGTAAAAGGCGCGCCATTCCCGTGTCTGAGAAGGGGGGAGGTGAGCGGAGTCATCTGCAATTAGCGGATAATTAGCGCCGCTGACCCTTGGGGCTCANCGGAGGGCGGGCTGGACGCCGACGAGCCGCTGCCCGCCCGGGAGAAAGTGGCAGAACCCCCAGCGCCCCCGCCTGCGCACTTCTCCGAGACTTTCCCAAGTCTGCCGGGTAAGTGCCCGGAGCCGACCGGGGCGCTGGGCGGGAGGCTGGTCCCCCTGGAAGTCCGAGGCGGCAGCCTGCTCTCGGAGCCCCAGCACCTGCTCAGAGCCCCCGGAGTCCCGGAGCCCCAGATGCGCCGCCGTTGTGCGGAGCCACCTCCAGGTCCCAGATCCACCGCCCGCTCTGCCTCCAGAGAGCCTGCAGCCTCGGCCCGAGACTCGCGCGTGCTCCCGGCCAGACTAGCGGGTTGCCTCACGGCGGTCTAGTCCTCCGGCCCGGCTCCCGCGGCTGCTTGCAGAACCTCTTGCTCCTCTGCTGGGAATAAAGAAGCTGCACGTGTGGGATTCCTGGGGACACCGGCCAGAGCCCCGGGGGAGGGGGGAGGAGGGCAGCTGTCAGTTTAGTGAGGGCTTCTGCGGAGACGGTGGTATTGACCCCTTCGGGCCCTGGGAACACAGGGGCAGAGGGAGAGTCTAGAAGTGGTGCCAATGGTGGGGGGACCTGTGTGTCTCTTGGGTGTGGACGTCGCTTCTGAACTGGCGGATTTACAGCCAGGCCCTGGAGAATCAAGCGGGGGCCTAGCACTGCAGACTGAGATGGTCTGGGAGGCCGAGAGACAGGCTGAAGGCCAAGCTGAGTGGGGTGTGGCCCCAAGGCCTGGGAGTAAGATCCTAGAACCAGTGAGATTCAGCTAAGAGATCATTCAGGGATCTCCTGTCCTCCATAGGAGAATCACCTCTCAGAAGAGGCGAGGTGTATTCAAACAACCCTGTTTGGAATCAGTCCAAACAGGCCTCCCTGTTGACCTTTAACCCCTGGAAGCTGAAACAGCTTTCACTCTCCAGAGGTAGATTCGGGTGTACTGAGACCCACAGCTTGTCCAGCTTGGTGGGTGGGCCCTGTTTAAGAAAAACAGGGACTGCTTGCAAGTGTGGCGTTCCTGAGCCTTCAAGTTCTTTAACATCAGGAGGAACCTGCCTCTGCTTAACCGTTCATCACATCCAGTTTAGCAGATGGAAGGGACCCAGGAGGCTTGAGGGAGGACTCTAGTGGAGACGAGGAGAGCAAGGAGCCCCCTTTGTCCTTTGCCAGGGGAGAGATGTTCCCAGGGAGGGGTTCCTGGGCCCTTTCTCAGAGTTGTCCAAAGGGCCAGTACTTCCTCCAGACCCCAAGGGCTGCTCTGGAGTATGTCTGCCTCTTCTGTCCCCCTTTAGCCCTGGGCGTTCTGGCTCTGGGGTACTCAGCTGCTGGATTTTTGTACCTGGTTGGACCAGGAGGAACCAGTGACTGAAATCTAGGCAGCATCTCCTGGGAGGGATCCAGAGGAAATGACAGAGCAGCAGCTGGAACGTGGGAGGAGATGTCCACAAGATAAGGGGTGGGGGTGGGGAGGAGCCACAGGAGGACGGGAGGAAGGAAGGATCAGTGGGGAGTCCTGAGACAGAAAGGAGAGCCAGTCTGGTGGCATTGAGGGGTGAAGGGGTTTGGAGGCAGTAGGAGAAGCAGACACCTGAGGAACAGATGAGCAGAGCCCAGGGGAGAGGAAGACATCCCAGTAGAGGAGAGCAGGGTGGAGTATCCGCAGAGCATGGGAGACCAAGCAACTTGTCCTGCTCTTCAGGTTCCCCCCTCCCCACTTCTTGTTTTGCCCCATCTGTGCAGTGGGGCCTCTTTTCTGAAGCAGGTAGAGTGTCGGCAGGAACACCAGGTGTGGAGGTGGGGAAAGCAGAAGGAAAGGACCGAAGACAAGCGCTGAGAAATAACAGAGGCGCACAGACAGAGTGCTCGCCCAGCTCACCCAGAGGTGCGGGCGAGGCGAGGGCTGCCTGCTGGGAGGGGCGGGCCAGGGCTTCCCAGGGCCGGCTCCAGGAAAGGGAAAGAAGTGTGTGTGTGCAGGTGTTCCGTCCCGAGAGGACTGGGAAGGAGCTAAAAAAATATACTAGTAGGAGAGAGGGGAATGTTTCAACACTAGGAGTAATTTTTTTTTAAGGTTTGTCAATACTGAGAGTTACCAGAAATGAATTTATATACAGAACGAGGAAGAAAAGAGCTTCATCACCTAAAGAGAACGTTGGAACCAGTAAAGGGGATTGTTCGTTGTTCCTGGAGTAACGACAAGGAATTTCTTTGCTAAGAAGGATGGGAAGGAGACCTCCCAGAGGAAGAATTCTGAGAGGTGCTGGAATGAAGGTCATCCCCCCTTCTTGAGAGGCACAGAAAGGGTTCTCAGTGGGGCTTCTGGGCCTGAGCAGGAAGGCGAGATTTCAGATGGAAGGTTCACAGTTAATGAATGGGAGGGCTTCCTGTGACTGCAGCTTCTGCTCCCTCTTAGTGCAAACTCTCCTGACTCGTCTTCACCTCGCCACTCACGCCACTCACGTCCACCTTCCCAGTCTTGATTTTTTTTCCCCCCAACAGAGTTGAGAAAAGAAAAAAGCAATTCCAGAAACGTTAGAGGTAAAATCAGTTTGAAGAGTGAAGACACATGGCCCATGCTGAAAGTGGTGGGAAAGCTAACACTCCGCTTGGCAAATTGTATTAGAGCATTTAGTACGAAGTAAAAGAGCTCTTAGAGCGAATAGTGGAGTTGGAACCTCATTACAGAAGATTTTGGAGAAGGGATGGCATCTTTAAAGTGACAGAGGAGGAATTGCTATTCTACTGTGAATGGGTAACGGGTCTGAAGTTATTAATTTACATTTGTTTAGTGTCTTACAATTACTATCCATTTTAATGAAATTACAGTGAAGATGGGCCAGTTTGGAGGATGGTGAGTGAAGTTCTTTTTGTTGAGAATTAGAAGGACTATTTCTAAAAATTTTGCTGAGAATTGAGACAGATAGCACCTTACTAGAACTGATGAGGAACAAAGCAGAACTTTATTATGGTTTGATGGCAGGGTAGGAGCTGTATTAGCAGGCAGAGAGAAATACCGCGTACAGAAATAATGGGGGCAGAAAAGGTTTGAAAATGGTACCCTGAAAGCAATTCTAAGTTTGGAGCATGGGAGCAGTCGATGTGGATAACTGGGAGAGATGTCTTAATAGGAGTGATAACGAATTTTGAACTAGCAGGGAAGATTTAAAAGTATGAATCAACAGAAGCACCCAGAGCAGTGCCATCTAGCAAGTCATTTATGTAATTAAAATAATTTTCTTAGCCACATTCAAATAGTAAAATGAAACAGGTGAAATTAATTTTTATGATTTATTTAACCCAGCATGTCCAAAATATTATTTCAGCATTATTCAATATAAAAAATTTAATGAGATGTTTGATAGCCTCTTTTCACGCTGTCTCTGAAATCCAGTGTGTGTTTCACACATTCAGCACACCTGAAGTTCAAACCAGCCACATTTCATGTGGTCTGTAGCCTCATGGGGACTGCAGCTGACATATCAAATCTGGAGAACTGTAAGAACGGTCCTGTGAAAGGGATGAGGGGAAAGGAGCTTTGAAACAGGTGGGTAGTGACGTGGTAGATGTATTAGGAATACGGAGGGAAGAGAACAGTTGGCCCCAAAAGACATGAAGAAAGAGAGTTCTGCCTTGAGTGGGATGGGCAGAGATGATCTTGCATGCGAAGGTGTGTGAGCTCTGACCGAGTTATCGAAGCTGACTTGAGAATGTGGAGCTCACACACATCACAGAGAGGATGAGGGAAGCGGATGCTGTGTGCTAGGGAATGATGAAAAGAGCCGTCCATTCGGAAAAATTCAGGAGAAAGCTTTGCTTTGGAGGTGTTTCAGAGCAGTGATTCATTCAGGGGGGAAAGGGCTGGATTGCCTGAAAACAAACAGTTAAGGGATGGTGGATACTCTGTATACGATTGTTGGGTCCACTACGCAAAGAGAGTGAGAGAGGGTTATGAAAAATAATGCCATTGCTGAGCGTGGAGAGGGAAAGACCACTTGTGGTTGAGATGGTATGGAAAAGAAAACGTGGTGGCACTAACCTGGCAGGGAGATGGCAGGGTAGCGAGCATTCTCTTCTAAAACTAAGCAGATAAAACGATTTGCTAATTTCTGAATAGAGACTGGCAATAATAATGGAAACCGTTCAAGGAGGCTAGCGTGACATCCCTGTGCTGACTGAGGTCAGCCACGCACCTGGCCGTAGCCAGGGAGTGCTGAAGACGACCCATCAGTTAATTTCTGAACAGGTATCCATTATGACTGTTGGAATATATTTACTCACAAGAGGAAAAAACTGGGAAGAATGATGTGACGTGGAATCAGAGACTTCCGTTCGAAACAGGAGGGAGATTTTTCTTGGGAGTGATGGAGAGCATGTTTCCCTAGAAATGTTGAGGACAAGCGTACAGGGAAAGGGCTGCTCCACTGGGGTTTTCAGAAAGGCACATGTTGCATTAACTTCATGTGAGTGAAAATGGACACTGATTTAGGAGTGACGCAGGGGTTCAGGTCTCCAGTTTGTCAGTCATTAGCTCTACAGCTTCTGCAGGCCACTAAGTTCAGTTCAGGAAACGTTTGTTGTGTGTCTGTTATGACCTTAGTTTTCAGACACTCTGCATGTGTGGGTGCTAAGTCACTTCAGTCGTGTCCGACTCTCTGTGACCCCATGCGCTGTAGCCCACCAGGCTTCTCTGTCCATGGGATTCTCTAGGCAAGAATTCTGGAGTGGGTTGCCATTCCCTTCTCCAGGTGAGCTTCCTGACCCAGGGTTCATCTCCTGCAGCTCCTGCATTGCAGGCAGATTCTTTACTGCTGAGCCCCAGGAAAGCCCTCAAGACACTGTGTTTATCGCTCAGTCATGTTGGACTCTTGGTGACCCCATGGATTTAGCCCCCAGGCTCCTCTGTCCCTGGGATTCTCCAGGCAAGAATACTGGAGTGGGTTGCTATTTCCTCCTCCAGGGGATCTTCCCAGCCCAGGGATGGAACCCAGGGCTCCTGCATTGCAGGCAGACTCAGACTATCTGAGCCACCAGGGAAGCCACTTAAGACCCTATAGGCGATTCAAAATCTTATCACTTCTCTACGCTTCAGTTTCCTCACCTATAATGTAAAAGTTTTAGTTCAGATGATTTTTAACATTCCTTTCAGCTTTATAGAACTAAAAGCTTGGTTTTTCTAGCCTCAAAGTTTAAAGTCAAACTGTTAACATGGACTCCATGGACCCCTTGTGAGGAAATTTGTTCATTATGAATGTGGAAAAAAATTTTTACGTCTACATTTCTACTAACTTCTCATTGAAATTTGGCATGTCCTGTGATTATGAAGGTAGGCCAGAAACCATCACAGGGTCCACAGTACCTGAGAGTTTTGTCATCAATAGAGATCACGGATATTTTCATACAAATTAACAATTTTTGAGACATCTTGTTGTTAATGAATTGATAAAGAAATGTAAATGATTATATCTCAAATACATTTAAAATATTTGATAACTGTATTTATATAATTGCTCCCTAATGTAATCCTATGTGTTTTAAGTTATGTACCTGAAAGCACTGTTCTGCGAAGGGGTTCACAGGCTTTTTCAGGCCGCCACCTTTGGTTGACCCTGGGTGAGACAGAGAATGTTACTGGGAGGATTGGAATGGATATTGAGATACCTTGTGCCTCAGTGAAGGTAGCACTTGGGAGGGCTGGAAGACAGAGGGGTCTCTGCTGTTAACTAGGGAACTGGAGATTCTAGAAGTGAAAGTCACTCAGTCGTGTCTGACTCCTTGTGACCCCATGGACTATATAGTCCATGGAATTCTCCAAGCCAGAATCCTGGAGTGGGTAGCTTTTGCCGTCTCCAGGGGATCTTCCCAACACAGGGATTGAACCCAGGTCTCCTACTTTGCGGGCAGATCCTTTACCGGCTGAGCCACCAGGGAAGCCCAAGAATGCTGGAGTGGGTAGCCTATCCCTTCTTCAGCAGATCTTCCCGACCCAGGAATTGAACCAGGGTCTCCCGTATTGCAGGCAGATTCTTTACTAACTGAGCTATCGGGGAAGCCTAGATTCTAGAAGATTGGGGCATAATTCTTATACTCAGCACAATGGGCTTGAGTAGTCTATACTGGGACTAGGAGGGGAGAGGCAGTAATTGGAATGAGGAGGGGCAAATGTTTTAACTAGAAAGGAGGAAAGTAATATTCTGAGCAAAGTATCGGCACTGAGGGTAGTG
Source organism: Raphicerus campestris (assembly GCA_006410735.1). Classification (NCBI taxonomy): domain Eukaryota; kingdom Metazoa; phylum Chordata; class Mammalia; order Artiodactyla; family Bovidae; genus Raphicerus; species Raphicerus campestris. Next base: position 154,732 of record SJYW01038427.1, read on the forward strand.
TTCGAGTGAGAAGCTACAGGCCAGGAAGTTTGCCTTGGAAATAACAGAGAAAGCCTTCTTTCTCTGCGGTGAAACGGATTGGGAGTTAGGAAGCAGCAATGATACAAGAAGTGGGGTAGATATGCAGAAAAGAGAGGCGCTTAAAGAGGAACGGTGAGAAGAGAGGAGCTCCCTGGGAGAGAAGTTTTTCCCAGAGGGAATGGGATCCGGTGGTACCCTGCCTCCGAACCAAGGAGGAGTGGAGAGCGCCTTCTTCAGGTGCTGCGGTGGCGATGCGGGAGGTCTGGATTAGAAGTGGAAGGGGAGAGGTTGGGGTTTTTCACTGATGATCAGACTCATTCTTGGAGAAAGTTACAGCTTAGAGTCGTGTGGAAGAAGTTTTGAAGTGCTCATTGGGAGAGTGAGAGGGAAAAGAGAAGCTTGAATTGGTGTGGCAGAAGAGTGACCTTCACGGGTGAATTAATTTGTGGTCGGAAGAGACAGCACAACAAGGTCGTCAGGAGGCAGGAAAGGAAAGGAATGCTCTCCCAGAGATGAGAGGAGGTGTCTTATTAGAAGCAAAAGTCAGGGTGGTGCCAAGACTAACAGAGACCGGGATTGTGCGGAGAAAGCACTTCGTGAAAATGAGGGTGGGGGAGACTGGAAACTCCTTCTGAGCTGGGGGCAGTGGGAGATGGATTCCTTGACTGAGAATTATGATAGCTTTTGTTCAGTTGCTCAGTCGTGTCCGACTCTTTGCGACCCCATGGACTGCAGCCCGCCAGGCCTCCCCGTCCTTCACTATCTCCCGGAATTTGCCCCAACTCCTGTCCATTGAGTTGGTGATGCCATCCAACCTTCTCATCCATCCTCTGTCATCCCCTTCTCCTCCTGCCTTCAACCTTTCCCAGCATTAGGGTCTTTTCCAATGAGTCAGTTCTTCACATCAGGTGGCCAAAGTATTGGAGCTTCAGGTTTTAAAGTAGAAGTCTTGGATAAGCCAGAACTTTGTGCTGGGAGCAACGGGAAGAGAAGCGATGCAGGTGTTCCAGGAGGGAGGGAGACGAGATTACCCCGAGACTGAAGCTGAGAAGCAGTTTGTGTTGGCACGCATGCATGCTGAGTAAGTCATGCCCAGTGCTTTGTGACCCCATGGACTGTAGCCCACCAGGTTCCCCGTCCAGGGGATTTCCCAGGCAAGAATACTAGAGTGGATTGCCATGCTGTCCCCGAGGGGATCTTCCTGACCCAGGGACTGAGCCAGCTTCTTCCTCTGCTCCTGCATTGGATGGTGGATTCTTTACCACTGAGCCACCTGGAAAGCCCTGGGTTGTGCTGGAATGGGTGACAACTATCCTATTAATTATGCACCGGTCCCGGGAATGTGTAACAGAGTGGTCTTGGTCAAACCATGCCTCTGTGTGTGTCCCAGCTACCCCATCAGTAAAATGAGAGGTTTGAATTAGGTGACCTCTAAGGAAATGGCAACCCACTCCAGTGTTCTTGCCTGGAGAATCCCAGAGATGGGGGAGCCTGGTGGGCTGCTTTCTGTGGGGTCGCACAGAGTTGGACACGACTGAAGCGACTTAGCAGCAGCAGCAGCAGCAGCAAGGTCACTCCAGCTTGACAGTTCTGTTATCTGTAGGGATACCTTTATTAGTGAATTGTTCCCTTTAAAATAGAAAAAAGAAAAGCCACACACACACACAAAAAGCAAGGGGTCGGTGGGGGTACAGATTCTACTCAGTGCTGAGCTGTCGTGGTCCGTGTCAAGGAGGCAGCACGCGGGTACCCACATCTCAGGATGGAATCAGGGCTGGGGTCTAGGGTGGAAAAGGCTCCATCATCTGCGACCAGGGGTGTGTTGCCTGAGTGGGGCCAGGGACAGCTGTCGTCCGGAATGAGAGAGCCCTTGATAAAAGGTGGGGTAGATCTTATCTGGGCCAGAAACGTCAGGGATCAGTTGTGACCAACCGGATATTGTGAGGAAGGAGAAAGTGCCCGATGTCGAGTGAGAGACAGAGCAGCTGTGCTGTGCGGTCAGCCCCTGGTCCCCGTGCTATTTCTCCATCAGGGTTTCTCAAAGGTAGTTTTCATTTGTCTATTTGTCAGCTGGCTGCGCTGGGTCCTTGCTGCCACGCCCTGCTTTCTCTGGTTGCCGTGCATGGGCTTCTCGCCGCAGTGAGGCCTCTCGTTGGGAAGCGTGGGCTCCAGAGTGCTTGGGCTTCAGTGGTTGTGACTCTTGGGCTCTGGAGCGCAGGCGTAGTTGTGGCCCACGGGCTTAGGTGCCCCGTGGCACGTGGGTTCTTAATTCCCAGACCAGCGACTGGGCCTGTGTCCCCCACACTGACAGGCAGATTCTTAAGCCCTGGACCGTCGGAGATGTCCCTGGAACAGGGTTTATGACAGGGTGACAGTGGGCTTCAGTCTCTGTTTCATTCACTGAAGACAGAGAGACCATGTTGCCTGGAGGAACAGACGCGGGTTTTGGATACCAATCTCAATCGCTTCTTGGCCTTTTGGCTAAGGTCAAGTGGATATCGATCTCAGCACCACCTCTTTCGTGACCTTTGGCAGAAGCCTAACCTCTGCAGTCTCTGTTGTCTCACCAGTAAAATAAAGGGCAGCAATCCTTACCTCTTGGATCTGAAGATTAAGTGAGAAGCAGTTTGTCCAGCCTCCTAAAGTAATAGGTGGGCAAGAAATTATCGGTATTGTCCACGTGCTAGAAATGGACGGGGAGCTTTCCTGGGGATTAAGTTGGGAAAGGCATCTTTACTAGAAACGGTGATGGGTGGCACTCTCTGAACTGAAAAGGACATGTTTCTGGGAGTGATGGTAAAATAGCCTTGTATTCTGAGGACTTAGTTTATATGGGGCGTGCCTGGAGAGAACACTGCCTGCATCCGATACAGGTAGGTTTCAGGTTTTGTCTTTGGCTGTTTCTCCCTCTTTTCCATTTTCCTGTCTTACATGTTGGTGAGAAACTCTGTAGACACCTCATGGACACGGCTGCCCAAAGCCTTTCTGCTGCGTCCCAGGGAGCCCGTTCTTCCTTTCTTCCCGTTAAAACAAGTGTAAAACCAAAAGCAGCAAACAGCTAAACAAACAACTTTTTTCTTCATCACAATCCCTATTCCCTCCTATGTCTGATCTCAGCTTACTGTTAGGAGCACGGCTATTGGATTAAAATAATTCACACTGGATGGATTAAGGAGGGTTAAAAAAAGTCCAAATAACTTTCAAACTTGTGAAATTTTAGGTGGCACTATTATGAGTAATTTGAGGGATAACCTGGGTATCTTTGGGGGGAAATTATTTTGGATGGGAGAGGTGTGGGAGAGATGCAGGGGGCTTCCTTTTCCTGGAGTCTTGTGATTCCTGTTACTTCTAGTTACAGCGGTGTCTGTAATCAGAACTCTTTGGGTTGCTTGTGACAACTGTTGCTCAGTTATGTCCAGTTGTTTGCGACCCCACAGACTGCAGCACGCCAGGCTTCCCTGTCCTTCAGTGTCTCCCAGAGCTTGCACAAACTCATGTCCATTGAGTCAGTGATGCCATCCAACCATCTCGTCCTCTGTCGCCCCCTTCTCCTCCCCTCATTCTTTCCCAGCGTCAGGGTCTTTTCCAGTGAGTTAGCTCTTTTCATCAGGTGGCCAAAGTACTGGAGCTTCAGCTTCAGCATCAGTCCTCCCAGTGAATATTCAGGGCATTTCGCTAATTAAACTAAAATGGACATTTATTGATTCACGTGGATCCAAAAATGCAAGCCATGTTGTTGGGTCTTTCTGTCTTGCTCTTAGTCTGGCTCCTCTCTCTGCCTCCACTTCCTTTTCTCCTGGTGAGCAGGAAGGGAGGGCACAAGCTTAAGCCGCCCTCAATTCTTATCATCCCGGGCCGGGACCCCAGGGGCTCACAGCACGTGTGAAGTCCTAAGACCGATCCACTAGCTTGAGTCAAGGCCCCAGGAGATGGGAATGTGTGGATTGGCCAGCTCCAGGTCACTGCCCTTGTGATGGTGAAGGTGGGGAAATGTGACTGACATCCCCAGTCCCCTGGGCAGTTGACGGAGAACAGGGGCCAAAGAAGGAGGTGCCATGAGTGAACAGGAGGGGCAGGTGGAAAGGAAGGAAAGAATGTTCCTTGAACTCCCTTTCAGCATCAAGGAGGAAAGCCACAGTGAAATCCGGCGTACCACAGCTGAGACCCAAGGCAACCAAATGAATCAATAAATATCTGGGGAGACTGTTTCCATCAGTGGGCAGCGTTGTTCTTTAAGTGAGAAAATACACTTTTAAATAAAAGAAATAGTGACTGGTAAGGTGACATCATACAAACCAGTAATACCGGAAAAAGCAAACAGGAGAAAGATCAGGTGGGAATTTTGTCTTGGGAATGAGGGGGAAATGGCCTGTTACAGGACAAAGGTGAGATTCAGGGATTAAGGCCTCTCCTGTGGCGATTTTAAGGATCATCTCTGAGAATGTTAAGGGAAGATGTTGAGGATGAGGCGGTAAGTGGTCCTGATAAGGACCAGGTCTAAACCTAAACTGGCTTTGATAGGAAGGCTGTAGATCTGATGAAGCATCTGGAGAGGACTTCTCCAAGTGGAGGGAGGAAGACTGTTTACTGGGAAGAGTAGGAAGAGCTGATTGGAGACTTAGGAGAGCAGGGTTCTGGACCAGCTCTGTCCCTAGCGGTGTGACTGGGAAATCATTTAATCTTTTTGAAATTCAGTTTTGTTTCTCCACCTGAAAATAAGGTGCCTAACCTCCCATTACTACCACTACTAGGTCAGCTCTACTTCAGTGAGTTGCCTGAAGATGACAAGACTAAGTGTGAAATCGCTTGGGAAGGTTAAACGTCATGCAGGGGTGCCCTTGGCAATGACCACATTCAGTTCAGTTTAGTCGCTCAGTCGTGTTCAAATCTTTGTGACCCCACGGACTGCAGCACGCCAGGCTTCCCCATCCATCACCAACTCCTGGAGCTTACTCAAACTCATGTCCATTGCGTCAGTGATGCCATCCGACCATCTCATCTTCTGTCGTCCCCTTCTCCTCTTGCCTTCAATCTTTCCCAGCATCAGGGTCTTTTCCAATGAGTGGCATTAGCATGCCCTGAAAGGAGCTCCAAGCTTGGGGTGGGCAGGTGGTGGTGGGGAAGTCTCTGTGACCTCGTCACGAAGGTGGGAGGGGCTCTGGACCGCAGTGACACAGAGGAAGTTCTCATGTGGATTTGGAGTAAAGAATGCTGAAGAGTCACGGGGAGAGTGGAGAAAGGAAGTGAATATTCCTTATTTTACCTAAAAGTATAGCAAGGAGTAGCAGCATAGCAGGGCGTGAAATTAGTGAGAATGAAAGAAAGACACATTGAAAGCAAGCCAGTTGCCATGAAGGATGGGAGAAAGTACCGTTTCCAAAAAGAGAAATAATTACTAACTGGGTGTGATGGTAAAATGAAGGTGGTGCACACATGCCTCTTTTTGGGGAGATGACCTGGACTTTTCCCACCTTTTGACCCCACCCTTCTGTATTCAGGAAGCTGGATAGTTGTCCAGAGAGGGGTTTGGGGCATGTGAGGGTTGTTGTTTAGTCAATAAGTCATGTCCAACTCTGCGTGACTCCAGGGACTGTAGCCTGCCAGGCTCTTCTGTTGTTGGCGTTCTGCAGGCAAGAATACTGGAGTGGATTGCCGTGCCCTCCTCCAGGGGATCTTCCTGAGTCAGGGATCAAACCTGCATCTCCTGAGTTAGCAGGCAGATTCTTTACCGCTGAGCCACCAGGGAAGACCCACCTGTGAAGGTCGTTGTTCTTTAAATGGAGGGAAGAGAAGCCAGAACTGAGTGTAGTGGGGGAGAAGCTTCTCAGCAAATAATAATGACTTGGTGATATGTCAGCTGGACCGGAGCAGGCCAGGTGAGGGTTGCACGGTGCAGAAGCTCTGTGAGTTCCTATGTCTGGGGGTCTAAGGTGGCTCTGCATCCTGGGGGCCCTCCTGCCTCCTGACCCAGGCCCGATGCCCTCGCTGACCTTGGCGGCCTGGACTCCTCTCTAGGTGGTATGTGCCTGGGGCTGTTTGTTCTTCCTACTGGAGAACACCTACCGCGGAGTCTCTGGCCCCAAATTAGGGCTTCTCGGCCTCTCCCAAGGAAGACTCGTTGCAAGGGTGCCCCTGAAGCCTGAGTGCTGCTCTCTGCAGAGGGACAATGCCCCTGGACTGGACCCTACAAGTAATCATGGTTCAAACCGTGTGATTTCTGCTTTTCAGGACAATAGCATCTGCCAGGAAGACTTGATGTTTCCTAATAACAAGCTGCCCCACTGCCATTTCCCCGGGATAGATGAACAGAGGCTTTTCACAGACTCTAGACCTGCCCATAGGGAACAAGCTGAAAACAGTATACTCTTTAAAAATTTTTTATTTTATATTAGGCATAGTTGATTTACAATGTGTTAGTTTCAGGTGAACAGCAAAGTGATTTAGTTATCCATTCAGTCCAGTTGCTCAGGCGTGTCAGACTGTTTGTGACTCCATGGACTGCAGCATGCCAGGCTTCCCCATCCTTCACTATCTCCCAGAGCTTGCTCAAACTCATATCCATTGAGTCAGTGACTCCATCCAACCATCTCATCCTCTGTCGTCCCCTTCTCCTGCCTTCAATCTTTCCCAGCATCAGCATCTTTTCCAAGGAGTCAGCTCTTCGCATGGGGTGGCCAAAGCATTGTAGCTTCAGCATCAGTCAGTCCAATGACTATTCAGGACTGATTTCGTTTAGGATGGACTGGTTGGATCTCCTTGCAGTCCAAGGGACTCTCAAGAGTCTTCTCCAGCACCACAGTTTAAAAGCATCAATTCTTTGGCACTCAGCTTTCTTTATAGTCCAACTCTCACATCCATACATGACTACTGGAAAAACCACAGCTTTGACTAGATGGACATTTGTTGGCAAAGTAATGTCTCTGCTTTTGAATATGCTGCATAGGTTGGTCATAGCTTTTCTTCTAAGGAGCAAGCATCTTTTAATTTCCTGGCTGCAATCACCATCTGCAGTGATTCTGGAGCCCAAGAAAATAAAGACTCTCAGTGTTTCCACTGTTTCCCCATCTATTTGCCATAAAATGATGGGACCAGCTGCCGTGATCTTAGTTTTCTGAATGTTGAGTTTTAAGCCAACTTTTCATTCTCCTCTTTCACTTTCATCAAGAGGCTCTTTAGTTCTTTGCTTTCTGCCATAAGGGTGGTGTCATCTGCATATCTGAGGTTATTGATATTTCTCCCGGCAATCCTGATTCCAGCTTGTGCTTCATCCAGCCTGGCATTTCACACGATGTACTCTGCATGTAAGTTAAATAAGCAGGGTGACAGTATACAGCCTTGATGTACTCCTTTCCTAATTTGGAACCAGTCTGTTTTTCCATGTCCAGTTCTATGTCCAAATTTAGTTATACATATACATAAATCTTCTTCCCTGCTGGCTCAGCTGGTAAAGAATCTGCCTGACCTGGGTTCGATCCCTGGGTTGGTGCTACCAACTCTAGTATTCCGGCCTAGAGAATTCCATGGACTGTACAGTCCATGGGGTCGCAAAGAGTCGGACAAGACTGAGCGATTTTCACTTCAGTTCACATACATAAATCTATTCTTTTAAAGATTCTTTTCTCATATAGGTAATTAGAGTATTGAGTAGAGGTCCCTGTGCTATGCAGTAGGTCTTGATTATCTATTTTACATATAGATCAATATTTTCTTATATAACCAGTCATGTCCCTTTTAATCACAAAGGACAGACCTTCTCTGTTTGGCCAGGCTACCTAGCACAGCCAGATTGTTCCCAATGAAACACTTTTCCTTCTGCCCCAGATTTTCTCACCAAGATCATTATTTCCCATGTAAAATTTTTAACAATGCTTTATTGATCAGATTTTTTGGTTCACATCAGCCAGCTATACAGCATCTGCAGTTAGAAATTTGCTTTCATGCACAGTTTATCCACCAGGTTCAATTATCCTCAATCAAATTTTGCAAATAGAAATTTTATCAACGAGATGTGCTTCTGTCAAGTTTTAGTCAAAACCATTTTCCTACGTGCAGTTTTTGTTTCGAGTATGCTTGCTATTTAGTATGTATGATGAAATTCGATAAAAGAGTTTGCATTAATTTTTTAGCTAATTCATGAGAAACTAGTAAAGCTGTTTCAGGACCGCTATGTTGTAAAGGATCGGACTGCTCTGTTGTTCCGCCAGTCCTTCAGAATATGTTTCCGGTCACTTTGGGGCTCGAATTCTAAAGTGCTCCCGGCACTGGTGGAGCAAAAAACAAATGGCTGGGCTCCAAATCCATCAGTGTTTAGAGTGTAGCGGCTGTTGGGTTATTTTTTTTTTTGGTGGGGGGGAAGGCTTTTTACTCTCTCCCCCCGCAACTCCCTGATTTTTTGTCTATTTTCTCCCTAAACTTTTCAGCCCTTTCAGTTTCTCTGACTGATCATCTGATTCTTTTGTCCCTGGTTGCCTGCCCCTCCCCCCCCAGCCTCACTCACTGCCCCAGACCCTTTCCTCTGAGAGCTAGCAGTATATTCCCTTCTCTGTTGCTTTCTTCTATTTCTCTGCCATCTCCTTCCAAGAGTTGCTTATCAGTCCCCTCAATGTCATGATTATAAAGGCTCAGAAAAAAAACTCTTCCCCTCCTCCCACCCCCCACCACGCAGAATCCCGCAGGGATCAAGTAACCAAGAGAGGTTGTGAACCTGTGCTTCCTGTATGGCTTTAAAAGCAGCGCTGGGGGTGGCCTGCTCGTGTGGGCTCGACTTTCACGGAATCTGTGTGAAGACAGAGGGATGGATGATGTGCTCTCAGGAGGGCCCTGCCAGATCGGGAACCTGGGAACCTCATCTCAGTCATCATCAATTTAGATTTATTGGACACCCCCTGGGTGCTTGGAGCTGTGCTAACTGATTTCATCCTTCAAGCCCTGAATCCTAGCTTCTGCCTTTTTGTAGCAGCTTGTTAAAGTAGTGTAGTACTGGGCTGAGTTTTAACAAGCTTTTCTTTCTGTTGTTGTCTACTGCAAACCATGTTTTAAAAAGTAGAAATTAAAAGTTAGAGGATTTAGTAATGATGTTGGGGGTTGTCCTTGATTTCCTTTAGCATGAGATCCTGTCGGTTCCCACTGCACATGGATTCCTCTCCAGCGACTCTCAGATCAGAGGGCCTAGGGCTTCCCTTGTGGCTCAGCTGGTAAAGAATCTGCCTGCAGTGTGGGAGACATAGGTTCGATCCCTGGGTTGGGAAGATGCCCTGGAGAAGGGAAAGGCTACCAACTCCAGTATTCTGGCCTGGAGAATTCCATGGACTATATAGTCCATGGGGTTGCAAAGAGTTGGACACGACTGAGTGACTTTCACTTTTCACTTTCACTGGAAAGTGGAGAGAATAATATTTATGGAGAGGATGTCTTATGTCCGGAGCTGGGCTGGAGAAATAGGGTTGTGAGGAATATTTTAGGGGAGGCTTGAGAAAGGAGGGACAGAGAGGGAGAATCAGAAAGTGCTTGGGAGTAGTTTCTTTCTTTTAGTCAACAAATATTTATCCAGGATTTCCTGGTGGTCCGGTGGTTAAAACTCCATGCTCCCACTGCAGAGGGCCTGGGCTTGATCCCTGGTCATAGAAGAAGAANAAGGACAGACCTTCTCTGTTTGGCCAGGCTACCTAGCACAGCCAGATTGTTCCCAATGAAACACTTTTCCTTCTGCCCCAGATTTTCTCACCAAGATCATTATTTCCCATGTAAAATTTTTAACAATGTTTTATTGATCAGATTTTTTGGTTCACATCAGCCAGCTATACAGCATCTGCAGTTAGAAATTTGCTTTCATGCACAGTTTATCCACCAGGTTCAATTATCCTCAATCAAATTTTGCAAATAGAAATTTTATCAACGAGATGTGCTTCTGTCAAGTTTTAGTCAAAACCAATTTCCTACGTGCAGTTTTTGTTTCGAGTATGCTTGCTATTTAGTATGTATGATGAAATTCGATAAAAGAGTTTGCATTAATTTTTTAGCTAATTCATGAGAAACTAGTAAAGCTGTTTCAGGACCGCTATGTTGTAAAGGATCGGACTGCTCTGTTGTTCCGCCAGTCCTTCAGAATATGTTTCCGGTCACTTTGGGGCTCGAATTCTAAAGTGCTCCCGGCACTGGTGGAGCAAAAAACAAATGGCTGGGCTCCAAATCCATCAGTGTTTAGAGTGTAGCGGCTGTTGGGTTATTTTTTTTTTTGGTGGGGGGGAAGGCTTTTTACTCTCTCCCCCCGCAACTCCCTGATTTTTTGTCTATTTTCTCCCTAAACTTTTCAGCCCTTTCAGTTTCTCTGACTGATCATCTGATTCTTTTGTCCCTGGTTGCCTGCCCCTCCTCCCCCAGCCTCACTCACTGCCCCAGACCCTTTCCTCTGAGAGCTAGCAGTATATTCCCTTCTCTGTTGCTTTCTTCTATTTCTCTGCCATCTCCTTCCAAGAGTTGCTTATCAGTCCCCTCAATGTCATGATTATAAAGGCTCAGAAAAAAAACTCTTCCCCTCCTCCCACCCCCCACCACGCAGAATCCCGCAGGGATCAAGTAACCAAGAGAGGTTGTGAACCTGTGCTTCCTGTATGGCTTTAAAAGCAGCGCTGGGGGTGGCCTGCTCGTGTGGGCTCGACTTTCACGGAATCTGTGTGAAGACAGAGGGATGGATGATGTGCTCTCAGGAGGGCCCTGCCAGATCGGGAACCTGGGAACCTCATCTCAGTCATCATCAATTTAGATTTATTGGACACCCCCTGGGTGCTTGGAGCTGTGCTAACTGATTTCATCCTTCAAGCCCTGAATCCTAGCTTCTGCCTTTTTGTAGCAGCTTGTTAAAGTAGTGTAGTACTGGGCTGAGTTTTAACAAGCTTTTCTTTCTGTTGTTGTCTACTGCAAACCATGTTTTAAAAAGTAGAAATTAAAAGTTAGAGGATTTAGTAATGATGTTGGGGGTTGTCCTTGATTTCCTTTAGCATGAGATCCTGTCGGTTCCCACTGCACATGGATTCCTCTCCAGCGACTCTCAGATCAGAGGGCCTAGGGCTTCCCTTGTGGCTCAGCTGGTAAAGAATCTGCCTGCAGTGTGGGAGACATAGGTTCGATCCCTGGGTTGGGAAGATGCCCTGGAGAAGGGAAAGGCTACCAACTCCAGTATTCTGGCCTGGAGAATTCCATGGACTATATAGTCCATGGGGTTGCAAAGAGTTGGACACGACTGAGTGACTTTCACTTTTCACTTTCACTGGAAAGTGGAGAGAATAATATTTATGGAGAGGATGTCTTATGTCCGGAGCTGGGCTGGAGAAATAGGGTTGTGAGGAATATTTTAGGGGAGGCTTGAGAAAGGAGGGACAGAGAGGGAGAATCAGAAAGTGCTTGGGAGTAGTTTCTTTCTTTTAGTCAACAAATATTTATCCAGGATTTCCTGGTGGTCCGGTGGTTAAAACTCCATGCTCCCACTGCAGAGGGCCTGGGCTTGATCCCTGGTCAAGGAACTAGATCCCCCACATCACGACTTATACCTGGTGCAGCCAAATAAAAATACATTTAGAAAGGAGGTATTTTCTCAGTGCCTACTCTGTGCAGGTAACTTTCTAGTTGCTGAGAATATAGCAGTGAAATATATATATAATTATATATATATATATATATATATATATATATATACACATCTACCTTCCTGGAAAGTGAAAGAAAGTGAAAGTCACTCAGTCGTGTCCAACTCTTTGCAACCCCATGGACTATTCACCAGGCCAGAATACTGGAGTGGGTAGCCTTTCCCTTCTCCAGGGGATTTCCCAACCCACAGATAGAACCCAGGGCTCCCACATTGGGGGCAAATTCTTTCCTAGCTGAGCCACCAGGGAAGCCCAAGAATACTGGAGGGGGTAGCCTATCTGTTCTCCAGGGGATCTTCCTGACCCAGGAATTGAACTGGGGTCTCCTGTGTTGCAGGCTGATTCTTTACCAGCTGAGCCACTAGGGAAGCCCACCTTCATGGAACTTATGTTTTAGTAGGAAGAGAGAGCCAAAAAAAGCAGAGTTCATTTTGCAGTGGCAATAGCCCCTGCGGCTCTGCACCCAGGGAGGGCCCCCACACTCCCAGGGAACGTCAAGGCAACCGCCACATGGCTGTTCTGTCACGTTTGCTCTGCAGGAGAGAGCTTGTGAGCCTAGGTCTGTCTGCACCATGCTTGGGTCCTGCAGGGAGAACACCCTGGGGGCCCACCTGGATCCTAGGCCTAGGGGCCAAAATGGCATTTTTCTCCCGGGGAGCCCTAACGTGGGGCGGCCCAGCAACTGCCTGCAAAGGCATCCCATCACTGTTTGCTTCCTTCTGCCAGAGCTACCTTGCTCCCCGCTTCAGCATTTGGCAAGCCAGGGGCTGGCCTGCCACTCCTCGCTGGGGCCTCATGGGAGGTGCCAGGTGCCCTAGAGCTAGGTGACCCCGGCAGGGCACCTGGCCCCCATCAGAGGCACTCCCGCAGCCTCCTTCCTCATGGGCAGGATGGCGCTGACCTAGGAATGTGTTTGCAAGGCTCTCAGAGTGCAGGTTGACACACGGCCCTGACCTGGGAACTGAGGCCCTGGGAGCAGGCTCGGAGGTCTGGCATCTGAGGAGCCACACACTTGCTGCACGATAGAGGCCTGAAAACCCAATAAAAATAAATGAATAAAGTTGATTACGTATACCATAGCAACAAGTAAAGCAGAGAAAGGAGATGGGAAGCGTGGGGAGTTTTGATTTTAAAAGCAAGATCGGGTAAGTTCTCATTGATAAAGACCTGAAGGAGATGGGGAATGAGCGAGTGCCAGAATCTAGGTGAAGAATCTAGTATTCCAAACAGAATAACCCAGGGGAAGGGCAGGGGAAGGGGTGGGAGGGGCAGAGCAGGAGAAAACGTTGATGAACTAGCAAGAGAGGCGGGTGACTCGGGCCAGTTGGACCCAGAGGAGGTGATGAGACATCCGCTGGGCAGCGGCTCTACTTAGATTTGCTGTTGGGCCGGTCACAGGTTGTGGGAGTGAGGGTCTGGTCTGAATAATGGGGGTGGGGTGGGGGTAGTTAGCACTACCTGAGATGGGANGCGGGTGACTCGGGCCAGTTGGACCCAGAGGAGGTGATGAGACATCCGCTGGGCAGCGGCTCTACTTAGATTTGCTGTTGGGCCGGTCACAGGTTGTGGGAGTGAGGGTCTGGTCTGAATAATGGGGGTGGGGTGGGGGTAGTTAGCACTACCTGAGATGGGAAGGAAGGGGGGTTGAGACCGGGAGGAGCTGACTCTGGAGAAGGTTCAGGAGTCCACTTTGGGACACCGTTACACTTGAGTTCTGGGGAGGTGGGGATGGCCTGGGAAAGGGCCCTTAATGACATGAAAGGGGGACCCAGGGATGTGAATTTTGCAGAAATTAAACCGATTTTGGATCGGGATGAGGTCAGGGAGAAAGCCCAGGGTGCTGGGAGGTGAGCCCCGAGAGGCAGGTCACCAGTGGGCACAGGTGGGTGAAGTTGGGTGGCCTGTCAGAGAACCAAGCCCACCTTCGAGGGGAGCAGTAAGGCCTGGGTGAGGCTGTCAGGGGGTGTGCCACGTGGGCTTTGAGATGGTGGATGACGCAGGAAGCCCTCCAGGAAGAGACAGGGCCTGGGAATGAAACCACTGGAGGAGAGGTGGAAACGTGCGCGCGTACTGGGATGGGGTGGGTGAGCCAGCCGGACGAGGCTGGATCGTGGCCTCTAAGGAGAATGTAAACGCGGTTCTTGAGCAAAAGGAACAGGTGCGGATAGCATCCGTTCAGGACAGCTCTGGGGTCGGGGAAAGGAGCTGAAAGTGAGCGGGGCGGTGCGGGGGCGCAGGCGGACGGCAGAGGTGAGAGAGTAGGGCCGGCCCCGCGGGGAGAGTGGAGCTGCTCCAGCCTCGCGCATGCGCGCGCGAGCACACGCCCGTCTAGGAAGCATTTCGCGGGGTCGCCTTCTGGACCTCCGAGTGTGCGTGCGACACACGTGGTGATGTGCACACGTGCGCCCCCACTTGTACACCGCGAGCTCCACTGGAGAGGGGCTGACTGTTAAGTTGACGGGTTAATCTGTTTTCTTCTCGTTCTCCTTTCTACGGGTCGGTTTTCTTTTTGACTTTTTGTGGTTCCCCTGTTGATTGGTCCTTTGGGCAGAAAACAAGGGATTTTGTAAAACTCAACCGCAAAAAAACACTTGTCATGCCTTATCTGTGGTTCCGATAAAAATGTCGCTATGAAGCGACCAACGGTGAAATTAAACTTTAGAATTATGTATGGGTTAAAATGTCTATATGCCTGTGATTACAAATAACCAGCAGCCTACTGAGTCAGAATCTCTCTTTCCCCCTTTTCCTCTCTGTAGTCCCTTTTCCTCTCTGTACTCCCTCCCCCACTGCACTTCTATTTCTTCCTCCGCCTCCCGTGTTCCCTCCAGTTCTCAGCTAACATTGAGCTCAGGGTCCCCAGGATTCTGAACTTGGGCAGAAAGCAGCTGTTGGTGCTTCTCACTGACTTGGCTGGGACAGAGGGAAGGTGAAAAAGAGATGGCATCTTTTTTTTTTGAGATGACATCTTTTTTAAATGAAGGCTGGAACGGGTCCTGGGGGAGCTGAGTGATTGGAGAAAAACCTGGCCATCGAGAAGGTGGTGTTTGTGGTGGGAGGGCTCCCTGGGCTGGGCTGGGTGGTCCGGTTACAGAGAATTAGAGAGGTGGGAGTAGACACCTCCTGACTCTCGGGTCCTTGGGTAACACTTCCTGGATCCCAGTTTGGGGCAGGAGGGAATCACATGACCCCTAAGTTTCCATCTGGAAACGAGATGCTAAGATTCCCAGCTCCAGGAAAGAGGGAAGAAAGGGGGGCAGACTAGAGGGTCTCCCGTGGCTCTTCCCACAAGGCCAGGTGAGGAGTCCTGGGAGGAGAACAGAAGCGGCCTCCTCTCTGTCCTGCATAAGTGAATCCTCCTGCGTTCTCACTCCTGCCTGTAGCTACTGAAAGGATCCCGAGCCCGGCTCCAGCTGTTTCATCACGATGAGCAGCTGCAGGGTATGGGCTTAGAGGGGTGGTCCATGAGTGGGGAGCCCTTCAGCGGGGTCTAGAGAAAGCCAGGGGGGCGGGGAACAGGTAGGGAAACGAGGTTGAGGGGTGGGGGCTGAGGCATCCGAGTCCTAGGAATGGGGCCCTCTTGATGGCTGCCTCCCCTATGTTGCCTGAGTGAAGTCTGTGCTGGTTAATACCTTTCTTCCCGTCTGTCTTCCCAAACCTCTTCCCACTCTGCCCTGCCTGTGTGCCCTCCTGTCTCATCCCCTCCACGTCTGTCTCTCCTCTGGCTGGCATGCTGTCCACACTTGGCCCCGGTTCCACGTGCCGCCTCCAACCTGTCTGCCTTCTCCTTGCCTCCCCCACA
>SJYW01038427.1:194748-204931 GCA_006410735.1 Raphicerus campestris
GAGGAGGGTCCCTGTGGGCCATGCCTCGGTGACACTTCTAGAGGACTGAAGCACACCCAGCGCTCCCCACTGTGCCCTCCGGGCCCCAAGACACTTCCAGGGGTCTCCATTCGCCATGGCCCTCCACTGTGGGGTCCGAAACCCCCATCCCTACACAATTCTGGTTGCAGAAGCCCCAGCCTGGATGGCCAGACCTGATCACAGGACCCTGGCCAGGCTGACCTCAGGTCCTCTGGCCACAGAAGTCTACTCTGCACTCAAACACGGACATCACGGCTCCCGTAGACACGGGGCATCTCTACACACCGGCTCCCAAGAAGATGTGTCTGTGCCAAGTGCAGCATCCCAGGGATGCAGCAGGCGGACTACCAGGCTGCTAGCCATCCCTGGGGGCACTTGGGCCAGCAGGCTCTCACCTGACACCTCCTCTCTCCACTGTGTCCAGCTCAGCGGTTCTATAGCCCTGCACAGCACACCAGCAAGCAACTCTGCCTTCCATCACCAGAGACCCCTCTCCATCACTCAGTGCCTTTTTCTAGCAAACACACCCAGGACAGGCGGTCTGGGCGCCCTGGCCCTACTGGGCAGTGACTCCAGAGACTATATCAGGACTAAGTTTCCTATTTTCAAACACACAAGAGGCTCACCTGGTAAGACTTGGCCGGTGAACCCAGGGTAGGACGAGCCCTTGGTACGGCCACTCAATCCATACTCCTCAGGGTGCTCTTTTGTGAATTCTCTCTCTTTTGGGGGAGGGAGGAGGAGAGGGATGTGGGGGAAGACCAAGCCCTGCGGCAGGGCCAGGCACCTCCAGAATCACCACCACCAATGCAGAGCCGGGGAAGGTGACGGGTGGCTCTCTGCTGCCCCCGGGTGGTGATGATGGTGAACAGGCAGGGCCAGGCCCGGTGAGCGTTCAGGCCATCCTTGCCAGGGGTGTGTTAACAGCTCAGCCTGGCAGGGGCCTGGGGTGCTGGCCTCTCCCATCTTCCAGAGCCATCCTCCAGCATTGCCGAGCCTCCTCTCCACTTTTCTCCAGCCCCGGGGGGAAGGGAGTGCTGACCTGTTTGATGGGGATGGCCCGGCCGCTCCCGATGCTGTCCACCTTACACTCGGCAGCCTTCTTCTCCCGGTCCAAGTCGGCACCCTTTCGAGACTGGAAGAGAAGAGAAGGGGCATGTCAGTGGGGTCCCGGGGTCTGCGGGGGTTCAGGTGCCAGCCTGGAACCCCCAGCTGGCACCCCACCCTCCCTGAATCCCTCCCTCCCCCTGGACAGGTCCTAGCAGCCAGGCAGGGCCGGGCTGGGCGGGCACGGCGGGACTGGGAAGGAATGGAGACCACGAGTATTCCAACGGGTGTTTATTCTTACACACGGCACCATACAGAGCAGCACAGGTCATCACTGGGCCGGGCCCGCCCCTTACAAAAGAGCGAGGACACGAGATACCGAGGGCGTGAGGAGTACGCAGCCCGGGGGGGCCGGGGGAGGCTGGGGCCTAAGAGAAGGGAAGGGGCCCGGAGAGGAGAGGTGGACGGTGGAGGCTGCGGGCTGGCCAGGAGCAGCACGGGGCACGACCACCAGGTGAGGGGAGAGCAAAGTCCAGAAGTGAGAGCCTGCCGCGGCCCGGCCGCGGGCACAGACACACCACCCGCGGCGGCACGGTGTGCCGAGCTCAGCGGCCGCGAGGCCCGAGAGGGCACAGTGGATGCAGAGAGAGAGGAGATGGGCCGGAGGAGGCCCTGCACCCCTGCCGGGGCTCCTGGGGCAGAGCCCGGCCGATGCGGATCCTAGGAAACGGGGTGTGTCGGGGGGGCCAAGAGAGGGGAAGGCAAGCGCGGCGAGGAGGAGGCGGCGGCGGCGTCCAGCAGAGCAGGAACAGCAGAGAAGTCCATGCAGGAAGGAGCAGAGGAGGGGAGGGGCGGGGAGCACCCCTGGGAGCAGCTGGGCCGCCGGCCGGGCGCTGGACGCCCCGGCCTCTGGGCCTCGTCGCTGGCCGGCGCGCCGGGCGGGGACAGGGGCCGAGCTCCCTTCTTCTCCGAGTGGCGAGAGCCTGGCGCTGTGCGTTCCGCCGGGCTGGCCGCGCGGGCTGGCGGGGCGCTCCAGCAGTTCCTAGCCTTGCCTGGGGGTGTGGGGGTTAGTTACAAAGGTTCCTGTGGGTCTCTGGAGTGGGGAGCACGGCGGCCGCTTCTCATCTGAGAGCAGTCCCAGGGCCCGGCCCCGCACGGGGGACAATGTCCAGAGGTGCTGTGTGTCACCACCTGGTCTTCTAATTTGGAAGGAGTTGGAAAGGCCTTTTTGTTGATGAAAAGTTGGAAACAGTGGCACATATCTGCAAATATCGAAAGAATAGAGATTTTTGGCAAGTTATACTTGAGCCGCGCACACAGTGGGTCAACAGGTGGCGAGGGCAGAGAACCCGGGCGCCCGGGGAGGAGAGGCGGCTGAAGAGGAGGAGGAGAGGCTGCAGGCCGGCGCTCCATTTCGGGGTGCGGGAGGGGGTGCTCTGTGCTCCGGGACCCACGTCCCTCCCCCAGCTCCTCCAGGCTGCCAGGGAGCAGGCCATGGGGGCCGTGGCCAGACCAGCAGGGAGAGCTGGGCCACTGCCCACGGACGTCTCTGCTACCAGTGCCTGCCCTCCGGGGGCCTCTCCTGGGCACTGTGGCCTCTGCCCCTTGCACCCCCAGATGGAAGAGCCAGTCGTGGGGAGTGGGGTTCACATGCGGCCTGTCCCAGCCAGGCTGGCCAGCAGAGAGGCCCCACACCCCACAACCACCCGAGGACACCTGGGAGCCCAGAGGAGGGCAGGGGGCGTGGGGTGTGCACCCCACCCAGGATGGGAACCAGGGCGAGGAGCGTCAAAACAAGGACATTAAGTCACGGGGGAGAGACCAGGGGGACGTCAGTGGCCCGTCCAGCAGGAAAGTCACGGGGCTGGGATGAGGGCAGGCATGGCTCTGCCAGAGGACGGCAAGAGGGGAGGACACTCCACCCTCCACCCTCTCCCCCCCAGCAGCGATGATGAGAAGGGGAGGTCCCGAGAGGCACCTCAAGAGACATGGGCGCGTCTGGAGGCTCCCTCAAGGACAATGGCGCAAGTGAAGTCACCATGGAAACGATGGAGAGAAAAAACAAAAAAAAAAATCAGGTTGCCACAGTGAAGATGGAGAGAATGAAAGAGGCCTGGGGGGTCGGCTGTGCCGTGGAGGACAGGTGCAGCGAGGGGCACGTGAAGGCAGCGCGGAGGAGCAGGTGGCGGGGCGCACGGAGGCGCTGGGTGAGCAGTGGAGGAAGGTGGGAGGGGAGGGACGAGGGGAGAGGAGCAGGTGGGCAGGACGTCAGCGAGCGGGCACCGTGGGCACAGAGAGCAGTCACTATAGACCTAGGCGCCCACGGGCCCCATGGCGGCCGCAAGGGGGTTAACGCACAAGCAGGCAGCCCAGGGCACTGTGTCTCAGCAGGCGTGAACAGAGATGAGAAGCTGTGAATCCAGGCAGGGTCGGGGCCGAGGGTGGCGGGTGGCGGGTGGCGCACGGCAGCAGCAGGATGCAGGCGCAGGGCAGGGCCGCAGGGGAGAGGCAGGCAGACGAGGCAGGGGCGCGCACAGCGAGGATGCAGGGACAAGGCCGGGGGAGCACTGGCTCTGCCTGAGCTGGGTTCCTGAGGGCCTGGCCGGGGCCTGACCCTGGCTGGGGGCTGGACCAACCGACCGACACCCGAGCCCCGACGCTCGGAGAGCGGGATGAGGAGCGACGCAGAGAGACAGGGCGATCTCCCCGTGCGAGTCTGCCGGGACAGCCCGCCCACCTCGTCAGGCCCACGACTCCCGGGAGGGTCCTGCCAAACCCCCCTGCTGGACAGTGTGTCTGCGGGCCAGACGCAGGCTTGGGCCCCCGAGAGGTGACAGGCAGGGCCTCAGGGGCTGGAGGCACACAGGACCCCGGGCCAGGGGTCTGCGTGGAGGAGCTGAGAGCAGAGCCTGTGGCAGGCGGCTGTGGGGGTGGGAAACCGAGGCAGGACTCGGGAGACACAGGAGCCTGGGGAAGACGTCCGGGCCTTTTGTCGGGCCGATGGCAGCAGTCGGGCGGTGTTGGGGGAAGCACGGTGGAATGGAAAGAACGGGGGTGGGTGGGCTGCAGGCGGACTGGGAGGCCTGGACCTGCTCTAGTTCTGCCATCTACCGCTTCCTGCGGCCTCGGGCCAGCCACCCAGGGCCTTGGTCCATAAGGGCGGGATCCAGGGTGTCTCAGAGTTAAGAGAGCAGACGGGTCCAAAGAGCCCTCCAGCTGGTCAGGACAGCCCTGAGGGGCCGGGAGGAGGGTCTCTGTGTGGCTGTGCTGAGGGGCAGCCCCACGGGCTCGGAAGACGATCACGGTCTGGGTACCGATGGGGGGTTGGGGGGCGCCTGCACGGAGCCCACGGAGGGTCACAATCTGGGTGCTAGTGGGGGCCGCCTGCACGGAGCTCCCTCCAGGAGCGGTGCGTGTCTGTGCGGATGCAGAGAGGGCAGGTGCAGCGTCCTGGAGGCTGGGGGCTCGGCCCTGCCTGGTCGGCAGCGGGAGGGGTGGGCACGTACCGTGAAGATGTTGGAGCGCCGCTTGGACTGCTTGCGGATGGGTGTGGGGGTGGAGGAGGCAGCGATGGTCTCCACGCGCAGCTCCCGCTGGCTGATGCTGGGCGTGGAGGGGACTGAGGCCGAGTAGTCGCTGAAGGCGCTGCCGCCGCCATTCGTGGCCTGAGGACAGAGAGGGCTCTCAGGGCGGCTGCACCCGGGGGCCTGGGGCTCGCAGGGCAGAGCAGAGGGGCCGCCCGTTCCTGCAGAGGCTAACCCAGGAGGTGGGCAGCAAAGGCCTGGAGGCCTGCGGGACCCCACGGTCCCCGCCTTGGGCTGCCCACCCTCTACCCACTGCCTAGGGCCCCTAGCTAAATCAGAGGCAAAGGGCTGGAGTCAAGGGCAGGGGCTGGGAGAGAACAAGACTGTGGAGTCTTGGCTCGCAGCTGGGCGTGACACCAGGTGACAGGTCACCCTGGATGAGCTCCCCAGGCCTGCAAGAACGGGGAGGCTTTGGAGGCTGGCTTCCAGGCTCTGTGTGTGACAGGGCATGAGATACGGGGAGGAGGAGGGCTGGGCGAGGAGCGAACAGCGACCAAGGCTGCTAAGGCTGCTGACTGGAGGAAGCAGAGGACGGCAGGACACACACACAGCAGTGTTTGCTGGTGGCGGCTCTGGGAGCCATGGGTGGCATGACAAGGCCACCTCTGACGGCCCATCAGAACTAAGTAGAGGACGTGCCCTGCCCCAGCAGCCTCCTCTGGTCCGAGGCCAACACCCGAGCTGCCGCCCTGCAAAGGGCACAGGGTCCCTGTGCACAGCTGACTCTGCTACAAGGCCGAGTGGCTCAGAGACGGTGGAGAAGACCTGTGTATGGCTCTCTCTTTCTTACATAGGAGCCCTGAGATCTTTTACAGCTGTAAAGGGAAGGAATCCCTGGAAAAGCCCACCAGGCCGTCAGGACGCTGGGGGCTGGGAGGCCTTTGCAAAGACAACAGCCCTCGGCAGAAGGAGCAGCATGGGCTTGACCACTCAGCATGCACGCCTGTGCGGGCCCAGCGCTTTCCGCAGTGTGGGAGACCGAGTCCAGGAACACAGTTACAGAAGTCCTGGGCCGAATGTCAAGGGCCCAGAACTGACCAGGCAGTAGGCCCGGGAAGCAGGCAGGTGTCCAGGGGGTAATCTGGGAGGGACATGGCAGGACCCAGCTCAGGCAACCCCCCCCCTGCCCCCGTAATGGACCCCACGCAGCACAAAGGCCATCAGCCCTTGTGGGTTAAGTGCTGCCCTTCTAAATGCAAACACGGGGTCAGGGGCCGGCAGGTGAGGAGGCGGCGCCTCCAGGGACTCCTCTGGAGGTGGGTACTGAGCCCGCACTAACCCCGGCTGACCAGAGCAAATGCTTAGGTGGCGGCGGCTGCAGGGTGAGACGTGTGGAGCAGCAAGGGGAGCTGGGAGTGGGAGGGCAGGGACTGTGGGGCACAGGTGGGGGCCAGGCCAGGCCAGGTGTGCAGGCTGAGGGGACCCGAGCCAGTGCTTTCAAACCATCCGCAAGGCGGGAGACCAGACGCGGCAGGGACAGGCAGGCAGACAGACAGAATGGAGAGGCAGGGCCACGGTGGCGTGGGATGGGCGTGCGGTGGGGGGAGCGCGGGGAGCAGGCCCCACCTGGTTGATGTGTACGGCCGGGATGGAGGCGGCGGACACGGCTGAGTGGCTGGGGGAGTTGGGCAGTGACTTGCAGGGCCCGATGGCCAGCTGCTGCTTCTTCCGCAAGGCCACTACCTTCTGGGCCACTGCAGGGGACAGCAGAGTCAATGACCCCTTTGGGGAGGCAGGGGAAACCCCACTTAGAGCCGACTGCCCCCTCCGCAGAGCCTGCCTGATCCCCTCCGGGGCAGTGCCCGGCGCCCGCAGAGTTACCGTCCTGGAAGACGCGCTCCACGTTGAGCCCGTAGGTGGCACATGTCTCGTAGTAGGTGCATCGCTTCAAGTCTGTGGACAGCTTGCGGGCCCGGCTGTCATCGATGACCCGCGGGTTCGCGGCACTGATGGCGTCTGTCGGAGACGGAGGTGGGAAATCGGGGGCTGACTCAGCCGGCTGACGCTGCACCGCGTGGTCAGAGGGTGGGGCGGGCCAAGAGCCCGGGTGACGGACGCCACAGAGCACGAGAATATGGGGGTCTGGGCCTCGTTCCAGCTCTGCCCCCGACTTAATGAGTGGAAATGAGCCACCCCCCTGTGTGTTCATCTCAAAGGGTGCGGTGGGACACGGCCATCACAAGGACGGCAGGGTCACAGCCGGGGGGCGACCCAGTGTATAGAGGGCAGAGAGGAGGCACCTGCTTGGGGTGGTGGTGTGGGAGTGGCCCACTGGAAGGGCTGGATCAGCACCAGGAGGGCAGAGGGGGTAGGGGGCCAGGCTTTCTCACGCCGGCCCACAGGGACCCACAGCTGCCGCGCTGCCCCAGCAAGCAGGCCCGCTCACCCTGTGTGCCCACCAGCACCATGGGCACCTCGCTGGTGTTGCGGAAGCTGCAGAGGCGCAGGAAGTAGTTATACACCGTCTGGAAGCTGATCTCATCCTCCAGGCTGAACACAAACACCACCGCGTCCACCCAGGCGGCAAACTGGGGGGGTGGGGGGCGGAGCAGAATTACCACCCTCACCTGGGCACGAATGAACTTCGCCACCCCCACCCCACCCACCGCCGCCCCGCACACAATCTTGCTGGGGTCCCAGCTGGGAACCTTGAAAAATGGGGGCACCACGCACGGGCCAGGGCTACCTGGAGCTCGGGGGGGCCTCCTTCATCTCGGATCAGTAGCAGGTAACTCTGGCCATCCACCACAATCTCCTTCTTAAACCGACCCCCTAGGACAGAGTGCGCGGTCAGGACCCAAGCCGCAAGAGCAAGCCCACGACGGGGGTTGGAGGGGTGGCCACACAGAGAAGGGACCCACAGCTTCCAACAGAGAAGACGGGAGGATGGAGAGAGACACGGGGCTGTAGCCCCCTGCACAGACAGCGGGAGACAGGGACGGGCCGGCCCATTAACGCTCACCTTCAGGGGACTCCTCCTGGACATAGGTCCCCGTCAGATAGCGGTGCACCAGGGCCGACTTCCCACTAGACAGGTTCCCTACAATGCCCTGTGGGAGAGGAAGGAGCAGTGGTCAGAGGGCTAGACAGACAGACGGCACAGCAGGACAGGCAGGACAGGATGATCCACCTGGGAAGAGACGGCCCAGTGCCGAGAATGGAAAAGGCAAGAGAAACCAGGAAGTGGCGCGGGGCGAGGCCGAGCCTAGAGGCGGAGAGGACTGGAAGCTGGGGTGGCCGGGGGGGTTATGCCAGCCCACCACTCTAGCCCGCACCCCCAGCCCAGGGCTGCCTGCGCCTCTCATTCACTCACCACTTTAAGCTCCGGCACCGAGCGGCTCAGGGTCCACTCCTGGCTATTCACAAAGGAGTCTGCAGGAGAGAAGGCCACCCGTCAGAGCTGGGATGGCACACGCCCCTTTGCTATCCAGCACCAGCCGCCTCCGTGACCTGGCCCCTTTGCGAGGCCACAGCCAGAAAACACCCTCACGCCCTAGTTTGCTGTGCACACTCAAGTCACTTCAGCCGTGTCTGACGCTCTGCGAGCCTGTGGATGGTAGCCCGCCAGGCTCCTCTGTCCGTGGGGATTCTCCAGGCAAGAATACTGGAGTGGGTGGCCACGCCCTCCTCCAGGGGAATCTTCCCCACCCAGGGATTGAACCTGTGTCTCTTACATCTCCTGGACTGGCAGGCGGGTGCTTTACCACTAGCGCCACCTGGAAGCCCCTAGCTCCCTAAGTGAAGTCGCTCAGTCGTGTCTGACTCTTTGTGACCCCATGGACTATAGCCTACCAGGCTTCTCAGTCCATGGGATTTTCCAGGCAGGAGTACTGGAGTGGGTTGCTATTTCCTTCTCCAGGGGATCTTCCCTAGAGAGCAGCAAGAATGCTTTCTGAGAACAGAACAGCGGGGTGACAGCTTTCAGTTCTCCGGCCTGGACAGACCGGATCCCTCCTCTTTCCACTCCAGCAGAGTGGGTAGCTATTACCTTGAGTCATGCCCTACCCAGCGTCCCCGCCTGGTGAGAGGCTGCTCCAGTGGGTCTCCACCAGACCCAAGCGGGGCTGGGGGCCCGCCTCCGCAGCCAGTAGGAACAGCTCACCCTTGCAGGGTGGGGCCACCCACTACATTCCTGGTGAGCAAAGAGGGCGGAGCCCTTCACCTGGCCCTGTTTGGTGAGAGGCCGGTCCAACAGGGAGCTGTCTGTCCCTCCCAGCCGGACCTCCTCCCCAGGCTCCTCCTTGGCAGGAGCCAGCCACCTTTTCTTTCCCAGAGATCCGCCTCCAGCGCTCCTCCTCTCAAGTCCATCCCCAGCTCCTGCCTCACCCCGTTGCTACCCAGAGTCCCTGCCAGGGCCAGCCCCTCTCCTTGAGCCTCTAGGTTGGCACAGACATCTTGGGGCCGGCTCCAGGCAGCTCCGCAGGGACCAGGCTCTTGGGGGCGGGGTTCATGCCCCCTCCCCAGGCTGCCTCCAAGAGTAGTTACAACGCGGGTCCAGCCCCTAAACTCATCTGCAAAGGCAGCTTAGAGCTTCGCCTGGGAGCTAGAGCTGCTGCTTACCTAGTCCTCCCCGCCCTCCAGAGCCGGCCCGGGCTCCGAGTGAGTCTCATCCGGCCCGGGGCCCCTTCCTGGGTCTCCAAAAGTGAGAAAGGGGCCCTTCCGTTCCACTCTCATTCCACTTCGCTAGGGCCACGGGAGGGAGGCTCTCCCGAGACCCACCTGGAAGCCCGCCTCTGCCACAGCCACCGTCTCCAGTCCCAACAGCGACCCCAGATCCTGCCGGGCGCTGATCTACTTGGTCCAGCCCCGTCTAGCGGACCCCTTACACCCCCCGCCCGCCTTCACGGCACGCCCACCTCTCCCGGTAGGTGTCTGGTTTATTTCACACCTGCCCTCAAGCCCAAACTCCAACCGGAGAGGACATCCAGGCCCGGGTGCTCCCCCTTACCGCTCGGCGCGCCCAGGAGTCCGGGGACCGCGGCCGCCCGGCGGCTCCACAGCGGCTCGGACGGCGCGGGCGCGGGCGCTGACGCGGGCTCCCTCCGGCGGAAGCGGCTGGTGAGCAGCCTCCAGAGACTGGCGGCGGTGCGGGGGCGGCCGGCCTCGGTCGCGGCGCGCGGGGCCTCGGTGCCCAGCAACAGGTCGCGGCGGCTGGGGAAGGCGCCCAGGGAGCTGGCGTCGCCGTCGCTGCGGGTGCGCGCGCGGGGCAGCAGCCCGGACTCGGCGCGCCGGATCTCCTGGCCGCGGCGCAGGCGGAAACTGAAGCTCTTCCTCAGCGCCGACAGGCCGCGCCGGGGGCTCGGGGCATTGCGCCCGCCGCCGCCGCGCAGCACCTGCCAACGCTGGCTGCTCCAGAGCGAGGCGCCCCGCAGGAAGCCGGAGCCCGCGCGGCCCAGCCCCGCGCCCGCGCCCGCGCCCGCGCCCTCGGCCCCGGCCGCCAGCTCCAGGCGGTTCACCTCCAGGAACGTCATGCTGGTGGGCCGCGGTGCCTGGGCGCCCCGGGGCCGGCTGCGGCGAGCCGGCGCGGGGCT
>SJYW01038427.1:225273-240532 GCA_006410735.1 Raphicerus campestris
TGGGCTCCCTAATCTCAGGGCCTGGAAGTGGGCTGCGGGCTGAGAGGGGCCTGACTGCTCCACGTGTTTTTCTGCGCGTACGTGTCTGTTTACGAACTCTCCGCTGTTCTATATACACGTTACTCAGCACAAAGACAGAACACAGACCAAGAAGAAAAAAGAAGCCTTACAAAAACAGCTCCTGCCCGATTCGCCAGGATGGGGTGAGGGGTACACTGCGGCTTTGCTGGTGACTCGTCCCAGTACCACTGCTGGGGGTCACAGCTGAGGGGGCCACGGCTGGCAGGATCACCCAGCCTGCCCTTGCTCCCTGAGCTGGAAGGAGGCCCCCACCATGACTAGAAAAGAGCTGGGGGCCTCACCCACTCCGCTGTTCCTCAGTGACCTTGAATGAGTCGCTGGCTTCCACCATCTCTGGCCTGCACCACTGGCTACATAATCAGCACCCTATCTCCTAAGCCGATTCCCTGGTGGCTCAGAGGGTAAAGAGTCTGCTTGCAATTCGGGAGACCTGGGTTCAATTCCCGGGTCAAGAAGATCTCCTGGAGAAGGAAACGGCATCCCACTCCAGTATTGTTGCCTGGGAAATCCCAGGGATGGGGGAGCCTGGCAGGCTACGGTCCACGAGGACACGGAGTCAGACTTGACTGAGCGACTTTCCTCTCCCCTAAAGGCCTGCACCTCCCACTGCAGCACTTTATTCCACCCAGCCCGAGGGGACGCAGAGGTCAGCCAGTCCCTGACTGTGCCATTCACCCGAGCTCCGCATATTGACAGGTTCGTGCGCTGGCACGTCCAGTCGGGCCCCCACCGCTGGCCCAGCGGCAGATGGGAGAGTCCCTCCCCGCCCCCTCTCTCCCCTCACTGGGGTTCAGGATTGGGTTCAGGATTATCTGGCCATGAGGCGGAGGGTGGGCGGGGACGTTAAGTAGGGCAGAGCAGCAGCCATGTGGGACTAAACCACCAAAGCCAAGTGACGTGAGCCGTGCTGGGGCTCGTGGGCAAAGCCATCCGCAACCAAGACGCCGACTCAGAGGAGCCTGGACGTGCTCTCTCCCCAGACACCCACCCTCTCCTCCAGCTTCTTGCCAAAGAGCGGGGCCTGGGCTTGCTCCCCACCTTCCACCTTAAGCAGAACTCTGTGAATTTCGGTTCCGAAATCTGAGAATTCCCTCGATGGGAACGCGTTTCATGCCCCAGCCCCCGCAACACTAGTTACACTTTCAGGTTTTAAGAAAATCTGTGCCCACAAAAAGCCACCGCTAATTCAGTAACACTTCTAAATGGACTTGTATGCCCCTCATCACTGTGGCCTGAGCAGGTGCTTGGCAAAGGAGTGCTTGCTGAATGACTGAATGAAAATGGCAAGACACACGTGAAGGTCACATTACTTAAAAAAAATTTTTTTTAATGTAATACTTTAGGAAGATGATTCCAAAAGGATATACTTCTATATTCAATTTTTCCAACAAAGAGGTATTCTTTCGTTATCTGACAGGATAAAATTAGAGCCATTTTTCCAATACCAGAGCCACTGGCGGCTCCTGGGCGTCTGAAATGTGGTCAGTCTAAATGGAGAGGCGCTGAGCGTGTAAAACAGGGGAGCTTGAAGACTTCGTTGAAAATAGAATGTGAGATGGCTCATTAAACATTTTTATATTAATTGTACATTGAAATGATAATATTTTAGATACAATGGGTTAAATAAAACACAGCATTAAAGTTGATTTCCTTTTTCCTTTTGTTTTAAACTTTTTATTTTGTATCGGGGTATAGCTGATGAACAATGTTGTGAGCAGCGAAGGGACCCAGCCATACGTACACGTGTATCCATTCTTGCCTATCTTTTTACTTTCTCATTATGGCTACCCGAAAATCTGAATTTACACGTGTAAATTTGCAAATGTAATTGGTGCTGAATTAGAGGAAACACACTAATCGACAGTCAAACAGTCAGGGGAAAGTGCCTGTGTGACAGACTCCTTGTGACCAGCTGTGGTCCAGGGTCTGCGTCTATCAGCTGGAACCTCAGACAAGATGGGACCAAGCACTCCTGCCCAGCGTCTGCCAGGCTGGACCAACCTACCCCCAACTCCACCCCACAGGTTCACCCACTTGCCCACTTGGGTTCAGGGAGGGTGACTGCTGAGCCGCAGCGGCAGGTGATGACCTCACCAAGTCACTGCCCCAGCCCTGCAGAGGCTGGAGCCACTGTGAACACAGCCGGGGCTGGTCTAAAAACTTCACATGCGTTAACACACTTCATCCTCACAGCAATGAGACGGGTGCTTGTTAACCTCATTTTAGCCACAAGGAAGCCAAGGCACAGAAAGGTTATGGAATTCACCCAAGGTCACACAGCTACTGAGTGTTAGGGATCCAAATCAGGCAGCAGGCTCCATTCTACCGCACCATCCGATGTAAAACGGTCTAGAAGAGTATGGAAAAAATAACCAAGATAAGTGGGGGCTTCGGAGGGGACTGAAAGCCACCAAATCTTCATAGCATTTCTCACCAAAGGGTCTTCGTTTAGGGCCTGTTTGACCAAAAGAGTCCAAGTGTGTCGACCCCTCTGTGGAAGAGGCCACATGGAGAGGAGGAGCTGGGCCCTCCCACCAGGAGCAGAGCAGGAGCCCCCAGAGTGCCCAGGCTCCAACCCTGCCACACACACAGACACAGACACGCACAGAGAGGCCGTGGCTGGGCTCGAATCCCACTCTACCAGCTTGGGCTCCAGGTTCGCAAGCCATCAAAACATCAAATTAAAAGGCAAAAGAGAAATTGCTGTGGGCGGGCGCGCCAACAGTGACAAGGAGGGGCGCTGACGAACAAGAAAGAGAAAGAAAATACATGCTATAAACAGGCACGAAAACAGCAAAGGCACAACCCTCTGGAACCACGTGGTGTGAGCTCACTCATCTTGGTGCCCAGGGCCCCGGGAGGGTCAGAGGGCCGCCAGAGAGACCCAGACCGCAGCTCACCTCCAGCAATGTACGCCTGCTCTGAATTCAGACATTAAAACTGTCCCACATGTATTAAAAGCAGAGACATCATTTTGCCAAAAAAGGTCCGTTTAGCCAAAGCTCTGGTTTTTCCAGTAGTCATGTATGGATGTGAGAGTTGGACCATAAAGAAGGTTAAGCACCAAAGAATTGATGCTTTTGAACTGTGGTGCTGGAGAAGACTCTTGAGAGTCCCTTGGACTGCAAGGTCAAACCAGCCAGTCCTAAAGGAGATCAACCCTGACTATTCATTGGAAGGACTGATGCTGAAGCTCTAATACTTTGGCCATCTGATGTAAAGAGCGACTCACTGGAAAAGACCCTGATGCTGGGAGAGATTGAGGGCACAGGAGGCAACAGAGGATGGGATGGCTGGATGGCATCACCGATGCAATGGACATGGGTTTGAGCAAGCTCTGGAAGATAGTGAAGGACAGGGAAACCTGGCATGCTGCAGCCCATGGATTTGCAAAGAGTCAAACACGACTGAGCGACTGAACGACAATACACGCAAAGCAAAAGAGTAACAAACCACGGGAAAGACGAACAAAGGATATGAACGAAATTCAACAAAATACAGTGATCAAAAAACCACTGTTGAATCTTAACTCTCACTAGTAATCAAATACACACAAAATCCTTTCATCCTTTCTCTTCTCCTTTCAGGGGGACAGGGTAGGGGCAGGGAACAGGCAGTCTCTGCCCCAGAAAACAGGACGGGTTTGCCTGTGAGGTACTGTGGCACGTGTGGCCAAAGTCCCCAGAAGGTCGTGCGAGCCCAACGGCCCTACCATTTTCTTCCTTCTGGGAATCTGTCCAAAGGGAATAAACAGATCTAGGCGTGTAAAGATCTCAGTGTGCAAAGATCTAGGCACCAGCAGACTTGGCTTGATTGCACAGCCCTGTCCCGGGCACCACGCAGCCTCTCAGATCACCACGAGCCCGCACCGGGCACTCGCTCTGTGCCGGGCAGTGTGCGTCACACGCAGTGCACAGGCAGGCAAGCTCAGAACCTCACACTGAATGAATGGAATCTGTCCTCCATGAAGCAGGAATCCAAGACCCAGATGGCCCACAGGCTAGGACCAGGATCAGGAGGACAGGCCAGGGTGGGGAGGTTTGGGGGCCTGAATGCTTGCAGCCAGTCAGCTGCAGAATAGCAAGGAGACCCCAGGTCTCTGGATTCCCTGACGAGGAGCTGCCAGACGGGTGCCTGAACACAGAGGCCTTTCATGAATCTGCGGCTCTGGTTTCCCTTCTCCCCAGTGGAGTATTTTCCAGAGTCCCACTTCTGCTATGAAATGGCAATAATATTGATTGTGGAGTAATTAGATATAGTAGATAGATACGGGAAAGGAGGCAGATCGGAGATACCCATCAGACAGACAGCAGGTGCCCCGGGGAGGGGTGGGGTGTTTCTACTTCCTTTCACGCTGGAATGTGTTCTAACAAGCAGGCGTTATTTTCCCTGTTTAAACATACATTTACATTTTTTAGATGTTCAAATATTTTGGAGTGTTTCCTGACTGAGCATCTTTTCTACCACGGGTGGTATCCATGCTGCTCCCAGAAGGGAGAGGCCCCCTCCAAAAGGCATCATTCAGCCGGGCATACAAGACATGCAGAAGAAAACTACGGCAGGAGAGAAGAGCTCTGAATCGCCCTTAAGTTGTACTCGAAAAGCTTCCAAAAGTGAAACTCCAGGTCAAAAGCTTGCCTGAGAAGTACCCAGCACAGCTGACTGTATGTCAGCCTGGCCCAGCAGAGCTCAGTCAGTCCGTCCATGTGAGGGGAAGAGCCCTAGGCCTGGAACTGGAAAACCAGGCAGAGTCCCTGGGCGGTCTTGGGGATGTGACTTGGACTGTAGGCTACCAGGCTCCTCCATCCATGGGGTTCATCAGACAAGAATACTGGAGTGGGTTGCCATTTCCTTCTCCAGGGGATCTTCCGGACGCAGGGATCGAACCTGGGGTCTCCTGCACTGCAGGCAGACACTTTACCCTCTGAATCATCAGGGACACCTTTGAGGTCCTAGGTGATCTCATTTGCAAAATGGGGATGATATGTGCATACCCAAGAAGACTGCAAGGGATGGCAGAGGCCTCATGACAATCTCCAGCAGGCAGGCGAGGAATGTCCACTGGTGGGACACTGCATAGCCCAAGGCCCACACCTCAAAGCAAGTGACTCGGGTCATCTCTCCTTCCCACTGCCATAACCCCAGAGCTTAGCTCCCTGAGCCAAACTAGCTGCCCAGTGCCCTCGGGACGTCAGGAAGAATGCAACTGGTTCAACAAAACCCCTATTCTCTGTTTAATCGAGTTACCTGCAGAGAATGGGGGCAAGCCAAAGGATCCTGGGTGTGTGTTCAGGCGATGCTGAACAGGCCCCTAGGTTCACAGGGCCCTGAGTCGGCCCCCCCCCCCCCCAGCCTCAGCTCTCCCAGGCTAGGGTCTCCTTCCTCCCTCCATTCCTGAGGCTCTGAGATCAGAGGCCAGCTGACAGTGGCGTGGAAGAGCTCATGGCCAAACGCATGGCATGGACACTAAGAGCGCATTCATCCAGTTCTCCCGCCTGGTTTCCCTGTGGCCCTGTGCCCTCTGCTCTAGTTGGCACCAAACGGAGAGTTCATTCTCAAATGCAAGTGAGAAGGGTTAATCGCTCAGTTGTGCTCAACTCTTTTTGCGGCCCCTTTTGCGGCCCCCTGGATTGTAGCCCACCAGGCTCCTCCGTCCATGTAGCTTCTCCAGGCAAGAATACTGGAGTGGGTGGACATTTCCCTCTCCAGGGCATCTTCCCAACCCAGGGATTGAACCCAGGTCTCCAGCATTGCAGGCAGATTCTTTACCATCGGAGGCACCAGGGAAGCCCCAACATGCTTCCAGATAACACCTGCCAGACAGCTCCTGCTTCAGCCCTCCAGTGACTGCCCATCTCCTGCAGGCTTAAGTGCCACCTTGAGTGGTTTCCTGGAACAAGGTGAGCTGTAAATGAATTCACACAGGATAAAACGTTCGAAACTCCTGCACCAGGGTCCTCCCCCTGTGGACTCAGTGCTCAGGCACGCAGAGCAGTCTGCGGCTCCTTGAGCCCCATCCCTTGCTACCTTTGCACACCCGCTCCCCCTGCACGGAGCATCTCCTAGATCCCGTGCCTGGCACACACATTCAATTAAAGAAGTAAATGGTAGGGACTTCCCTGGCAGTCCAGTGGTTAAGACTCCAGCTTCCACTGCAGGGGGCGTGGGTTCGATCCCTGGTGAAGGTACCAAGGTCTCACGTGTTTGGAGCAGCCAAAAACAAATAAATGCTTAAATAAATGGTAGAAGCAAGCTACGGTACATGCCAGCCATGGGCGTGTTTAGGAACATGGACTGTCTTCCAAATATGGCAGAGAGCTAGAACGCAGTGAAGGAGGACTAAATGGCTGGGGGTGGCGAGGGGCATCTCCAGGCTCCCCCCACCGAGTTCCTGCAGGCTTGGGGTCTTGACAAGCCTTTCCTAGCCTCTCATCTTTGCCCTGCTTTTCTTAAAACTTGGGCTTTACTCTTGCCACTCCCAGGCCCTGCTCTGGGGCCTGCTAAGGGCTGATCCATTCACCTTCAGTGTCCAGAGTGCTGGCTCTGCCCCGCCCTCCCCTCCTGCTCTCCGAAGTGCTAGTTGCAACTGGGCCACATCGCAGGAGCTAATACACGTATCTGGAACAAATGCAGCTTTCCCTGGCCCCTGGCACCCACACCAATATCCTCTTTTTGAGAATTCCTAGAGCTCTTTTGTGCAAAGTCCTTAATAACTGGTCCCCCATAAGGCACACATTCCCCAAAGCAGCTAATTACCACAATGGCCCCGGGATGTTACACACCCTGGGCCCCCATCCCAAACCCACCAAGTGAGATCTCTTGGAGGCAGCAAGGCCCGCAGGCACGTGTTATCAGCGGGTTGGGGAATGCCTACCCCCAGGAGCAGGAGAAGGGAATCAGCTCAGGACGGAGCTTTTCTGTCTCCAGAATGGACCCAATGCTTCTCTCCACATCACAGGGCTTTTGCTGGGATCTGGTCACAGGAGAGGAAACAAGGGACAGAATCTACAGCTCTGGGGAGACCTGCAGCTGCAGAGGCTCTGAATGCCCTGCCCACAGTTCCGGGCTGCCTTCTCCCCTTAGCCTGGATTTGAACCAGGAACACCCGCACCTCTTTCTATCTGAGTCCCTTTAGAATGTTACCAAGCCTGGAGCCCATGGAGGTAGGCAGACAATGCCTCAGTGAGTGAGGCGTAACAGGACAGCCATGTGCTGCCCCGACCAAGGAATTTCACTGCTTAAAAGCCCCTGGAGGAAGGCAGGCCTGGACCCAGCAGAGGCCAGGCTCCTCACTCTCTCCCTCTTCATGGTGGCCTCGCAGCTTGAGGACTGGGGCAATCCTGGGGGCCACTCCCCAAGCCAGGTCTCCAGCAGGACCACACTCCTCGGTCCGGCTCACCAGCTGGAGGCTTCACTTCCCTGAAGTTTTATTTTACAATAGGGGTTTTCCTAGGTGGCTCAGTTAGTAAAGAATCTGCCTCCAAGGCAGGAGACCCGGGCTCCATCCCTGGGTCAGGAAGATCCCCTGGAGAAGAGAATGGCCACCCACTCCAGTATTCTGGCCTGGAGAATCCCATGGGCAGAGGAGCCTGGTGGGCAACAGTCCATGGGGTCGCCAAGGGTAGGACAAGACTGATCGATGAGCCCTTTTTTGCACACTGTAGACAAGTTACATTGATAAAACATGCTTTTAAACTAAAATAAGTTAAAACATCTCAAAACAAAAAAACAACCAACTTGCAGGAACACCAAGGGCCATAGGAAGAAGTTAACCAGTTGACGAATAGCTGCCCAGGACCACGGTCTGATTCCTGGCTGTGTGTCACCCTGGGCAGACCTCTCTGAGCTCAGGGCTACTCAGGGACAAGTCTGCCTTTCCAGGCCACCCGCGGGGACCCCAAGGGCGGCCTTTCCCAACAGCTCATCCCAGCTCCCAGCTCACATGGCCCACCACGCCTGGGTCCCACGTGCCCAGGCTGTCGCCATCTGGACCTGGATCCTCTGAGGCCCTCTTTCTAGGACACAGGGCACACCATCAGGTCCCCCACTCCTCCGAGCCTCGGTGGCCCCACCAGGGCGGTGAGGGTGGCTCAGAGGCCCTGCAGGCGGTGAGCCGTCTCCCTCTCCATCCTGGCTCTTGATGATACCCTCATACATTCCGTAAGGCCTAACAGTGGACAGGTTCTCTCTTTCCTTGCCTTTGAAGGGAAAAGGAACTCCCTCCCTCCAGATCCTGTCCTGAAACACAGGAAAGCTCAGAGTTCCTCTGCTTCTTCCTGCCCTGGCCACAGGGATCAGAGGTGCTGAGAGAGGGCAGGAGGACAGGGCGCCACTGAGCCTTCTCAGTCCCAAAGGGACCCCTGACCACACCTTGCCGGTCACCTCCAGGGTTAGGATCAACACCCTTCACCAAAGCACCAGCGAATGAGGCTTACTCCACACAAGGGAAATGCCATCCCTTGCCACTAAGGGGCTCATGTCTAGTAAACACAGGATCGGCCTCCCGGGTGATGGATGTGTTTATGTAACAGCCTGGTCTGCAGGGGGTCCTGGCAGGGGGTTGAGGGGGGTAGCTCGGTCAGGCTCCCAGGGTGAGCAGGGAAACGCCCGCCTGCGAAGCTGCCCCCCACCCAGCCCTCCGCTGGGGAGGCGGGGATGCTGTTTGCAGGACAGCGGCAATATGGTTTGGCAGATGGCGAAAGGAAGGATATAGGGCAGAAATCGGAGAAGGAGTTTTCTGGGTTTTTTTTTTTCTTTTTGATGCCTGCCTACAGTGGAAAAGCTAGGGCGACAGAAGTGGGAAAGCAGGGGTGAGGTGGAGAATCAAGATGGGTTCCAGGAAAGAGGTTAGCCGAAAAAAAAGGGGGGGTTATTGGGGGGAACAGAGGAAAGAGGGAGGTGGCCTCGCCAAGAAAAAGCAGGGAAGTAGAGACCAGGAGAACTGCGAGCGGATGTGTGAGGAGCAGCTGGGCCTGGTGACAATGAGACACCAGGTCCCAGAATCCGAGATGGTGACACGGAGCTTCCAGGCGTGGCAGACGGAACGCAGGGTACTTCCAAACCGCAGTGGGGAAGTTGGTCACGGGGGTGGGCTCTAGAGAGGGAAATTCTGCCCGTCGTGTTGGACGGGGGTGGGGGGGGTGAACACCCAAGCGTGGCCCAAGAATGCTGGCTTGCACATCACAGAAGATGCTTGGCTAGAGACCTGCTGAGCTGGGGAGGNGGCCCCCCCCCCCGCCAGCCTCAGCTCTCCCAGGCTAGGGTCTCCTTCCTCCCTCCATTCCTGAGGCTCTGAGATCAGAGGCCAGCTGACAGTGGCGTGGAAGAGCTCATGGCCAAACGCATGGCATGGACACTAAGAGCGCATTCATCCAGTTCTCCCGCCTGGTTTCCCTGTGGCCCTGTGCCCTCTGCTCTAGTTGGCACCAAACGGAGAGTTCATTCTCAAATGCAAGTGAGAAGGGTTAATCGCTCAGTTGTGCTCAACTCTTTTTGCGGCCCCTTTTGCGGCCCCCTGGATTGTAGCCCACCAGGCTCCTCCGTCCATGTAGCTTCTCCAGGCAAGAATACTGGAGTGGGTGGACATTTCCCTCTCCAGGGCATCTTCCCAACCCAGGGATTGAACCCAGGTCTCCAGCATTGCAGGCAGATTCTTTACCATCGGAGGCACCAGGGAAGCCCCAACATGCTTCCAGATAACACCTGCCAGACAGCTCCTGCTTCAGCCCTCCAGTGACTGCCCATCTCCTGCAGGCTTAAGTGCCACCTTGAGTGGTTTCCTGGAACAAGGTGAGCTGTAAATGAATTCACACAGGATAAAACGTTCGAAACTCCTGCACCAGGGTCCTCCCCCTGTGGACTCAGTGCTCAGGCACGCAGAGCAGTCTGCGGCTCCTTGAGCCCCATCCCTTGCTACCTTTGCACACCCGCTCCCCCTGCACGGAGCATCTCCTAGATCCCGTGCCTGGCACACACATTCAATTAAAGAAGTAAATGGTAGGGACTTCCCTGGCAGTCCAGTGGTTAAGACTCCAGCTTCCACTGCAGGGGGCGTGGGTTCGATCCCTGGTGAAGGTACCAAGGTCTCACGTGTTTGGAGCAGCCAAAAACAAATAAATGCTTAAATAAATGGTAGAAGCAAGCTACGGTACATGCCAGCCATGGGCGTGTTTAGGAACATGGACTGTCTTCCAAATATGGCAGAGAGCTAGAACGCAGTGAAGGAGGACTAAATGGCTGGGGGTGGCGAGGGGCATCTCCAGGCTCCCCCCACCGAGTTCCTGCAGGCTTGGGGTCTTGACAAGCCTTTCCTAGCCTCTCATCTTTGCCCTGCTTTTCTTAAAACTTGGGCTTTACTCTTGCCACTCCCAGGCCCTGCTCTGGGGCCTGCTAAGGGCTGATCCATTCACCTTCAGTGTCCAGAGTGCTGGCTCTGCCCCGCCCTCCCCTCCTGCTCTCCGAAGTGCTAGTTGCAACTGGGCCACATCGCAGGAGCTAATACACGTATCTGGAACAAATGCAGCTTTCCCTGGCCCCTGGCACCCACACCAATATCCTCTTTTTGAGAATTCCTAGAGCTCTTTTGTGCAAAGTCCTTAATAACTGGTCCCCCATAAGGCACACATTCCCCAAAGCAGCTAATTACCACAATGGCCCCGGGATGTTACACACCCTGGGCCCCCATCCCAAACCCACCAAGTGAGATCTCTTGGAGGCAGCAAGGCCCGCAGGCACGTGTTATCAGCGGGTTGGGGAATGCCTACCCCCAGGAGCAGGAGAAGGGAATCAGCTCAGGACGGAGCTTTTCTGTCTCCAGAATGGACCCAATGCTTCTCTCCACATCACAGGGCTTTTGCTGGGATCTGGTCACAGGAGAGGAAACAAGGGACAGAATCTACAGCTCTGGGGAGACCTGCAGCTGCAGAGGCTCTGAATGCCCTGCCCACAGTTCCGGGCTGCCTTCTCCCCTTAGCCTGGATTTGAACCAGGAACACCCGCACCTCTTTCTATCTGAGTCCCTTTAGAATGTTACCAAGCCTGGAGCCCATGGAGGTAGGCAGACAATGCCTCAGTGAGTGAGGCGTAACAGGACAGCCATGTGCTGCCCCGACCAAGGAATTTCACTGCTTAAAAGCTCCTGGAGGAAGGCAGGCCTGGACCCAGCAGAGGCCAGGCTCCTCACTCTCTCCCTCTTCATGGTGGCCTCGCAGCTTGAGGACTGGGGCAATCCTGGGGGCCACTCCCCAAGCCAGGTCTCCAGCAGGACCACACTCCTCGGTCCGGCTCACCAGCTGGAGGCTTCACTTCCCTGAAGTTTTATTTTACAATAGGGGTTTTCCTAGGTGGCTCAGTTAGTAAAGAATCTGCCTCCAAGGCAGGAGACCCGGGCTCCATCCCTGGGTCAGGAAGATCCCCTGGAGAAGAGAATGGCCACCCACTCCAGTATTCTGGCCTGGAGAATCCCATGGGCAGAGGAGCCTGGTGGGCAACAGTCCATGGGGTCGCCAAGGGTAGGACAAGACTGATCGATGAGCCCTTTTTTGCACACTGTAGACAAGTTACATTGATAAAACATGCTTTTAAACTAAAATAAGTTAAAACATCTCAAAACAAAAAAACAACCAACTTGCAGGAACACCAAGGGCCATAGGAAGAAGTTAACCAGTTGACGAATAGCTGCCCAGGACCACGGTCTGATTCCTGGCTGTGTGTCACCCTGGGCAGACCTCTCTGAGCTCAGGGCTACTCAGGGACAAGTCTGCCTTTCCAGGCCACCCGCGGGGACCCCAAGGGCGGCCTTTCCCAACAGCTCATCCCAGCTCCCAGCTCACATGGCCCACCACGCCTGGGTCCCACGTGCCCAGGCTGTCGCCATCTGGACCTGGATCCTCTGAGGCCCTCTTTCTAGGACACAGGGCACACCATCAGGTCCCCCACTCCTCCGAGCCTCGGTGGCCCCACCAGGGCGGTGAGGGTGGCTCAGAGGCCCTGCAGGCGGTGAGCCGTCTCCCTCTCCATCCTGGCTCTTGATGATACCCTCATACATTCCGTAAGGCCTAACAGTGGACAGGTTCTCTCTTTCCTTGCCTTTGAAGGGAAAAGGAACTCCCTCCCTCCAGATCCTGTCCTGAAACACAGGAAAGCTCAGAGTTCCTCTGCTTCTTCCTGCCCTGGCCACAGGGATCAGAGGTGCTGAGAGAGGGCAGGAGGACAGGGCGCCACTGAGCCTTCTCAGTCCCAAAGGGACCCCTGACCACACCTTGCCGGTCACCTCCAGGGTTAGGATCAACACCCTTCACCAAAGCACCAGCGAATGAGGCTTACTCCACACAAGGGAAATGCCATCCCTTGCCACTAAGGGGCTCATGTCTAGTAAACACAGGATCGGCCTCCCGGGTGATGGATGTGTTTATGTAACAGCCTGGTCTGCAGGGGGTCCTGGCAGGGGGTTGAGGGGGGTAGCTCGGTCAGGCTCCCAGGGTGAGCAGGGAAACGCCCGCCTGCGAAGCTGCCCCCCACCCAGCCCTCCGCTGGGGAGGC
The DNA here is from genome assembly GCA_006410735.1 of Raphicerus campestris. Classification (NCBI taxonomy): domain Eukaryota; kingdom Metazoa; phylum Chordata; class Mammalia; order Artiodactyla; family Bovidae; genus Raphicerus; species Raphicerus campestris. Next base: position 237,895 of record SJYW01038427.1, read on the forward strand.
GGGGATGCTGTTTGCAGGACAGCGGCAATATGGTTTGGCAGATGGCGAAAGGAAGGATATAGGGCAGAAATCGGAGAAGGAGTTTTCTGGGTTTTTTTTTTTCTTTTTGATGCCTGCCTACAGTGGAAAAGCTAGGGCGACAGAAGTGGGAAAGCAGGGGTGAGGTGGAGAATCAAGATGGGTTCCAGGAAAGAGGTTAGCCGAAAAAAAAGGGGGGGTTATTGGGGGGAACAGAGGAAAGAGGGAGGTGGCCTCGCCAAGAAAAAGCAGGGAAGTAGAGACCAGGAGAACTGCGAGCGGATGTGTGAGGAGCAGCTGGGCCTGGTGACAATGAGACACCAGGTCCCAGAATCCGAGATGGTGACACGGAGCTTCCAGGCGTGGCAGACGGAACGCAGGGTACTTCCAAACCGCAGTGGGGAAGTTGGTCACGGGGGTGGGCTCTAGAGAGGGAAATTCTGCCCGTCGTGTTGGACGGGGGTGGGGGGGGTGAACACCCAAGCGTGGCCCAAGAATGCTGGCTTGCACATCACAGAAGATGCTTGGCTAGAGACCTGCTGAGCTGGGGAGGGGGTGTGAGAGATTGCTCTTAAGGAATCGGAAGTTAGAGGTGGCGTCCAGCCGAGAATCCTGCCTCTCCCTGCTTGGCCTGCCTTCCTCCACATCCCCACCCCATGGCTGTCCCACCAAGCCTCTTCCTCCTCCAAAAGGGCCTGTGGGAGGCGGGGGGGTGGGTGAGGGAGGCATCTGGGCACTGATGGAACTTACTTCCTCTGGGGAAAGTGGGAAGCCACAGGGAATGGCTGCTCTTCCCGCCCCACCTCTTCAGACTGAGGAGGAAAAGCTGGTCATCTCCTCTCTTTTGGGGGCCCCTGGCTCACACAGATGCCACCTCCTGGTCCCCAGCCACAGCCAAATGATTCAGGCCATTTACTCAGATCCAAGCTAATGAGGTTTTTTTTTTTTTTTTTTTTTTCACCTAATTAGTTCACAGTGAACTCAGCCTGGAGAGGGATGAGCAAGGGCTGGGCAAGAGACAGGAAGAAGTCAGAGGGGACCACGTCGAGAACAGATCGGGCGGGACTCTAGCTCTAAACGAGGTCCCGTACACCCCCAAAAAGCCAACGACTCCTTCCTCAGCCGTGGGGATCCCCTAAAAGCAGACAGGCGTTGTTCAGGGGAAGGATACCCCACCCCAAGAGCCTCACACAAAGAAAGACGCCAGTGGGGCCCTCCTGTGAGACCACAGTAGTGGACACGCTCCTTCCCATCAACTCCAGGTCCTCAGCAAAAGGCCCTGCCCTTCCCCCGCATTTCTGAACCCACCACCTGCTGGGGGGCGACCGCATTCAAAGGGAAAGGAGCGGGAGGAGGAAGCACATGGCCCAGGCCTAGGTCCATCTGCCCCATGGGCGCTCAAAGGTCACCATGCTGCCGAAGTGGGGGGTGCTGCCAATGCTGCCTGTCCCCACCACACCAGGGGTCCTGGCACATCTGCCAGCAGCGTGCCCCCACTTCCTCTGCCCCTCAGCTGCCAAGTGCAGGCCTGAGAGCCTAGAGAAAGGAGCGCCGGGTAACTAAGTGGCCCACGGTTCCAGTTTCCGACACCTGGCACCCGAGTCCCCGGAGGTCGGTCAGCGCCCAGGAGCCCCCAGCTCGCCTCTGGATCCGCTCCCTGGAGAGCAGCGGCGGGTGTCCGGCGCGCGTTGGACCCAGCGAAGGCGACACTGGCTCGGCCGAGGCCTCTCACGCGGCCCCCGATGACCCAGCCCCGCACCAGGCCTGCCCGCTCCCGGCTGCCGCGGCGTGCGGGGTGTGCGTCGGCAGAGAGGGCCTCGGGGAGCGCCACCCTCCGGGGCCCGCGGGCGCCGGGCCCGGGAACACTGCCATCCAGTAACGGCAGGCTCCGATTCACCGCTGCGAGGCGGGCAGGGCCGGGGCGGCAGCTGAGACGCCTCTCCGGCAGCGGCCCCACCTCCTGGCCAGCCGAGGCCCTCCGCCGCGCCCACCCTCCTGGGCCATGCCCGACCACACCGGGCCCCAGGGCCCCGGAATCTCCGCGGCTCCAAGCGCACCCGTCCCCGCAGCGACGCCACCCTCACAGCCTGGAGCACGCAGATCAGAAACCGTGTCCCCCGGCACGGGACCTGCCCCCCAGCCCCAAAGTGTCGTCAGACGAGAAATGGCGAAGCCTGGCCGCCGGCTCTGCAACGCCAGCGATCGGCAAACCGCGTGGCCCCGACCTCAGGCGCGCAAGGACCCCCAGACCGGGAAAACGTGGCCGGAACGGGCCCGCGAAGCCCCCGGCCGGGGCCGGAGAGGCCACTGCGCCCCGGCTCCCGCAGCCCCCGGCTCCCGCAGCCCCCGGCTCCGCTCACCCTCGATGGAGATGACGTGCTCCCGGATCTGATTCTGCAGCGCCAGGTCCTCGATGCGCTCGATCAGGTCGTAGATGGCGTAGATATTGGGATGCACGGACTCGAAGCGCTGGATCTCGGCCCGGATGGCCGCCGAGTTGGAGAGCGCGAACTGCTGGGGGGGCCCGCCGGCTAGCTGCTGCGAGGGGCCGCCGCCGCCCCCGGCCCCCGGCCCTGCGCCGCCGAACTGCCCGCCGCCCCCCGCGCCGCCGCCGCCGCTG
>SJYW01038427.1:240885-263176 GCA_006410735.1 Raphicerus campestris
CCCCAACGCCCCCGCCCCTCGCTAGCTGGCTGGCGAAGCAGCCTCCACCCGCGAGCCGCGCGCTCGGCCCCGGCGGCCGGCCCCTCCCACCCAGCCTAGGCCCTTCCGCCTCCTTTCCAGCCCCCACTACACCCGCTGCGAGGGCCACTCGCTTGGAGGGGACAGCTGCCCTGCCCGCCTCGCGGCCCCAGCTGTCGCTTTCGCCCCCCTGCGCTGGTCTGGGTGGAGTGTCTGTTCTCCGGGCAGTGCTGGGATGCTGATGAACGCGGCTGGTGGGCCGAAGAGAGTCGCCTCTCCGGACCCAACTGCGCCTCGCCTACACTGTCCTGCCATCCGTGCGGCACAGGCTCCCCCGTCCCTGGGCCCCGAGGTCACCGCTAGAGACCACGCCAACTCAGGGTTCTTTCTCAGACCCTCCCTGGACTTTCCATTGCCGGCTGCGGGCACCGAGGCTGGGAATCTGGGTCCCTGGTTTCTATTTCCAGTTCTGCCTGAGACCTTCATCTGCGGGGCCCTTGAATATGACACTTGAAATAACAGTGTCCTCGCTCTTATCTTCCAGCCTGTCCTAAAAGATCCCCACTGCTAGACTGGTGGAGGATTCAGTGAGCGCTGCTGGACCTCCCTGGAAAGGGGAAGGAAGAAAAGATTCAAATATTATGCCTCTTCCCCCACTCACCCCATTTAAGACACTCACCAGGGTCCACATGGTGGCCTCAGTTTTCCTTGTTTTCTCTCCTTTGTCCATCCTGTGTTCCTGTCCACTCCCGGGGCCAGGAAGCCGCCTTCAATGTCCTCGTTCCTCTGCATCCTCATTGCTAAAGCTGAATGCAGATTCACTGGCCACCGCCTTCCCCCCAGCTTTTCCTAAACTCCTTAAGAGGTGGCTTATGCAGAACCCAGGTCCCAGCCAATCAGCCTGGCAGGACTCTAACCCACCCGATGTCCTCTGGCACAGTTGACAGATACCATCCTTTTTACATACACTTCCACTTCCAAAATACCCACCTGGATATTTTCCCAGAATAAAGTTGCCCACCATTTAAGCTACCCACTCCACTCGACCCCAGGACCAACCTGGTCACCTTTCTAAGTATCTTGGACCTTCCAAAGAACCTAGTGCAAGCTAATCAACACCTTGGGGCTTCCCAAGCTTCAGAGAGGTGTGGGTCCTTCCTACCTGCTTGTTCTGAAGAATATCTTTCACCCTCTTTGGGTTTCATCTGAAAAAAATATAGTGGTTGAACAGGTCACCTAGCCTGATATTCTGTAAGTCTAAAAGCAGTACCCAACATATATTTTAGATGCTTAATTTGAACTGAAAGCAAGAAGTTGCAGTAGGTACCTCCCAGGAGAGATGCTGAAGGTAAAGAGCCCCTCAAAAGTGTTGCCCCAGCAGTTGGCACACACCTGTTTTAGCACTAGTGGGCTAATTGTCTGTGTCCTCTATTAGTACATTAGCTACATGAAGGGCAGGGAAACAGTCTGATTCGCCATTGTATTCCCAGAGTCTGACCCAGTGCCCAGCACATGGTTTACATTTAATAAATAATTCTAGAATAACTGGATAAATGGGAAGGAACTAGAGATGTTATTAATAGTTCTGTATGTTGTAAGTCTAAACTGACAGTCCCAAGGCAACATTTGGAGTGTTTGCTCCCATAAGTAGGCATAGGCTATCAGGGCACCATGGTACATTACTTTTAATCGAGACTGACCTATAAAGTTTGTGGCTATAGGAGCCCAAAGGAAGGAGGGAAAACCCATAGAAATTGGCTTCCCTGGTGGCTCAGAGGTTAAAGTGTCTGCCTCCAATGCGGGAGACCCGGGTTTGATCCCTGGGTTGGGGAGATCCCCTGGAGAAGGAAATGGCAATCCACTCCAGTATTCTTGCCTGGAGAATCCCATGGACAGAGAAGCCTAGTAGGAAACCTAGTAGGTTACAGTCCACGGGGTCGCAAAGAGTCGGACCCAACTGAGCGACCTCACCTCACCAGGCCACATGAGGCTCAACATCGCCTGTACAGCAATACTCTTAAGGATCCAATTTCTGAGCCCAAATTTCAGGGGAGGAAGCGTTCTAAGTGAATAAATATCTACTGTGTGACAGATACCCTCTACAGTTTTCACACTTCTTTATAAAACACCAAATTTCCCACATTACAATTGTCTTCCGAGCTAAGTTTTAAGAATGAAGAAATTTAGGTTCATATAGATTCAGTAATGCACTCAAGGTCATATAGTTGATAAGCACAGGATACGGGGTCAGAATTTTTTACCATGTTCCAAAGTCTATACTCCTCACAGTCTTACAGGAGCCCAGTGGAGGAGGAGCCAGGTAAATAAGGCAGCCCCAAGCCCCCCAGAGGATGAGATGACTGGACGGCATCACCGACTCAATGGACATGAGTTTGGGTAAACTCCGGGAGTTGATGATGGACAGAGAGACCTGGTGTGCTGTAGTCCATGGGGTCGCAAAGAGTCGGACACGACTGAGCGACTGAACTGAACTGAAGCCTCCCATGGCCAGCCTTGAAGACCCATCTCCTCAGCCAGCCTTGGGGGCAGGGTTGGGGGGGGCAGCCCGTGGATACTGGGCTCTGGGCTGAAGAGTCAATGTGGAGGGTCCACTATGACTTAATAGTATGCCGGCGTAGGGTCCACCTGCGCTCCGCAAAGACTGCATCACCAAACCCGGGGTGGGGCGGCGGGGTGGTGGTGGGGGGGTGATATGACAGACTTAGCCAGAAACCAGCTGACGTTGGTTTCTGATGTGATACACGTCCTGGCTGCCCGCGGGTGAGGGAGAGGATCCTGCTGTCCCCTACCTCGCCCCGAACCTCTGCGGGCTAGCACAACCTCAAAGCCGCCGCCGCCAGCCCCTCAGCGATCTGTGGGCGCTGGGCGCAGGCGGCTGAACCCCGCACGTGGGTCCGCAGCGCAGACCGCTGGACTGCGCATCCTTCCAGACTACAAGACCCACAATGCTCCGGGCGGCGGCGGCGGGGAAGGAGGGGGTGCCTCCAGGTGTCTGCGACCTCGCCACCTCCCTCCCGGAAGTGCCCGAGGGTCCGCTATGGAGCTGGCGGAGCCGGGCGGTGAGTCCCCGCGCCTTGGCCGCACCACTCCGCTGCCCCAGCAGCTGGCCCAGCTGGCCCCGCCCCGGGATCTCCCGCGCCCGCCAGCCACTCGGGGTGTGGGGGCGGGCGGCGGGAAGATGAGAAGGGTGGTGGAGGATGGAGGTGGAGAGGGCAAAGTCTTGGGTTCCTGGGCGAGATCTGGGGTCTTGCAGNGGGCCGAAGAGAGTCGCCTCTCCGGACCCAACTGCGCCTCGCCTACACTGTCCTGCCATCCGTGCGGCACAGGCTCCCCAGTCCCTGGGCCCCGAGGTCACCGCTAGAGACCACGCCAACTCAGGGTTCTTTCTCAGACCCTCCCTGGACTTTCCATTGCCGGCTGCGGGCACCGAGGCTGGGAATCTGGGTCCCTGGTTTCTATTTCCAGTTCTGCCTGAGACCTTCATCTGCGGGGCCCTTGAATATGACACTTGAAATAACAGTGTCCTCGCTCTTATCTTCCAGCCTGTCCTAAAAGATCCCCACTGCTAGACTGGTGGAGGATTCAGTGAGCGCTGCTGGACCTCCCTGGAAAGGGGAAGGAAGAAAAGATTCAAATATTATGCCTCTTCCCCCACTCACCCCATTTAAGACACTCACCAGGGTCCACATGGTGGCCTCAGTTTTCCTTGTTTTCTCTCCTTTGTCCATCCTGTGTTCCTGTCCACTCCCGGGGCCAGGAAGCCGCCTTCAATGTCCTCGTTCCTCTGCATCCTCATTGCTAAAGCTGAATGCAGATTCACTGGCCACCGCCTTCCCCCCAGCTTTTCCTAAACTCCTTAAGAGGTGGCTTATGCAGAACCCAGGTCCCAGCCAATCAGCCTGGCAGGACTCTAACCCACCCGATGTCCTCTGGCACAGTTGACAGATACCATCCTTTTTACATACACTTCCACTTCCAAAATACCCACCTGGATATTTTCCCAGAATAAAGTTGCCCACCATTTAAGCTACCCACTCCACTCGACCCCAGGACCAACCTGGTCACCTTTCTAAGTATCTTGGACCTTCCAAAGAACCTAGTGCAAGCTAATCAACACCTTGGGGCTTCCCAAGCTTCAGAGAGGTGTGGGTCCTTCCTACCTGCTTGTTCTGAAGAATATCTTTCACCCTCTTTGGGTTTCATCTGAAAAAAATATAGTGGTTGAACAGGTCACCTAGCCTGATATTCTGTAAGTCTAAAAGCAGTACCCAACATATATTTTAGATGCTTAATTTGAACTGAAAGCAAGAAGTTGCAGTAGGTACCTCCCAGGAGAGATGCTGAAGGTAAAGAGCCCCTCAAAAGTGTTGCCCCAGCAGTTGGCACACACCTGTTTTAGCACTAGTGGGCTAATTGTCTGTGTCCTCTATTAGTACATTAGCTACATGAAGGGCAGGGAAACAGTCTGATTCGCCATTGTATTCCCAGAGTCTGACCCAGTGCCCAGCACATGGTTTACATTTAATAAATAATTCTAGAATAACTGGATAAATGGGAAGGAACTAGAGATGTTATTAATAGTTCTGTATGTTGTAAGTCTAAACTGACAGTCCCAAGGCAACATTTGGAGTGTTTGCTCCCATAAGTAGGCATAGGCTATCAGGGCACCATGGTACATTACTTTTAATCAAGACTGACCTATAAAGTTTGTGGCTATAGGAGCCCAAAGGAAGGAGGGAAAACCCATAGAAATTGGCTTCCCTGGTGGCTCAGAGGTTAAAGTGTCTGCCTCCAATGCGGGAGACCCGGGTTTGATCCCTGGGTTGGGGAGATCCCCTGGAGAAGGAAATGGCAATCCACTCCAGTATTCTTGCCTGGAGAATCCCATGGACAGAGAAGCCTAGTAGGAAACCTAGTAGGTTACAGTCCACGGGGTCGCAAAGAGTCGGACCCAACTGAGCGACCTCACCTCACCAGGCCACATGAGGCTCAACATCGCCTGTACAGCAATACTCTTAAGGATCCAATTTCTGAGCCCAAATTTCAGGGGAGGAAGCGTTCTAAGTGAATAAATATCTACTGTGTGACAGATACCCTCTACAGTTTTCACACTTCTTTATAAAACACCAAATTTCCCACATTACAATTGTCTTCCGAGCTAAGTTTTAAGAATGAAGAAATTTAGGTTCATATAGATTCAGTAATGCACTCAAGGTCATATAGTTGATAAGCACAGGATACGGGGTCAGAATTTTTTACCATGTTCCAAAGTCTATACTCCTCACAGTCTTACAGGAGCCCAGTGGAGGAGGAGCCAGGTAAATAAGGCAGCCCCAAGCCCCCCAGAGGATGAGATGACTGGACGGCATCACCAACTCAATGGACATGAGTTTGGGTAAACTCCGGGAGTTGATGATGGACAGAGAGACCTGGTGTGCTGTAGTCCATGGGGTCGCAAAGAGTCGGACACGACTGAGCGACTGAACTGAACTGAAGCCTCCCATGGCCAGCCTTGAAGACCCATCTCCTCAGCCAGCCTTGGGGGCAGGGTTGGGGGGGGCAGCCCGTGGATACTGGGCTCTGGGCTGAAGAGTCAATGTGGAGGGTCCACTATGACTTAATAGTATGCCGGCGTAGGGTCCACCTGCGCTCCGCAAAGACTGCATCACCAAACCCGGGGTGGGGCGGCGGGGTGGTGGTGGGGGGGTGATATGACAGACTTAGCCAGAAACCAGCTGACGTTGGTTTCTGATGTGATACACGTCCTGGCTGCCCGCGGGTGAGGGAGAGGATCCTGCTGTCCCCTACCTCGCCCCGAACCTCTGCGGGCTAGCACAACCTCAAAGCCGCCGCCGCCAGCCCCTCAGCGATCTGTGGGCGCTGGGCGCAGGCGGCTGAACCCCGCACGTGGGTCCGCAGCNCTGATGTGATACACGTCCTGGCTGCCCGCGGGTGAGGGAGAGGATCCTGCTGTCCCCTACCTCGCCCCGAACCTCTGCGGGCTAGCACAACCTCAAAGCCGCCGCCGCCAGCCCCTCAGCGATCTGTGGGCGCTGGGCGCAGGCGGCTGAACCCCGCACGTGGGTCCGCAGCGCAGACCGCTGGACTGCGCATCCTTCCAGACTACAAGACCCACAATGCTCCGGGCGGCGGCGGCGGCGGGGAAGGAGGGGGNAGAATGCCTTGGTTGAGCTAATTAGATCAGCCTAGATTATAGTCTTCAGGATCATTTTCTGCTCAAATAAACCAGGATCTATTGGAGAAATGACTGATTTAAAATCTCAGGCAGGAAATGCATAAAATGTCCTTGGATCATTTTATTGGACTTTTGTTTTTTTTTTGCATCCTGATGAAAACAAGTGAAAGTGAAGTTGCTCAGTCTTGTCCAACTCTTTGCAACCTGTGGAGTGTAGCCCACCAAGCTCCTCCGTCTATGGGATTTTCCAGGCAAGAATACTGCAGTGGGTTGCCAACTAAACTATAAATAAATTATGAGATAATCCATGAAATCTAATGAAAGGATATTTCATAAAATTAAAATTTTATGCTACCTTTGATATTGTGGTTATATTTTTTAGAACATAATCTTTCTATTTCTATGCATCCTAAAATATTTGCAGCCACCTTCTACTGAAGTGTTGTGGGAATCTAGATGAGAAGTCAGTAGGCAAGGTTCTCATCTTTTCTTGTCAACCTCTTTGAGCCTTGCAGAGTCACCAGTTCTCTGGTATTTGGTTCTCTTTTCAGTGAATAAAGAGAATTAGAGTAGGTTTAATGGAATGCTGTCCAATGGCTTTCCAGTTCTGAAGGTCTGCCTTGGGGTCACTAACCTGTACTGAAGGAAAGCAACAGGTTTCCATGTAACATTATCATAACATACACTCGCTAAACAGTACACTGTGAAGACAAGCTCAGCCCCACCTGACGAAAGAGTAAGTGTGCAATACACTACCTGTGTTCCAGCCTCTGGCAGCCACCATTCCACTCACTGATTCTATGACTCTGACTATTTTGCATATAAATGGAATTACACAGTATCTGTCTTTCTGTGACTGGCTCATTTCAGTTAGCATACTGTTCTCACATTTCATTTGTATTTCTCATATGGCATGATTTTCCCTTTTTAAGGTTGAATAATATTCCACTGTATGCATTTCTTTAATCCACTCATCTGTTGATGGATATTCAGACTGTTTCCACCTCTTGAATATTGAGAATAGTGCTCTAATAAATGTGGAAATGCTAGTGTTTCTTTAAGATTCTGATTTCAATTCTTTGAATCAATGCCCAGAAGTGAAACTGCAAGATCATTTAGTACTTCTATTTTTAATTTTTTGAGACACCTCCAGACTGTTTTATGGTTAGAGCTCATCTTAAGTGTTCTTACCATAATAAAATAAAGTTAAAAAAATTAAAACTATGAATAATGTGGTAGAGTGGGAGAAGGTAATGGCACCCCACTCCAGTACTCTTGGCTGGAAAATCCTATGGACAGAGGAGCCTGGTAGGCTGCAGTCCATGGGGTCACAAACAGTTAGACACAACTGAGCAACTTCACTTTCACTTTTCACTTTCATGCATTGGAGAAGAAAATGGCAACCCACTGCAGTGTTCTTGCCTGGAGAATCCCAGGGACAGGGGAGCCTGGTGGGCTGCCGTCTATGGGGTCACACAGAGTCGGACACAACTGAAGCGACTTAGCAGTAGCATAGCAATGAGTATAGGACCATAGGATAGAGAGGGGGAACAGATCACAATACTATATAATTAGAAAACAGAAAGTTATCAAAATAAATAAAAAAAAAACCAAAAAGCCAATGCATCAGCTGGGCAAACATCACTCAAAAAATGAGAAAGGAAGAAGTTAAACAAAAATGTTTGTGCACTATTTCTCTACACATAAATGGATATGATACATAAAAACGGAATTAAATCACAGGAGAACACAACCCAATGTAAAGAATATTCCCTCATGTGCTTTAAACTATGAAACACTATAATTAGAATACAAACCCCAAAACAAAATTCCTAAGAGGAGATATTAGAATGAAGAATGAGAAGAAAACGCAGGCTCAAAGAAACAAAGTGAAGATAAAAAACGTAATCCTTTTAGGACCCATAAATGAGTTAGAAGCAAAGAGGTCGGAAAAGTTATAACTCAAAAGTAAATGTCTTATTAATAGGAAAGCTTTAGTAAGAAACACAACAATTGAAAATCTGAAAGAACAGAAGATTCAACAGTTAGAGAACAACTAAAATGTGAGTAAGAGCAACAACAAATCCTACTTAAGAAGGACTGATGTTGCTGAAGTTAACAAATCAATAAATAAAACCCAGGAAGCATAATCAGTAGTTTCTCTGAAATGGGAAAAGTAACCCCCTCAAAAATCTACCTCTTTAGGAAAAAGAAGACTACATTTCATTCCCTGGAAATTTGATGTAAGATATTTAACACTGAATTCTCATTTGATATGACATACCACATTCCAAGCACAAAGAAGGAATTCTTAAGTTACTCAAGGAAAAAAGTAAATAATAGGGGGGTTGGGGTTGGCTTCACAATTTTCTACAAGCAACACAGAAACAGTAGAAACAGTGGTTTCATAACAGAATGTTAGGATTCCTGGAAAATGTAAAAATAATACATTATAATAATACATAACAAATGGGAGGAGGTGGGAGAAAGGAGGTTAATAAAATGTCTACAGTTTTTTCACTGTTTAATGTCTAAAAGGAAACCACTAGGTATTTTGCGTAAGTTTTTAGTCCTGAAAGATCTTTCTGGAATAAATAAATCATCAGCTTATCAAGGACCAAGGTCAGGCTCTGAATATGAATGCATGCGTGTTACAAACTAAGGATGACCTCTAGCTTGCCCTGTTGCTTTTGAGTTGCATTTGCTCCCAGAATACACATGTGAAATTGGACATATTTTCAAGAGAAAAAAAATGATATCACAGTATAAATTCATTTATTAGGATTACATTTGTTACTCTTCTACAGGGGTTACCAAATTTGAAAAGGACCAGCAGTAAATACAATATTTTAGACTTTGTAGTCACAGCCAGTCAACTCTGGTTGGAACACAAAAGTGGCCACAGATAACAGTGAATTAGTAAATGGATTAGGTAGCTCTGTTACACTGTAACTTTATTTACAAAAAGGTGGCAGGTTGTATATGGCCTATGGAGGGTAGTTTGTGCACTCTTGCTCCAGAGTCAGAAATTTATGTATGTCATGCAGAAAAAAAAATGTTTTTAAGTGTTAAATGTTCTAAAAACACTAACCTTTCGGGTGCATTTTGTGATAAGTGTTCATCACTAAAATATAGGCACATTATTGAAAACTCAATGAAATAGAGAGCAGTCTGCAGAGAATAAATAAAAGTTATATATAGTTCTACTCCCAAATTAGAGGCTATTTCATATGAACATCTTTCCTTCTTTTTGTATGTCTTATTTTCCAAAGGTAACACTTACTGATTTTATATCATGATACTTATACCTAACATTATATCATAAAAGACTTTTGAGAACAAGTAAAACTTTTGTAAGCAAAAAACAAAACAAAACAAATCCAAACAAACTCTGTCTGGTTAAATATGAGATGTGTGGACATCACGTGAATAAATCCCTCAGCTTCCCCTCCTATAACCTTTCCACTCCCGTGTGGGCCCCCATCTGTTCCTCTTCCCACTGCCTCCTCCTGTAGCCCCCTCCCATAGCCCTCTCACAAGCTCCATTGTCCTCGTCTTGGCCAGTCTCACCTTCTCTTGCAGAACTGGTGAGATCTCAGCTCCTCTCCAGGAAAGCTACCTGACTGGTATTCGCTTTCATCTGAAGCAAAGTGTGTTCATTCCCTCTGCAGTCTCTGACCGCAGGAAGCTGAGGTTGGGTGGGGTGATGAAGGCGTAGTCAAATGGAAAGAGAAACCATTTCCCAGTAATGTGATTGGGGCTTTGGTGTTGCCTCACCGGGACCTTTGCTTCCATGTACCTGCTAAACTACCAAGATTCCAAAATCTGAATCATCGCTTTGGATTATAGTGTTGGCTTCAGAAAACCCATTGAAGTGGCCCTGATTTTCAAAAAGACAACTAAACTTGCTTCATAATGTTTTGTTTCACGTGTATAAGAAATTGATCTATATAAGGCTTCCCTGGTGGCTCAGACAGTAAAGAGTCTGCCTGCATATGCAGAAGACCCAGGTCTGATCCGTGGATCAGGAAGAACCCCTGGAGCAAGGCATGGCATCCCACTCCAGTATTTTTGCCTGGAAAATCCCATGAACAGCGGAGTCTGGTGGGCTACAGTCCATGGGGTTGCAAAAAGTCAGACATGACTGAGTGACTAACACTTTCACTTTATATATATATGGTTATATATAGGTAGGTTAAGATTATGCTGCTGCTGCTAAGTTGCTTCAGTCGTGTCCAACTCTGTGTGACCCCATAGACGGCAGCCCACCAGGCTCCCCCATCCCTGAGATTCTCCAGGCAAGAACACTGGAGTGGGTTGCCATTTCCTTCTCCANTAGCTTTGACTAGATGGATTCTTGTTGGCAAAGTAATGTCCCTGCTTTTTAATATAATGTCTACTCTTGACTGGAAAACTCCATGGATGGAGGAACTTGGTAGGCTGCAGTCCATGAGATCGCTAAGAGTCAGACACAACTGAGTGACTTCACTTTCACTTTTCACTTTCATGCATTGAAGGAAATGGCAACCCACTCCAGTGTTCTTGCCTGGATTATCCCAGAGATGAGGCAGCCTGGTGGGCTGTCATCTATGGGGTTTCACAGAGTCGGACACGACTGAAGTGGCTTAGCAGCAGTGGTAGGTTGGTCATAGCTTTTCTTGGATTACTGTGATATTGAATGGTTTGCCTTGGAAATGAACAGAAATCATTGTGTAGTTTTTGAGATTGCATCTAAGTACTGCATTTCAGACTCTTTTGTTGACCATGATGTCTACTCCATTTCTTCTGAGGGATTCCTGCCCACAGTAGTAGATATAATGGTCATATGAGTTAAATTCACCCATTCCAGTCCATTTTAGTTCTCTGATTCATAGAAGGTTGACATTCACTCTTGCCATCTCTTGTTTGATTACTTCCAATTTGCCTTGATTCATGGACTTAACATCCCAGGTTCCTATGCAATGCTGTTCTTTGCAGTATCCAACTTTACTTTTATCACCAGTCACATGCACAACTGGGTACTGTTTTTGCTTTGGCTCCATCCCTTCATTCTTTCTGGAGTTATTTCTCCATTGATCTCCAGTAGCGTATTGGCACCTACCGACCTGGAGAGTTCCTCTTTCAATATTCAATCAATTTGCCTTTTCATACTGTTCCTGGGGTTCTCAAGGCAAGAATACTGAGTGGTTTGCCATTCCCTTCTCCAGTGGACCAAATTCTGTCAGACCTCTCCACCATGACCCACACATCTTGGGTGGCCCCACATGGAATGGCTTAGTTTTATTGACAAGGTTGTGGTCCTTGTGATTAGATTGACTAATTTTCTGTGATAATGGTTTCAGTGTGTCTGCCCTTTGATGCCCTCTTCCAACACCTACCGTCTTACTTGGGTTTCTCAGAAATGCAGATGACATCACCCTTATGGCAGAAAGTGAAGAGGGACTAAAAAGCCTCTTGATGAAAATGAAAGAGGAGAATGAAAAAGTTGGCTTAAAGCTCAACATCCAGAAAACTAAGATCATGTCATCTGGGCTCATCACTTCATGGGAAATAGGTGTGGAAACAGTGTCAGACTTTATTTTGGGGGGCTCTAAAATCACTGCAGATGGTGATTGCAGCCATGAAATTAAAAGATGCTTACTCCTAGGAAGGAAAGTTATGACCAACCTAGATAGTATATTCAAAAGCAGAGACATTACTTTGCCAACACAGGTCCGTCTAGTCAAAGCTATGGTTTTTCCAGTGGTCAGGTATGGATGTGAGAGTTGGACTGTGAGGAAAGCTGAGCACTGAAGAATTGATGCTTTTGTACTGTCGTGTTGGAGAAGACTCCTGAGAGTCCCTTGATTTGCAAGGAGGTCCAACCAGTCCATTCTAAAGGAGATCTGTCCTGGATGTTCTTTGGAAGGATTGATTCTAAATCTGAAACTCCAATACTTTGGCCACTTGATGCAAAGAGTTGAATCATTGGAAAAGACTCTGATGCTGAGAAGGGTTGGGGGCAGGAGGAGAAGGAGACGACAGAGGATGAGATGGCTGGATGGCATCACTGATTCTTTGGACAAGAGTTTGAGTAAACTCCGGGAGTTGGAAATGGACAGAGAGGCCTGGCGTGCTGCCATTCATGGGGTCACAAAGAGTCGGACATGACTGAGTGACTGAACTGAACTGAAAGGGAAATACCCACCTCCAGTCCATCTGAATGCTCAAACCCAGGGTGGAGGAGGAAAACGCTTGTGAGGCTCACAATCCAGAGGCAAAGGCTCACTAGAACTGTGATGTGCTCATAGGACGATAGACTATGTCACCCCCCCCACCACCCCAGCACCGCAGTGCTAAAGGCTTGTTTACAGCAGCAGTTCTATTTACCCAGGACATTGTGTCCAGCTGATGAGAAAAATGACCAGACATACTAAAGAGCAAAAAATTTAATTTGAAAAGACAGAGTAAGCATCAGAACTAGACACAACAGGTGTCGATAGAATTTAAAAATGCACAAACTAAAAGTTAAGAATGCTGTTGTATTTGAGGAAGTTCTGAAGACTATAGCTTGGGAGACACTCTCTCAGGTGGCTCTGAGGAATTGTTCCAAAGAGGCAGTGGAGGAGACAGGATATACAGGAACCTTCGCTGAAAACAAAACAAAAGAAAACAAAGTGTATGGTCAAGCATCAAAAGACTACTTCTAATCACAAAAAGCCAGACACTCAAATTAATGATTATAGTGCTTTGCTACATATGGAAAGATGCAAGAGTCTGGGCTCATTGAAACCATTCCTTTGATATGCATCTTAGATATTTAGGGCCAGTATCCTGTTTTTCTCCAATCTAAATTAACCTAAGGGCACACTGTCTGGGCTGCAGTGCTGATGACTTGATAGTGGGCAACACTCATTACTTACTAGAATGGCAGGCAAGATTTATTTGTCCACCCAGGGATCTTGGAATGATTAGACCAGGAATTCAAAACAACTAAGATGAATATTCTAGGGCTCTAATGTAAGAACAGATGGGCCTGTAAGCAGAGACATGAAATCCTAAGAATCAAAAATAAGTGTTTGTGGTCAAAAATAGTGTAACAGAAAAGAATGCCTTGGATGAGCTAATTAGGCCAGTCTAGATTGTAGTCTTCAGGATCAGTTTCTGCTTAAATAAACCAGGATATCTTGAAGAAATGACTGATTTAAAATCGGAGGCAGAAAATACATTAAATGACCTTGGACTTTTTCATTTTATTGGATTTTTTTTTTGCATCCTGCTGCAAACAAAGTAAACTATAAATAAATTATGAGATAATCCATGAAATCTAATGAAAGGATATGTGATAAAATTAAAAACTTATACTACCTTTGATAGTGTGGTTATATTTTTTAGGAAATAATCTTTTATTTTTAGATATGCATCCTAAAATATTTGCAGCCACCTTCTAGTGAAGTGCTGTGGGAATCTAGATGAGAAGTCAGTAGGCAAGGTTCTCATCTTTTCTTGTCAACCTCTTTGAGCCTTGCAGAGTCACCAGTTCTCTGGTATTTGGTTCTCTTTTCAGTGAATAAAGAGACTTAGAGTAGGTTTAATGGAATGCTGTCCAAATGGCTTTCCAGTTCTGAAGGTCTGCCTTGGGGTCACTAACCTGTACTGAAGGAAAGCAACAGGTTTCCATGTAACATTATCACAACATACAGTCGCTAAAAAGTACACCGTGAAGACAAGCTCAGCCCCACCTAACAAAAGAGTAAGTGTACAATACATTACCTGTGTTCCAGCCTCTGGCAACCACCATTCTACTCACTGATTCTATGACTCTGACTATTTTGCATATAAATGGAATCACACAGTATCTGTCTTTCTGTGACTGGCTCATTTCAGTTAGCATACTGTTCTCACATTTCATTTGTATTTCTCATATGGCATGATTTTCCCTTTTTAAGGTTGAATAATATTCCACTGTATGCATTTCTTTAATCCACTCATCTGTTGATGGATATTCAGACTGTTTCCACCTCTTGAATATTGAGAATAGTGCTCTAATAAATGTGGAAATGCTAGTGTTTCTTTAAGATTCTGATTTCAATTCTTTGAATCAATGCCCAGAAGTGAAACTGCAAGATCATTTAGTACTTCTATTTTTAATTTTTTGAGACACCTCCAGACTGTTTTATGGTTAGAGCTCATCTTAAGTGTTCTTACCATAATAAAATAAAGTTAAAAAAATTAAAACTATGAATAATGTGGTAGAGTGGGAGAAGGTAATGGCACCCCACTCCAGTACTCTTGGCTGGAAAATCCTATGGACAGAGGAGCCTGGTAGGCTGCAGTCCATGGGGTCACAAACAGTTAGACACAACTGAGCAACTTCACTTTCACTTTTCACTTTCATGCATTGGAGAAGAAAATGGCAACCCACTGCAGTGTTCTTGCCTGGAGAATCCCAGGGACAGGGGAGCCTGGTGGGCTGCCGTCTATGGGGTCACACAGAGTCGGACACAACTGAAGCGACTTAGCAGTAGCATAGCAATGAGTATAGGACCATAGGATAGAGAGGGGGAACAGATCACAATACTATATAATTAGAAAACAGAAAGTTATCAAAATAAATAAAAAAAAAACCAAAAAGCCAATGCATCAGCTGGGCAAACATCACTCAAAAAATGAGAAAGGAAGAAGTTAAACAAAAATGTTTGTGCACTATTTCTCTACACATAAATGGATATGATACATAAAAACGGAATTAAATCACAGGAGAACACAACCCAATGTAAAGAATATTCCCTCATGTGCTTTGAACTATGAAACACTATAATTAGAATACAAACCCCAAAACAAAATTCCTAAGAGGAGATATTAGAATGAAGAATGAGAAGAAAACGCAGGCTCAAAGAAACAAAGTGAAGATAAAAAACGTAATCCTTTTAGGACCCATAAATGAGTTAGAAGCAAAGAGGTCGGAAAAGTTATAACTCAAAAGTAAATGTCTTATTAATAGGAAAGCTTCAGTAAGAAACACAACAATTGAAAATCTGAAAGAACAGAAGATTCAACAGTTAGAGAACAACTAAAATGTGAGTAAGAGCAACAACAAATCCTACTTAAGAAGGACTGATGTTGCTGAAGTTAAGAAATCAATCAATAAAACCCAGGAAGCATAATCAGTAGTTTCTCTGAAATGGGAAAACCCCCTCAAAAATCTAACTCTTTAGGAAAAAGAAGACTACATTTCATTCCCTGGAAATTTGATGTAAGATATTTAACACTGAATTCTCATTTGATATGACATACCACATTCCAAGCACAAAGAAGGAATTCTTAAGTTACTCAAGGAAAAAAGTAAATAATAGGGGGGTTGGGGTTGGCTTCACAATTTTCTACAAGCAACACAGAAACAGTAGAAACAGTGGTTTCATAACAGAATGTTAGGATTCCTGGAAAATGTAAAAATAATACATTATAATAATACATAACAAATGGGAGGAGGTGGGAGAAAGGAGGTTAATAAAATGTCTACAGTTTTTTCACTGTTTAATGTCTAAAAGGAAACCACTAGGTATTTTGCGTAAGTTTTTAGTCCTGAAAGATCTTTCTGGAATAAATAAATCATCAGCTTATCAAGGACCAAGGTCAGGCTCTGAATATGAATGCATGCATGTTACAAACTAAGGATGACCTCTAGCTTGCCCTGTTGCTTTTGAGTTGCATTTGCTCCCAGAATACACATGTGAAATTGGACATATTTTCAAGAGAAAAAAAATGATATCACAGTATAAATTCATTTATTAGGATTACATTTGTTACTCTTCTACAGGGGTTACCAAATTTGAAAAGGACCAGCAGTAAATACAATATTTTAGACTTTGTAGTCACAGCCAGTCAACTCTGGTTGGAACACAAAAGTGGCCACAGATAACAGTGAATTAGTAAATGGATTAGGTAGCTCTGTTACACTGTAACTTTATTTACAAAAAGGTGGCAGGTTGTATATGGCCTATGGAGGGTAGTTTGTGCACTCTTGCTCCAGAGTCAGAAATTTATGTATGTCATGCAGAAAAAAAAATGTTTTTAAGTGTTAAATGTTCTAAAAACACTAACCTTTCGGGTGCATTTTGTGATAAGTGTTCATCACTAAAATATAGGCACATTATTGAAAACTCAATGAAATAGAGAGCAGTCTGCAGAGAATAAATAAAAGTTATATATAGTTCTACTCCCAAATTAGAGGCTATTTCATATGAACATCTTTCCTTCTTTTTGTATGTCTTATTTTCCAAAGGTAACACTTACTGATTTTATATCATGATACTTATACCTAACATTATATCATAAAAGACTTTTGAGAACAAGTAAAACTTTTGTAAGCAAAAAACAAAACAAAACAAAACAAAACAAACTCTGTCTGGTTAAATATGAGATGTGTGGACATCACGTGAATAAATCCCTCAGCTTCCCCTCCTATAACCTTTCCACTCCCGTGTGGGCCCCCATCTGTTCCTCTTCCCACTGCCTCCTCCTGTAGCCCCCTCCCATAGCCCTCTCACAAGCTCCATTGTCCTCGTCTTGGCCAGTCTCACCTTCTCTTGCAGAACTGGTGAGATCTCAGCTCCTCTCCAGGAAAGCTACCTGACTGGTATTCGCTTTCATCTGAAGCAAAGTGTGTTCATTCCCTCTGCAGTCTCTGACCGCAGGAAGCTGAGGTTGGGTGGGGTGATGAAGGCGTAGTCAAATGGAAAGAGAAACCATTTCCCAGTAATGTGATTGGGGCTTTGGTGTTGCCTCACCGGGACCTTTGCTTCCATGTACCTGCTAAACTACCAAGATTCCAAAATCTGAATCATCGCTTTGGATTATAGTGTTGGCTTCAGAAAACCCATTGAAGTGGCCCTGATTTTCAAAAAGACAACTAAACTTGCTTCATAATGTTTTGTTTCACGTGTATAAGAAATTGATCTATATAAGGCTTCCCTGGTGGCTCAGACAGTAAAGAGTCTGCCTGCATATGCAGAAGACCCAGGTCTGATCCGTGGATCAGGAAGAACCCCTGGAGCAAGGCATGGCATCCCACTCCAGTATTTTTGCCTGGAAAATCCCATGAACAGCGGAGTCTGGTGGGCTACAGTCCATGGGGTTGCAAAAAGTCAGACATGACTGAGTGACTAACACTTTCACTTTATATATATATGGTTATATATAGGTAGGTTAAGATTATGCTGCTGCTGCTAAGTTGCTTCAGTCGTGTCCAACTCTGTGTGACCCCATAGACGGCAGCCCACCAGGCTCCCCCATCCCTGAGATTCTCCAGGCAAGAACACTGGAGTGGGTTGCCATTTCCTTCTCCAATGCATGAAAGTGAAAAGTGAAAGGGAAGTTGCTCAGTCGTGTCCAACTCTTAGAGACCCCATGGACTGCAGCCCACCAGACTCCTCCATCCATGGGATTTTCAAGGCAAGAGTACTGGAGTGGGGTGCCATTGCCTTCTCCATAGGTTAAGATTATATATAATAACCATTATAGGTTAAGCTATTGTATATAGTTCCCTGTGCAATACAGTAAGTCCTTGTTTATCTATTTTATATACAGTAGTTTGTATCTGCTGATCTCAAACCCTAATTTATCCCTACCCACCACCCCCTCTGGTAACTCTGTTGTCTATGTCTGTGAGTCTATTTCTGTTTTGCAAATAAGTTCATTTGTATTTTAGAGTCCACATGTAAGTGATATTATAAAATATTTTTCTTTTTCTGACTTACTTCATTTACTATGATAACCTCTAGCTCCATTTATGTTCCTGCAAATGACATTATGTTATTCTTTTCTATGGCCAGCAGTCCATTTTATGTATATATATATATATAAAATGAACATTTAGGTTGCTTACATGTCTTTACTATTGTAACTAGTGCTGCAATAAACAGTGGATGCATGAATGTTTTCAAATTTGGGTTTTTGTCTTTTCCATATGTATGTCCAGGAGTGGGATTACAGGATTATGTGGCAACCNTATATATATATATAAAATGAACATTTACGTTGCTTACATGTCTTTGCTATTGTAACTAGTGCTGCAATAAACACTGGATGCATGAATGTTTTCAAATTTGGGTTTTTGTCTTTTCCAGATGTATGTCCAGGAGTGGGATTACAGGATTATGTGGCAACCCTATCTCTAATTTTTTAAAGAACCTCCATAGTGTTTTCCATTGTGGCTGTACCAATTTACATTCCCACCCACAGGGTAGAAGTGGTCCCTTTGTTCTACACCCTCTCTGGTATTTGCATTTTTGGAGATGGTGAAATGGCCTAAATTTTGCTCAGTATAGTATCTGATATGATCTGCCACTGAGATCCACCTCCACCACAGTTTTAGGACTGAAGCCCCCAGTCTCCCTGCTGACAGGAGTGTTCAGTTCAGTCACTGTTTGCCTTTTCATACTGTTCACAGGATTCTCAAGTCAAAAATACTGAAGTGGTTTTCCATTCCCTTCTCCAGTGGACCATGTTTTGCCAGAACTCTCCAACATGACCAGTCCTCCTTGGGTGGCCCTGCATGGCGTGGCTCATAGTTTCATTGAGTTAGACAAGGCTGTGATTCATGTGATGAGTTTGGTTAGTTTTCCGTGATTGTGCTTTTCATTCTGTCTGCCCTCTGATGAATGAGGATAGGAGGCTTGTGGAAACTCCCTGATGGGAGAGACTGACTGTGGGGCAATCTGGGTCTTTTTCTTATGGGCCAGGGCGACACCATCCCACAGCCTTAAGGCATCCCCTCAGGGTTATTCTCAGCTGAAGAGATTCCTCTCTTCCGAGATGGTCCTCCTACTCCCAGGGCACTCACATTTTAGAACTGNTATGGGCCAGGGCGACACCATCCCACAGCCTTAAGGCATCCCCTCAGGGTTATTCTCAGCTGAAGAGATTCCTCTCTTCCGAGATGGTCCTCCTACTCCCAGGGCACTCACATTTTAGAACTGGTCCCTGTAGAGGCACAAGGACTCCAGTTTGGGACAAGTCTGCCCCGCCCTCCAAGCTCTAGTGCCAGGTGATGGCTGTGGCCTCATTGTGACATATCACAGCTCAGCATCTCCATCCATCCCGTCTGACATCCTTCAGGGTCGCACAGGTTTCCATCCCAAACACTTTATTTCATTCAGTCACTCAGTCGTGTCAGACTCTTTGCAACCCCGTGAATCATAGCACGCCAGGCCTCCCTGTCCATCACCAACTCCCGGAGTTCACTCAGACTCACATCCATTGAGTCTGTGATGCCATCCAGCCATCTCATCCTCTGTTGTCCACTTCTCCTCCTGCCCTGAATCCCTCCAAGCATCAGAGTCTTTTCCAATGAGTCAACTCTTTGCATGAGGTGGCCGANAGGCAGCCGCCACTCTGCGGCTTTGGTCCAGCGCCCCCCACCCCCAAACCACCACTACCCCCTGCCGCTGGTCTCAGCTCCAGGCACCACCAAATATTTGCTCAAGCGAGAGCTTCTGGACTTGAAGGACATCGAGATCTCCAAGGGCAGGGGTACCCGAGCAAGAAAGAGCGGAGGGAGGTGGGCTGGGAAGGAGGGCGGGCCTTGCAGAGCCTGGGAGGTGGGGTCAGGAGCCGCTGGGTGGTGGTGGGGGACACACTGGATACTAGAGGCCAGGACCAGGAGCTTGCACCCCCCACCCCAACCCTGGTCAGCCCATCTCTGCCGCTCGAGCCCGGCTTCTCCCCCAACTACCCCCAGGCACAGGGCCCCACTCTCACCAGAAACAGCACCGGGAGGAAGGCAGTGGAGTGGGGCGGCTGAAGCCAGCGAGCAGAAGGGGGCTAGCCCAGGGTTGGGGGAGGAGGGCAGAGAGCCCCTCGCACCTGAGGCTGCAGGAGGAAGTCCATGGCTGCGGGCTGGGGTGAACTGGGGGCGGAGGGGGAGGGGACCGGCCGGCACCTCGCCCCAGTCACGTGCCCCCGTGGGCCCAAGTGACCAATGACGGGCGGATGATGCCGGCACTAGGGTTAATCATTGCCCTTCCCAGGAACACTGGAAGGGGGACACGTGGGGCGGCAGCCACATGGGGGCCGGGCCTGGGTGGCACGTGGGGCTGGGGGGCGGGGCGGTCTGCCCAGAAGCCCCGTGCAGCAGGCCCGGCAAGCACAGCCTCCAAGACCCAGGGCGGGGGAGGGGGCTTTCGCTGGTTAGAGACCCAGGATTCCCAAAGTTCCTCCTCTCCCGCTGAGGAGGATAAACAATCTCCCAAGACTTCAGGGAACAGAACCGCAAGGCCCTCCCCAGGACTGGAAGCCGTCTGACCGCCACCACCAATACCTGTTCCTGACTCGGTGGCCCGTGCAAGGCCCGGAGAGGCATGGCAGTGCCCTTCCCAAGTCCATCGAGGCTCCCCTCTTGGGCCTTTTCACATGCGCACATGCACACACATTCACACCCCTGTCTGACACAGACCCTCACCCTTGCCCACAGCCCCAGCGGCGGCCTCTTCACTCACACACACACACCTTCACCCTTGGCCAGAGCCCCAATGGTGGCCTCTTCACTCACTCACACATGCACACACCCTCAGCCCCAGCCCCAGCAATGGTGGTGCACAGGAGCAGTGAGCAGTACTCACCGTGCGGAAGGAATCCGCGCCCGACGTGGGGCGCCGGGGGCCGCTGCTCATGGCCAAATCTTAGCCTTTCTCGCTGTAGCTGCGGCTTTCAGGGAGACGAGGTGGCGGCATAACCTGGGGGAGGGCACCGATCACCAGGTGAGAGAGGCCCCAGGCCAGCGGGGGCACCCCCACATCACACAGCTCCCCCAGCCCAGACCAGCCCAGGGGAGGGCAGGGCCCCACAGGGGTGGGGGCCTGCTGCTTCCACAAGATCCTCCTGGGCTCCCAAGGGCCTTGGCGCCTGACTCTGGGCGGGTGGAGCGGGGAGCACAGAAAGTTATAGTAAGAAAAGAGAGGAACAAAGAACCGAAGCGAGGATGGAGGCCCAGCAGGCCCAGGAACTGAGCGAAGGCAGGGGGAGGGAGCAGAGGGTGGGAGACCCTCGGGGCCGGGGGAGCAGGAAGGCGTCAGGCCCAGACCTCGAGAGACAGCAGCAGAGATCAGCGTGGGGAGATAGACGAAGAGGGAGGACAGGCCCAGCCAGAAGTGCAGTGGGAGCGGAGGGGGCTGGTCACGGCTGGCAGAGGGGGCTGAGACAGGAGAGGGGTGGACGGAAGTGGGGGGTGAGACCCAGAGCCCGGCCGGGGTAAGGGGGTACGAAGGAAGGCAGACAGAGCCCTGGAGAGAGCCCAGAGCAGCCTGCGAAAGGGGCTGCTGTCCTGTGCCCCCTCCTCCAAAAAAAAAGCCCAGCCCCGAAGTGGGGGAGGAGGCGGCTCCCGGGGGAGGGGCAGGAGCCCAGCTCCACTCTGGCAGTGGGAGGGCTGCTGGGCGGGCGGCACTGGCCCGGCAGCGCTTTATACTGGGGGAGGGGCACGTGACGCCCGGGGAGGAGGGGGCACAGAAATCCGGAGGTTCTGCCCTGGGGGCAGTCTCAGTGCTTCCCCTCCCCAAACCCGCGGCCAGGAAAATCTGAGCGGCCGGGCTGACGCCCTCCTGACTGTGACTGTAGGGGCATCTGGGGAGGGCTCCGGGCACAGAAGGAGGCCAGCAGAAGGGCTGTGGTTAGAGAAGCTGACCAGCATACTGGGGGGGACCCGTTCCTAGTTGGGGGGGTGCTCTGTGATGACAAGAGAACTGAGCTCCCCGGTGTGTCGCTGGTGGGGTGGTGGTGGCCAGGGTTACCGGATTTAGGGCCAACTCAGGGGGGACACAGGTCAGTGTAGGGTCAAACAATATAGGTCGGTCGGGGTGGGGAGCCTGGAGCCACACATGCCCCTGGCAGGGCGTTCCAGCTCAGCTGCGTGCTCTCTTCAGCTCCCCTTAGCAGGCTCTGTGCCAGGGCAAGTCTGCTGTTGGGGCGCCCGGCACTGGAGGAGACAACCCGGTCTGGGAGGGAGTGCCCGGCACCTGCCGGTGCCCTGCTCCCACTTCCAGGCTGGGCTCTCGGTGTGCTCCTCCGTCCTCCCCCGCCGTC
>SJYW01038427.1:266212-295525 GCA_006410735.1 Raphicerus campestris
GTCCCCAGAACACAAAGCTGCCTCTGTCCAGAGCATCGGTGTCGATAATCCGGGGTGGGGGCACATTCCAGGGACTAGCCCCGACGGGCCCGGAGGATTAGCACTCCGGACCCCCACATGGGCATTAATCACCACCGCTGTCCCCGCCTCAAGTGGACTCACACATTCCACTGCTCTCCTGACGCGGGGCTGGCGGGAGTGGGGAGCTTAGGGAGGAGGAGAAAGTGGATCCTGGCGTGCAGGTCAGCGCCGTGTCCCCACACCCAGCACAGAGCTCCCCACCCGGGCCAGCCAGCGCCCCTCCTCCCATTGCCGCCAGGAGTTAGGTCGCACTCTCCCGGTCTCGTCTTTTCCATCCCCACCCAGCTGCTCCTCCGGCCTGACCCCTTGTCCCGACCTGACCCGCCACCCCCATTCCTGACTCCGCTTCCCAAGCCCGAGACTGGGGGGCAGAGGCTGAAGCTCGCAACTCTTAGGCAGGGGCGCCCTGGACGGGCCTTAAGACACGGGAAGGGTGTCGTCTGGAGTACTGCACGGGTTCGGGAAGGCCGGCGGCGCCTCCCAGAGAGTACTCCCTCCCGGTGGCAGGGGGCGCGGCACGCTCGCTTTAGGGAACTCGAAGAAGTGGACTCTAGACCCCGCTTCCGACCCGCAATCACTCCGCTCGCCTCCCCATCCTTCTCCCCAAAAAGCTCGCGTACCCGCGCCCCAGTCTCCGCCCTTTCCTGCACTTCCACTCCCTCCCCGCTCCGAGTGCCGAGTTCCCCCCTTTCCTTCCCCCTCCCTTCCTCTCTCGGTGGCCCCGGCCCTCCCCCGCCGCCACCTCCCAGCTTACCCGCTTCCTCTGGACCTGGCGCTCCAGGGGTCTCGGGGGTCTCTCTCCCCGCCGGCTCTGGAGCCCTCGCGCGCTCCCGACGGCTTTCCCCGGGCCCACCTCGGGGCGCGCCCCCCGCCGCTCCCAACTTCTCCCAACTCAACTTTCCCCCGCGTCGCGGCCAGGCCAGCCCCCTACGTGCGCGCGCCCCGGCGCACCGTGCGCGGCCCCGGCGCGGCGGGCCAGGAGGCGGGGAGTGGGGCCGAGACCCAGGGGGCGGAGGCGCGCGGCCAAGCATTGCGCGGCGCCCGGATCCCAGAGCCAAGGAGGCCGCCCCTGGTTTGACCCTCCGCGCGGCGCGAGGTGGCCGCCCAGCGCTTCCCCGCAACTAGTTCGGGTGCCTGGAGACGCCGCCTCCGAGTTTCATTTGGCTCCTCTGGGCGGAAAAGAAGCCCGCCTCATCCTAGGGATCCTAGGCAGGAAAAAAAAAAAAGAGGCACCAAGCTATAAGGCAATTCGGAGGAAATTGAAATATCAGTGCATCGGGGGTCAAGAGTCTCTCTGCGCCCGCAGGCAGCCCCAGCCTTCCAACCCTACTTGTCTCCAGCGCCTCCAAGAAAGCCCCTATCTTTGCCGGGAGGACGGGGGTGGGGTCGAAGAGCGGTGATGGCGGTGCGGAGTTAAGTCTTTCCCAACCGGGGGACTTCTGCCTCGGAGAGATTCCCTGCCGTGCCCTCCCTTCTCGAACCCTATTCATAGTCATCACCTGTCATTTAAAGATCTATTTCTTGTTTTCTCAAATTATAAATTCTTCCAGATAAGGGAATCTGTTTCGCTTCTGAGAGTCTGCCACCGAGGGAAGGACAGCATTGTGTACGCAGAAAACAAACGTTCAGACATAAACGAGTTAACAAACTGTTTAAGCCCCAACGTCGGTTCCAGCGGCGCCGAGGAGTGCTGTTTGAGGGCAGTTTTCATCCAGTTCACAGCCCTCAAGAATGCAATCATGAGACAATTAGGGAGAAGCCACAAGATAAATCTATAATCAACTCCTTAAGGGATGAGGTCAAGGCCGCTTCAAGTGTAGCTTCTGTCTGTCCTTCTGTCTGTTGAGGGCGGTAACCAACCTGCCAGCTCTCGGGCCACACCCTGGCCGACTCCAGTGGGCCGGGGCTATGTAAGGTGGTGGGGGGGGGGGTGGGGGTGGGTACACCTCCCCAGTGCGCCAGCTTGCCTCGGAATATCAAGGTGGAGCGAACTGCTGGAGTCGGGTGGGTTCCGGGACCACAAAAAGGGGAGAGAGAGGTCTCTGGCATATGGTGAATCCAGCCTCCAGTGGAACACACCTGTCTCTCTTTCCAGCCTTGCGGGCAGCTGGCCCCTGTGAAGTCATCATTCGCAAGATATGGCTCAGAGCCATTCCCCAGGCAATGCTGAGCTCACCGGACGGCCCAGGGAGAGGTTCGAACCGGTTATGGGAGTGTCAGGAGGTCGTTGGAAGCTCAACACCATCAACCCAGGCAGAGCCAGGGCCACCTGGGCTCGGGAGGCAGGCTGCCAAAGCCCAGACTCTGGAAAGCGCCCCTCCACCACATCCCACCACCGTCCCAACCCCTGCTGCATTCTGGAACGTGTAGTCCCGGAGAGACTCTTTTCCGAAAGAAGCGTGTAATCACTGAAAGGGATACCCGAGCGGGGCACCCTGGGAGCCGCGCGCGTCTGTGGAGAGCCGAGAAAGCGGACACGCAGTGCTTCCTGGAACTTGAAGTCCAAGGGTGGCCTCCGCGGTGGAACCGGAGTCTCCGGGAGGCCAGAGCTGCAGCGAGCCCGAGCGCAACCTGCTGGGGATTGTAGTCTTCTTGTTGCCTACGGACCCTGGCGCTACTGGGACACCTGGCGTGCTAGGACTACAAGCCCCAGAAGCCCATGCGCAGGCGGGAGGGCGGGGCAGGGCCCGGAGGCTGGGGTACCGCCTCCTCTGCAACGCCGGGCCCGGAGTCTTAGAACCCAGGGCCCGCAAGGGTCCTCGCGCGGCTGCCGTGATGCAGAAATACGAGAAACTGGAGAAGATTGGGGAAGGTAATGGGACCGCGAGATGCTCCTGCAAAACCTTCTGCAGACCCTTCAGTATTCCTTGCAGCCCTGGCTCCTCTACTCTCAGCAGTACCCGCAGATTCCGACCTCAGCACTGGCTGCAGCCCTGGCCCTCGAGCTCAGCAGACAGCAGTCCTCCCCCTGCTAGCGTTTCCCATGGACGCCTGCCTCCCCACCTTAGCACTCCCAGTGACCCACCTCCCAGCCTCCACACGTCCTGCATTTCCTCTCCATCCTCAGCATCTCTTGCACAACCTCACCCACCCCCAGCCTCAGTTCTCTCTGCAGACCTCCAACCTCTGCTTTCCTGCCGGCCCTTATTCCTCTCCCAGACCCCTGCTCCCTATTTTCAGACCCCAGAAGCTTGGCCTTTGTGATAGACCTCCTCACCTGGCCCCTGCAGCCTCTGCCTGTTGCAGACACCCTTGAGCCATCTGCAGGCACCTCTTTGCCACATCACCACACACAGCTCTCTGCCGTGCCCAGCCTTTACCCCACATCTCTTCCCTTGCTCCTCCAGTATCAGCAGTAACACCCTCCCATGCTGCTTGCTGTCCCGGCAGGGGCTTCCTGATTTGGGAAAGTGTGCCCCATCCTTTCCCTACGCCTCCCTTCCTTCCTCTAGGCACGTATGGAACAGTGTTCAAGGCCAAAAACCGAGAGACTCATGAGATCGTGGCTCTGAAACGAGTGAGGCTGGATGACGATGATGAGGTAAGACTTGGGCTCCAGGGCCAGGGAGGGGCTGGGTGCCTGGGCCGGGTGGGATGTGACTGTGGCCACCTGGCCCCTCCAACGTGTAGGGTGTGCCGAGTTCTGCCCTTCGGGAGATCTGCCTACTCAAGGAGCTGAAGCACAAGAACATCGTCAGGTGTGTGGGTGGGCTGGGTCAGAGGAGGTGGGGGCTTCAGAGATGTGCTGGGCTGATATTGGGCTCCTAGGTGTGGGCTGTGGCCCTGCCTGCCCAAGCCCTCACTTCTCCCCAGGCTCCATGACGTCCTGCACAGCGACAAGAAGCTGACTTTGGTTTTTGAGTTCTGCGACCAGGTGAAAGGGGGGCTGGAGGGCCAGTAGCCTTGGGAGGATACAGGGACCCCAGCTGAGGTTCATCTCTGTCCGATCCCCCACCCACCTTCCTTTTTCAGGACCTTAAGAAGTATTTCGACAGCTGCAATGGTGACCTAGATCCTGAAATTGTGAAGGTAAGGAAACCGATTTCCAGGGAGCTCGTTGAGGCTGGAGTTGGACTCTGTATTCAGTGAACATGTTCCCAGGCCCCACATGGAGACACTCAGGGAATGAGGGGAGGAGAAAACCCTGTTTCTGCTTCTAGTAGCCTCCGTCTTAGTGATTATTTTCACTTGACCGCTTTAACCTGAAAGGAACTCTGATGTCAGTGATAGGATTTACATTTGAGAGGTGGGAAAATGAGGTTCCAAGAGAGATTCACTAATCCCACAGATTCTTATTGAATGCTGTGTGCCAGGCACTGTTCTAGGCCCAAGTGCCCTGTCCAAGTTTCCAAGGGAAATAAGTGCTTGATGACTGTTGTTGTTCAGTTGCTCAGTCCTGTCTGACTCTCTGCAGCCCCATCAACTGCAGCACACCAGGCTTACCCGTCCTTCACCATCTCCTGGAGCTTACTCCGGTGATGCCATCCAACCCTCTCCTCCTCTGTCATCTCCTTCTCCTCCTGCCCTCCATCTTTCCCGGCATCAGGGTCTTTTCCAATGAGTTGGCTGTTTGCATCAGGTGGCCAGAGTATTGGAATTTCAGCCTCAGTCCTTCCAATGAATATTCAGTAGTGATTTCCTTTAGGATGGATTGGTTTGATCTCCTTGCTGTCCAAGGGACTCTCAAGAATGATAAATGATAACATGGCACAGTATACACATGGATGGTTATAATGTCCGTGTTCAGATGAGGCCAGGTAGGGGACAGACAGCAGTGTGGGATGGGAAGGCAGGAAGCCCCACCAAGCTGCCAGTTCCAGAAAGATGGGGACCAGGGCTCCCCCATTTGGCGTTCATTTCGAGTACCCAGCAGAGTACAGAGAAGGTCCTCAGTAGTGAAGGGATGAGTTGCCCTGAGCTTGGTGCTGAAAGACGGCTGGGGCCGTGATTCCCCACAGGGTGCATGTCCCATCTAGAGGGTCTGATGACCTCCCCCCTGCCCCGCCCCCAGTCATTCCTCTTCCAGCTGCTGAAAGGCCTGGGCTTCTGTCACAGCCGAAACGTGCTGCACAGGGACCTGAAGCCTCAAAACCTGCTCATCAACAGGGTACCTCGGGGGTGGGCAGGGCGTCTGGGAGGCCGGGGCAGAGTGAAGGGAGTCAGGCAGGAAGGTGGGAGGAGGGAGCCTTCCCTCAGACTGTGAAGAGCCCCTCTCCATGCCTGTCTCCCCCGCCCCGACCCCCAGAATGGGGAGCTGAAACTGGCTGATTTTGGTTTGGCTCGTGCCTTTGGGATCCCCGTTCGCTGTTACTCAGCTGAGGTGAGCTGCGGGGGTGAGGGTGGGATGTTGGGAGTGAGGGAGGGGGTCCCCAGCAAGCATCATTGCTCAGCTCCTCCTCCAGGACTCCTGTCTGGGCACTCTCCTCCATCTCTAACTGGGGGTTCCTGTGGGCGGGGTCTTCTCCAGGTGGTCACACTGTGGTACCGCCCACCCGATGTCCTCTTTGGGGCCAAGCTGTATTCCACATCCATTGACATGTGGTCAGCCGGCTGCATCTTCGCAGGTGATGTTTCTGGGTTCTGCGGAGGTGCTCTCCCATTGGAGTGGAGGGTACTCTCCTGGGAAGGGAGTGGGGCCCCTGCGGTGGGGGTGGGGGGCATAGGGGTGAGGGCTTCTTCTCATATTGCCCCCGCCTCTCCCCCAGAGCTGGCCAATGCTGGGCGGCCCCTCTTTCCTGGCAATGACGTAGATGACCAGCTGAAGAGGATCTTCCGATATCCTTCCATCTCCCTTCACTCTGGAAGCACCGCCCCCACCACCACCCACCTGGGCTCAGAGTGCAGGTGGGGAGGGCAGCGAGGGGCAGGGCCAGGACTGGGGGCACCTCCGGGCTTGTCCTGAGGGCAGAGGGTGGTGAGCACCCTGGAGGTCATGGGGCAGGTGCGTGCTGCTAGCTGGTGTGGCTGGTAGGCAGTGGGGGCTCACTCCTCTCCAGCTGAGAGCTGAATACTTAGGGTGAGCGAGCAGGAAGGTGACAGAGGGGGAGGGTGACTGCCTCACTGGGGCCACGGACCTCAGGGCTTCCGTCAAAGTAGTTAATCACGGCTGTCAAGTATCTGGTCTGCTAGAACAGCACGCAGCTGAGGCTGCGCATGAGGGTGGTGTGGGCCGGGGGTCTGCTTGTGTCATGAACTAGGGGATGAGTGAGGAGGGCTGGGGTAGGGGTGCGTAGGCAGAACCTCCCTTTCCCGGGGAGAGGACCCCTCACCCTTTTCCTCCACCTGAGAGGCCCTTGACCCCGTGGACACACTCCTGGGCACGCCAACCGAGGAACAGTGGCCCGCCATGACCAAGCTGCCAGACTATAAGGTGTGATGGGGCGAGGGGGGCGGGGGTCATGTGTGGTTCACCCCGAGTGTCTGGCCCTGGCAGCCTCCATGCTCCTGCACCCCTGGTCTGACTCTCCCTGCCCCTCCTCCACCACAGCCCTACCCAATGTACCCGGCCACAACTTCCCTGGTGAACGTCGTGCCCAAGCTCAACGCCACAGGGAGGGACCTGCTGCAGGTGACGAAGGGCAGCGTGGGGGGGCGGCCAGCGCANAAAAAAAAAAAGAGGCACCAAGCTATAAGGCAATTCGGAGGAAATTGAAATATCAGTGCATCGGGGGTCAAGAGTCTCTCTGCGCCCGCAGGCAGCCCCAGCCTTCCAACCCTACTTGTCTCCAGCGCCTCCAAGAAAGCCCCTATCTTTGCCGGGAGGACGGGGGTGGGGTCGAAGAGCGGTGATGGCGGTGCGGAGTTAAGTCTTTCCCAACCGGGGGACTTCTGCCTCGGAGAGATTCCCTGCCGTGCCCTCCCTTCTCGAACCCTATTCATAGTCATCACCTGTCATTTAAAGATCTATTTCTTGTTTTCTCAAATTATAAATTCTTCCAGATAAGGGAATCTGTTTCGCTTCTGAGAGTCTGCCACCGAGGGAAGGACAGCATTGTGTACGCAGAAAACAAACGTTCAGACATAAACGAGTTAACAAACTGTTTAAGCCCCAACGTCGGTTCCAGCGGCGCCGAGGAGTGCTGTTTGAGGGCAGTTTTCATCCAGTTCACAGCCCTCAAGAATGCAATCATGAGACAATTAGGGAGAAGCCACAAGATAAATCTATAATCAACTCCTTAAGGGATGAGGTCAAGGCCGCTTCAAGTGTAGCTTCTGTCTGTCCTTCTGTCTGTTGAGGGCGGTAACCAACCTGCCAGCTCTCGGGCCACACCCTGGCCGACTCCAGTGGGCCGGGGCTATGTAAGGTGGTGGGGGTGGGGGTGGGGGTGGGTACACCTCCCCAGTGCGCCAGCTTGCCTCGGAATATCAAGGTGGAGCGAGCTGCTGGAGTCGGGTGGGTTCCGGGACCACAAAAAGGGGAGAGAGAGGTCTCTGGCATATGGTGAATCCAGCCTCCAGTGGAACACACCTGTCTCTCTTTCCAGCCTTGCGGGCAGCTGGCCCCTGTGAAGTCATCATTCGCAAGATATGGCTCAGAGCCATTCCCCAGGCAATGCTGAGCTCACCGGACGGCCCAGGGAGAGGTTCGAACCGGTTATGGGAGTGTCAGGAGGTCGTTGGAAGCTCAACACCATCAACCCAGGCAGAGCCAGGGCCACCTGGGCTCGGGAGGCAGGCTGCCAAAGCCCAGACTCTGGAAAGCGCCCCTCCACCACATCCCACCACCGTCCCAACCCCTGCTGCATTCTGGAACGTGTAGTCCCGGAGAGACTCTTTTCCGAAAGAAGCGTGTAATCACTGAAAGGGATACCCGAGCGGGGCACCCTGGGAGCCGCGCGCGTCTGTGGAGAGCCGAGAAAGCGGACACGCAGTGCTTCCTGGAACTTGAAGTCCAAGGGTGGCCTCCGCGGTGGAACCGGAGTCTCCGGGAGGCAAGAGCTGCAGCGAGCCCGAGCGCAACCTGCTGGGGATTGTAGTCTTCTTGTTGCCTACGGACCCTGGCGCTACTGGGACACCTGGCGTGCTAGGACTACAAGCCCCAGAAGCCCATGCGCAGGCGGGAGGGCGGGGCAGGGCCCGGAGGCTGGGGTACCGCCTCCTCTGCAACGCCGGGCCCGGAGTCTTAGAACCCAGGGCCCGCAAGGGTCCTCGCGCGGCTGCCGTGATGCAGAAATACGAGAAACTGGAGAAGATTGGGGAAGGTAATGGGACCGCGAGATGCTCCTGCAAAACCTTCTGCAGACCCTTCAGTATTCCTTGCAGCCCTGGCTCCTCTACTCTCAGCAGTACCCGCAGATTCCGACCTCAGCACTGGCTGCAGCCCTGGCCCTCGAGCTCAGCAGACAGCAGTCCTCCCCCTGCTAGCGTTTCCCATGGACGCCTGCCTCCCCACCTTAGCACTCCCAGTGACCCACCTCCCAGCCTCCACACGTCCTGCATTTCCTCTCCATCCTCAGCATCTCTTGCACAACCTCACCCACCCCCAGCCTCAGTTCTCTCTGCAGACCTCCAACCTCTGCTTTCCTGCCGGCCCTTATTCCTCTCCCAGACCCCTGCTCCCTATTTTCAGACCCCAGAAGCTTGGCCTTTGTGATAGACCTCCTCACCTGGCCCCTGCAGCCTCTGCCTGTTGCAGACACCCTTGAGCCATCTGCAGGCACCTCTTTGCCACATCACCACACACAGCTCTCTGCCGTGCCCAGCCTTTACCCCACATCTCTTCCCTTGCTCCTCCAGTATCAGCAGTAACACCCTCCCATGCTGCTTGCTGTCCCGGCAGGGGCTTCCTGATTTGGGAAAGTGTGCCCCATCCTTTCCCTACGCCTCCCTTCCTTCCTCTAGGCACGTATGGAACAGTGTTCAAGGCCAAAAACCGAGAGACTCATGAGATCGTGGCTCTGAAACGAGTGAGGCTGGATGACGATGATGAGGTAAGACTTGGGCTCCAGGGCCAGGGAGGGGCTGGGTGCCTGGGCCGGGTGGGATGTGACTGTGGCCACCTGGCCCCTCCAACGTGTAGGGTGTGCCGAGTTCTGCCCTTCGGGAGATCTGCCTACTCAAGGAGCTGAAGCACAAGAACATCGTCAGGTGTGTGGGTGGGCTGGGTCAGAGGAGGTGGGGGCTTCAGAGATGTGCTGGGCTGATATTGGGCTCCTAGGTGTGGGCTGTGGCCCTGCCTGCCCAAGCCCTCACTTCTCCCCAGGCTCCATGACGTCCTGCACAGCGACAAGAAGCTGACTTTGGTTTTTGAGTTCTGCGACCAGGTGAAAGGGGGGCTGGAGGGCCAGTAGCCTTGGGAGGATACAGGGACCCCAGCTGAGGTTCATCTCTGTCCGATCCCCCACCCACCTTCCTTTTTCAGGACCTTAAGAAGTATTTCGACAGCTGCAATGGTGACCTAGATCCTGAAATTGTGAAGGTAAGGAAACCGATTTCCAGGGAGCTCGTTGAGGCTGGAGTTGGACTCTGTATTCAGTGAACATGTTCCCAGGCCCCGCATGGAGACACTCAGGGAATGAGGGGAGGAGAAAACCCTGTTTCTGCTTCTAGTAGCCTCCGTCTTAGTGATTATTTTCACTTGACCGCTTTAACCTGAAAGGAACTCTGATGTCAGTGATAGGATTTACATTTGAGAGGTGGGAAAATGAGGTTCCAAGAGAGATTCACTAATCCCACAGATTCTTATTGAATGCTGTGTGCCAGGCACTGTTCTAGGCCCAAGTGCCCTGTCCAAGTTTCCAAGGGAAATAAGTGCTTGATGACTGTTGTTGTTCAGTTGCTCAGTCCTGTCTGACTCTCTGCAGCCCCATCAACTGCAGCACACCAGGCTTACCCGTCCTTCACCATCTCCTGGAGCTTACTCCGGTGATGCCATCCAACCCTCTCCTCCTCTGTCATCTCCTTCTCCTCCTGCCCTCCATCTTTCCCGGCATCAGGGTCTTTTCCAATGAGTTGGCTGTTTGCATCAGGTGGCCAGAGTATTGGAATTTCAGCCTCAGTCCTTCCAATGAATATTCAGTAGTGATTTCCTTTAGGATGGATTGGTTTGATCTCCTTGCTGTCCAAGGGACTCTCAAGAATGATAAATGATAACATGGCACAGTATACACATGGATGGTTATAATGTCCGTGTTCAGATGAGGCCAGGTAGGGGACAGACAGCAGTGTGGGATGGGAAGGCAGGAAGCCCCACCAAGCTGCCAGTTCCAGAAAGATGGGGACCAGGGCTCCCCCATTTGGCGTTCATTTCGAGTACCCAGCAGAGTACAGAGAAGGTCCTCAGTAGTGAAGGGATGAGTTGCCCTGAGCTTGGTGCTGAAAGACGGCTGGGGCCGTGATTCCCCACAGGGTGCATGTCCCATCTAGAGGGTCTGATGACCTCCCCCCTGCCCCGCCCCCAGTCATTCCTCTTCCAGCTGCTGAAAGGCCTGGGCTTCTGTCACAGCCGAAACGTGCTGCACAGGGACCTGAAGCCTCAAAACCTGCTCATCAACAGGGTACCTCGGGGGTGGGCAGGGCGTCTGGGAGGCCGGGGCAGAGTGAAGGGAGTCAGGCAGGAAGGTGGGAGGAGGGAGCCTTCCCTCAGACTGTGAAGAGCCCCTCTCCATGCCTGTCTCCCCCGCCCCGACCCCCAGAATGGGGAGCTGAAACTGGCTGATTTTGGTTTGGCTCGTGCCTTTGGGATCCCCGTTCGCTGTTACTCAGCTGAGGTGAGCTGCGGGGGTGAGGGTGGGATGTTGGGAGTGAGGGAGGGGGTCCCCAGCAAGCATCATTGCTCAGCTCCTCCTCCAGGACTCCTGTCTGGGCACTCTCCTCCATCTCTAACTGGGGGTTCCTGTGGGCGGGGTCTTCTCCAGGTGGTCACACTGTGGTACCGCCCACCCGATGTCCTCTTTGGGGCCAAGCTGTATTCCACATCCATTGACATGTGGTCAGCCGGCTGCATCTTCGCAGGTGATGTTTCTGGGTTCTGCGGAGGTGCTCTCCCATTGGAGTGGAGGGTACTCTCCTGGGAAGGGAGTGGGGCCCCTGCGGTGGGGGTGGGGGGCATAGGGGTGAGGGCTTCTTCTCATATTGCCCCCGCCTCTCCCCCAGAGCTGGCCAATGCTGGGCGGCCCCTCTTTCCTGGCAATGACGTAGATGACCAGCTGAAGAGGATCTTCCGATATCCTTCCATCTCCCTTCACTCTGGAAGCACCGCCCCCACCACCACCCACCTGGGCTCAGAGTGCAGGTGGGGAGGGCAGCGAGGGGCAGGGCCAGGACTGGGGGCACCTCCGGGCTTGTCCTGAGGGCAGAGGGTGGTGAGCACCCTGGAGGTCATGGGGCAGGTGCGTGCTGCTAGCTGGTGTGGCTGGTAGGCAGTGGGGGCTCACTCCTCTCCAGCTGAGAGCTGAATACTTAGGGTGAGCGAGCAGGAAGGTGACAGAGGGGGAGGGTGACTGCCTCACTGGGGCCACGGACCTCAGGGCTTCCGTCAAAGTAGTTAATCACGGCTGTCAAGTATCTGGTCTGCTAGAACAGCACGCAGCTGAGGCTGCGCATGAGGGTGGTGTGGGCCGGGGGTCTGCTTGTGTCATGAACTAGGGGATGAGTGAGGAGGGCTGGGGTAGGGGTGCGTAGGCAGAACCTCCCTTTCCCGGGGAGAGGACCCCTCACCCTTTTCCTCCACCTGAGAGGCCCTTGACCCCGTGGACACACTCCTGGGCACGCCAACCGAGGAACAGTGGCCCGCCATGACCAAGCTGCCAGACTATAAGGTGTGATGGGGCGAGGGGGGCGGGGGTCATGTGTGGTTCACCCCGAGTGTCTGGCCCTGGCAGCCTCCATGCTCCTGCACCCCTGGTCTGACTCTCCCTGCCCCTCCTCCACCACAGCCCTACCCAATGTACCCGGCCACAACTTCCCTGGTGAACGTCGTGCCCAAGCTCAACGCCACAGGGAGGGACCTGCTGCAGGTGACGAAGGGCAGCGTGGGGGGGCGGCCAGCGCACTTGTTCAGGCTGGTGTGGACTGGGGTAGCCCAAGGCCTCCAGGCCTGAACCCACCTCGCCTCCTCCTGTCATCCAGAACCTGCTCAAGTGTAACCCAGTCCAGCGCATCTCGGCGGAGGAGGCCCTGCAGCACCCCTACTTCTCTGACTTCTGTCCCCCCTAGGCTCCAGGGCTGGGGGCCTGGNCTCCTCCTGTCATCCAGAACCTGCTCAAGTGTAACCCAGTCCAGCGCATCTCGGCGGAGGAGGCCCTGCAGCACCCCTACTTCTCTGACTTCTGTCCCCCCTAGGCTCCAGGGCTGGGGGCCTGGCCCACTTGATGCCCCCCCTGGGGAGGGGGCGAAAGGCAGGGATGCACCGTGTGCTGAGCTCCAGCTGTGCTGGGCCGGCCAGGGTGGAGGTGCCCTCACCCGTGGTCTTCACTCCCTCCGTGGACTTTATTTAATTTCATAAATTGGCTCCTTTCCCACCGTCTGGCTGATGTGGTGGTGACGCGGCTCTGGGGCGGGTGGGGCAGTGCTGGGGGGAGAGCCTCTGCTTCACTGGGTCACCCTCTGTCGCCCTGCTTCCAGCTCCAGCGACCTAACTGTCCCACCCTTGCTCTGCTACTCTAAGTGGCCAGAGGCTGGGGCTTGGAGGCTGTGACGCTCACCCCATGTATCTGTGCTGGGGGCGGGAGGCAATGCTGCGTCTGCACGTGTGTGCACGCAGTGGTTTGTGCGCTCTTGTCCCCGTCCCTTCCTCCTCTGCCCAGGAGGGGCTGGTCCTGGGGAGTGAGGCTGCCAGTGTCCGAAGGCAAGGATGGGCCTCCACCAGAAATGGGGAGCAGCCACCAGCAATGGGGAGCAACCACCAGCAATGGGGAGCAGCCACCAGCAATGGGGAGCAGCCACCAGCAATGGGGAGCAGGGGTGGGCCTTTCTTCATGGTTCTTTGGTCCCTTGTGTACCCGCCCCTCCTCTTCCGTCTTCATCCCCCACACCTAGGCCTGCAGGCTGGGCTGGGAGAGACCCACAGCTGTGGTTGGGAAGCCCCCCAGCTCTGCTCCCTAATCTGTCCTTTTCCAACACTTAAGGTACAGAGAAGGTGCAGGGAAAGCGGGTCTGGGCATGTGCTTCCTGGTAGGGGTGGGAAAGGCCCCTTGAGAGCAGGGGTGGGAAGGGGCTACCCCCCACCCCGGCCCCCAACCCCAAGCTGGGGCCTTTGGCTCTTGCAGGAGGCTGGGGGAAGCAAAGAGAGGTTCCCCTGGAGATGGGGAGCCACATCAGCACTCAGTCCCTAACGTGAGAAAAAGTCATGACCGCCTCAAACAGGACAGCAGTTCCTAGGAGCAGGCTGCCCCTCTGGCTTCCCGCCGCCCGTTCCCCTGCTTCTCTGGGGGCTCCAGATAAGAGCCTCCCGCCCGCCCTTCCCTGACAGGACCCTAGGGGTGCGTCCTACCTGCCTGCCTCAGATTTGTTTTGACAAAACTCACTCACACGGAGGCGCAGTGAGCCCTGCCCTCCCAGCGCGCTTCTCTCAGTGAGAGATTTCTGGGGAGTTAATGTTTTGGACACTGTGTCTGCTGGGTGATGGCGGGCAGGGGCCTTCTTGGGGCTGAGTAGGGCTGAGGGTGGCCGGGCCAGTCGGCCTGTAAGAGGAACGGCAGAGGAGGCTGATGCACTAGAACTTTATTTGGGGCGAAGGTGGCAAAGATGCAGGCGGGTCGGTCACATCCAGGGTGTCAGGGTGCAGACCGCGCCACCACCCCCGCATCTAGAGGCGGGTGACGAGGTAGCACGTGCGGTGAGAGGCAGAGAGGGTCTTGGCAACAGCGGAGCAGGGGGTGGGAGGCCTGGGGAGACAGACCGCACGGCTGGGTCCTGTCTGGCCCTGCCCTCCCAGACCTAAGCTCTGCCCTCCTTCCTGACCTCAGGAGGCCATTTGTTACCTGGGGTCTGGGCTGAGGTGGGGAACTTGGGTCCGATGGCTGCCCGGCCCTTCCTGAAGCTGTGAGAGGAGGGAGAGGGTCAGAGATGGGGGCGGGGATGGAGGGGTCTCCCCCCCCAGGGACCAGCCAGGCTCACTGCCCTCCCCTGTCTTGCAGCTGGGTAGGGATGGTGTTCTACACTTAGGAGGGGGCTGAGCACCCACAGTGGTGATGGCAGGAGCAGAGATTCGGGGGGCTGTTACCAGATTGGCACTGGAGGGCCTCTGGGGGTGCTTTTGGTTCCAGAAGCGACGACCCAGGACTCTGTCCCAGAACACCTGGGGACAAGCAGCGCTGGAGGTGGACCCCACACCACCATGCTGTGGCTTGACTCCTCCCCCTCCCCCAGCTGGGGCCCAGGCCCACCCACCTCACAGAGGTAGTCCAGGATCTCCAGGATGGTGAGCAGGCTGGCCCCGATGAACAGTCCCATCTGGCCCCCAATGTCACCTGTGGAGGCGGGGTTACCCGGTCAGCCCACAGCTGTCTGCCCTGCCCACGCCTCCCCCCGGGCTGCAGGGCGCTAGCTGCATGCAGGTGCAGACACACCGAGCAACTCAGACATTTCGTAGGCCTTCTTCTGTTCCACCGTCTCATAATTGAGGGCTTCGAAGAAGATGTCCAGCACCAGCACGTTCTCCCTGGAGGAGGAGAGTGTTTGCTGGACACCCCTAGTGCCGGCTGCTGGCAGGAAGGTTGAGGCGCTTGCCCAGAGCCCCCGGAGCCAGGGAGCGTTGGGTAGCCAGGTTTCCCAGCCCAGCCCTGGGTGCGTCAGGAGGAGGGGGTCCACCCTGCCCCCAGGGCCCCACCCGGCTCACGCGATGTAGGCCTCGCTGCGGTTGTGTTTCCGGGCCAGGTAGCTGGCAGCAGCACGGCTGGGCATCCGCACCATGGAGAGCTCCTTGGCATAGCGAGTACTGGCGCACGGGTTGGGGCAGCGGCACGCGTCTTTCCGCAGCAGGGCATCTGCCGGCCACAGGCGCCGGGGTCAGGGCCTCCCACCTCGCGGAGCCGGCTCTTGGGTCAGGGTCATGGGCAGAGCCGGGGTGC
This sequence comes from Raphicerus campestris, assembly GCA_006410735.1. NCBI lineage: Eukaryota > Metazoa > Chordata > Mammalia > Artiodactyla > Bovidae > Raphicerus > Raphicerus campestris. The sequence continues at coordinate 281,305 of SJYW01038427.1, forward strand.
CGGGTGGGGGTGGGGCCAGGGTGCAGGGGAGGCTTGCGCCTTACCCAGCGCCGGGTGGGCACAGTCCTTGTACTGCTGGGGGCTGCACACTGGGGCACTGCCTGCACGGCGGGAGGTAGGAGACAGCTTCAGGAGCGGCCCCCAGAACCCCCGCTTCCCTGTGCCCCTCCTCCGCGTCCCCCAGCCTCTTACCCGGCATGTGCATCATTCTGCAGCCGCACTTCCGGGCCACGTAGTGGCTCTGGCAGGCCAGGCGACACCCCATTAGACTATAGGGAGGGCTGAGGCCTGGGCTGGGGGTACCCAGAGGACCAGGCGCTTCTGGCTCCAAGTCAGGGTCCAGAGAGACAGAGCTGCAGTCTCCCCAGGGCGGCGGCAGGAAGCTCAGCTGGAGGCGGGCAGGTTAAGGAGGCTCCCTGGGGGACAGTGAGGTCCCTGGGGCAGGTGTGAGGAGCTGGGATGGGGTCTGAGGGGGTGGAGTGGGGGCACCAGGGAGGATGCTTGTTGCTTCTGGCAGGACACGAAAGTCTGGTAGCCAGGGGCTGCCCCGAAGCCCAGCTGGTCGATGAGTGGCGGCTCCTCCTGGGTGTGGATCTGCACTCGGACTCCCACCTCAAACGGGGTCTCCTCTGCAGGAAGAGGGGGACCCTGATTCGTGAGGCCCAGGTCCCAGGGGCCCCCCTGCTGCAGCCCCCTCTCCCCAGGACTGTGACCAGCTAACCCCACCCCTTCCCACAGGAAAGGACAGGCCTGGCTCCACTTGGGCCCACTCCCGGGGTGCCCCCCGCATGCTCCCCTCCCCGTACCCACGTCCCTCCACACAGGCAGGTACTCCTCCTGCTGCACGTCCAGCATAACCTCCAGCCCGTTGCCCATGCCACCCTTGGGGGTGCTCAGCAGCTCGGCTCCATCAGCGCCAGAGTTAAAGGTGTAGCACTGCCCCATCCGCGTGAAGATCTGGGGGGCGGGCAGAGGACAGGCATCTCCGGGGGCCAGCCAGCCCTTTCCCGAGGCCAGTGAGAGGACCCTCCCTGGCCTCTACCTGGCTTTCTCTTTGAACACTGAAGCCCGCATCTTCATGCCCCCAGCGTGTGTGCTAAGTCGCTTCAGTCGTGTCCGACTCTGCGACCCCACGGACTGTATGTAGCCTGCCAGGCTCCTCTGTCCATGGGATTCTCCAGCCCAGAATACTGGAGTGGGTTGCATGCCTTTCTCCAGGGGGTCTTCCTGACCCAGAGATGAAACCCAGGTCTCCTGCATTGCAGGTGGATTCTTTGCCAGGTGAGCCACNCCTTACCCAGCGCCGGGTGGGCACAGTCCTTGTACTGCTGGGGGCTGCACACTGGGGCACTGCCTGCACGGCGGGAGGTAGGAGACAGCTTCAGGAGCGGCCCCCAGAACCCCCGCTTCCCTGTGCCCCTCCTCCGCGTCCCCCAGCCTCTTACCCGGCATGTGCATCATTCTGCAGCCGCACTTCCGGGCCACGTAGTGGCTCTGGCAGGCCAGGCGACACCCCATTAGACTATAGGGAGGGCTGAGGCCTGGGCTGGGGGTACCCAGAGGACCAGGCGCTTCTGGCTCCAAGTCAGGGTCCAGAGAGACAGAGCTGCAGTCTCCCCAGGGCGGCGGCAGGAAGCTCAGCTGGAGGCGGGCAGGTTAAGGAGGCTCCCTGGGGGACAGTGAGGTCCCTGGGGCAGGTGTGAGGAGCTGGGATGGGGTCTGAGGGGGTGGAGTGGGGGCACCAGGGAGGATGCTTGTTGCTTCTGGCAGGACACGAAAGTCTGGTAGCCAGGGGCTGCCCCGAAGCCCAGCTGGTCGATGAGTGGCGGCTCCTCCTGGGTGTGGATCTGCACTCGGACTCCCACCTCAAACGGGGTCTCCTCTGCAGGAAGAGGGGGACCCTGATTCGTGAGGCCCAGGTCCCAGGGGCCCCCCTGCTGCAGCCCCCTCTCCCCAGGACTGTGACCAGCTAACCCCACCCCTTCCCACAGGAAAGGACAGGCCTGGCTCCACTTGGGCCCACTCCCGGGGTGCCCCCCGCATGCTCCCCTCCCCGTACCCACGTCCCTCCACACAGGCAGGTACTCCTCCTGCTGCACGTCCAGCATAACCTCCAGCCCGTTGCCCATGCCACCCTTGGGGGTGCTCAGCAGCTCGGCTCCATCAGCGCCAGAGTTAAAGGTGTAGCACTGCCCCATCCGCGTGAAGATCTGGGGGGCGGGCAGAGGACAGGCATCTCCGGGGGCCAGCCAGCCCTTTCCCGAGGCCAGTGAGAGGACCCTCCCTGGCCTCTACCTGGCTTTCTCTTTGAACACTGAAGCCCGCATCTTCATGCCCCCAGCGTGTGTGCTAAGTCGCTTCAGTCGTGTCCGACTCTCTGCGACCCCACGGACTGTATGTAGCCTGCCAGGCTCCTCTGTCCATGGGATTCTCCAGCCCAGAATACTGGAGTGGGTTGCATGCCTTTCTCCAGGGGGTCTTCCTGACCCAGAGATGAAACCCAGGTCTCCTGCATTGCAGGTGGATTCTTTGCCAGGTGAGCCACCAGGGAAGCCCAAGAATTTTGGAGTGGGTAGATCATCTCCCCTTCCAGGGGATCTTCCTGACGCAGGGATCGAACCTGGGTCTCCTGCACTCCAGACAGATTTTTTACCTGGTAGCTGAGCCACCAGGGAATTCCGCCTCATGCCTCCAGACCCTCGCTCCACTGGCACATGGACTTGGACCCTCATCAGCTCCCATCACCCCATGCCTCACCCTCACCGCAGGCACTGAGCACAGCCCTCAGCACAAGCATTTCTTTGGAGACTGGAATAAAAGGAAGAGGGTCCCATCTGCCCTCCTTCAGGTCTGGCAGAAGAGGCAGAGGGAAACCAAGCCCCCTCCCTGCTGGCAGAGAAGTAGGGGGCCCTGGCCCAGCACACCAGACACCCCCAACTCCCTAGGAGCAGGCTTTCCCCAGACCAGACCTGGGCCCAGAGCCAGCCTGGGTGAGGGCCCCCAGCGCCCGCAGTGTGACCTTGCCCTCTGCGGTCCAGCTGAGGGTCGGGAGGGTGCTGAGAAGGACCACTTCTTGGGCTGAACAGAAAGGCACTGGTGAGGTGAGGGGAGGGGAGCCCTGGCCCCTGGCATGGCACGGCTGTCAGGACCCCTGGCTCTGGGGGAGGCTGGCGCGGACAGCTCACCGTGGTGAAGTTCTCGGGCCCGCAAGGCCAGCCTCGGTAGCGACAGTCCAGCAGCATGTCTTCGAGGGCGTGCCCAGCCCGGGCATAGAGCTGGGCCATGTCAAAGGTGGGGCTGGGCATGAAGCCAGGGGGTGCGGGGGGCCGGCCCAAGGCGCGCAGGTAGGCGGCATGCTCGGAGGGCTCCAGGCCCAGCAGCGTGGGCCCGGCCCAGTGCAGGTCGTTGGGCGTGAGGCGTGAGCGCCGCAGCGGGTTGACGTTGCACAGGGTGACGGCTGGGAAGGTGAGCCGGCGGCTCTCCCGCTCTTCCAGGGCTGTCTCGTGGTGGAACTCGCCGTAGTAGCGCACCCGCCCCACCACCTGGTACAGGAAGGTGGCCAGGGCCAGGAGCACGGCGGCGGCCCACAGCCCCCGGCGCGCTGGCGGGGCCCCCGGGCCGAAGACGTGGCCCAGCCCATGCATGGTGCAGCTGCTGGCAAACGCGCGGATATCCGAGGCAGGCAGCCGGGCCTCCTCCGGGCCTGTGGGTGGCTTCATGGCTGCAGCCCCTGGGGCGGGGGTTGCAGGGGCACAGGGGGCAGGCGAGAGGGTCAGTCAAGAGTTGGGAAGGGTCATGCAGGGGTGCGTCAAGGAGGGCAGAGGCGAGGGAGAGGCACTGGCCTGGGGAGTCGGGCTGTCCTGTCCGTCGGAGGGTCCCCTTGGCCTCCTCTGGCCCCAGGTGGTGGCCCCGCTGGGCACAGTGATGGGCNGACCTCTGAGAGGAACACATGAAGCTGCAAGCGTCAATATGAAGATTCTCGTGTGATGCTGCAACGTTCTAATGTTCTAGAACCACCAGAGCCCTCTTCTGGGTAAGTCAGAACAGATTTGCTCAACCAAACCCATCCCTGTGGATAACAAGAGTGGAAACACCTTTCATTCAAGGATAAAAGCCAGAGAGAGAAAGAGCTTCTGGTCAGGTCTCAGGAGCTCACGCGGTGAACTCTGAAGAGTCCCCACGGCGTGGATCACGTGTGTCCCCGTCATGCTCCTTTCCCTGCAGCAGGCTTGTGCCTGAACCACCCCGACATGGTCTCTTTCCCCGGAGAGCCGCCTCTGTCCCCCGAGCCCACAGTCCTGGTCTGGTCTCCCCCGAGGCCATGACCGCGTTCCCGCCCCCCTGCACCCCAGCCCGCGTGGGCCCCCAAGCCCGTGTGGGACACCGCGCCTGAACTCACCCACGATGGTGTTGTAGCCCTCCGGGAAGCTGGTGATGAACTCATGCGCATTGGCTTCCCGGGCGGCTGCGTAAACCTCTTCGTCGGAGGCGTCCATCTTNTGTGGGACACCGCGCCTGAACTCACCCACGATGGTGTTGTAGCCCTCCGGGAAGCTGGTGATGAACTCATGCGCATTGGCTTCCCGGGCGGCTGCGTAAACCTCTTCGTCGGAGGCGTCCATCTTCCCGAAACGAATGTTCTCCATGATTGTGGTTCCAAACAGGACGGGCTCCTGGGGGCGGGAGGTTGGGGGGAACCACAGGAAATATCTTGATTCTGCCCCGAAGTGTAATCAGGAGAGTTCTGGCCACAACAGGACCCCGTGGAGGGCAGGTGGGGAGGTTCAGAGTTACTGGTCAGAGAGAGACCCATCAGAGTGGGGAGAGGCCAAGCTCACTGCAGGACACGGGGCCCCTCAGGAAGGGGTGAGGGAAGGCGGCTAGGAGAGCAAGACCAGCTGGCTGGGCAGGGCACTCTACTTTGGGGTGATGGGAAAGGAAGATTCTATTATTACAATTTAACCTTCTGGATGCCATGGGCTGTCAGGGATCCTAAAAGGGCCGCCCTGTGGGATCTCTTAAATTGAGGAACAGAGTCCAAAGGCAGAGCTGCAGTGGCTGGGACCCCAGTGAATGAACACCAGGACCAGTGAAGACAGCCCACCTGCCCACACCCCGTCGAGGGCCGCAGGACCGAGAAGCAAGCTTCACCTGGCTGATGAAGCCGATGACCTGACCCCGGAGCCAGGAGGGGTCGAGGGTGCGCAGGTCCTGCCCATCCAGTGTCACCATGCCTGCCGTGGGGTCGTAGAAGCGCTCGAGCAGAGAGGCCACAGTGGTCTTTCCTGGGGGTCGGGGAGGAGAGGGGAGGGGGGCATGGGTTTCCGGAGCGTGTTCCAGGAGAGCGGGGCCCCTCCTGCCACACTGGGTGGTTCCAGGGGGTGGAGTTGCAGGCCCCTCTTACCTCCCCCGGACTGGCCCACCAGGGCCACGATCTTGCCTGGGGGCAGCGTGAGGCTGAAGTCTCTGAGCACAGGGAAGCCGGGGCGGCAGGGGTAGCTGGCGGGAGGCAAGAGACCCTCAGGTCGCACCAGGTTCTCGGACCCTTGTCGCCCTGGTCCCTCCTGAACTCTCAATTCTCCCCGAGCCCCGGAGGGGGGCTTATTCAGAGGGACACACTGTCCCACGGGTCCCCAGACCTCCGCCTCCCCTGCCCTCAGCCTGGAGAGGCGAGGAGGCGGCTGACACCGACCTGAAGGAGACGCTGTGAAAGGTGATGGAGCCGCGCAGGTGCTCCCGGGGCAGGCTGCAGCCCCCGCTGAGCGGGATGCCAGGGCTCAGGGTCATGTACTCGAAGACGCGGGCACCTGCGCTGAGCCCCCGCACCACCTGGGGAGGGGTTCGAGGCTGGGGTGAGGGAGGCCTGGGTCTGAGGGAAGGGGCAGTGCCTCCTGGGCTCCCCCACCCGGGCGGGAAGGGCTCACGGTGTTCCCTTCGCCGGATGCCCATGTAAGCGTGCAAGTCACGTGGGGGGCTGCAGGACTCCAGCCTAGATTCCAGGCTTGCACCCCCAGACCCGACTCTGCAGCTCACCTGACCGAACAGGATGGAGAGGTTGGCCATGGACCTGCAAGGAGAAGATGTGGGCTGAAAGTAGGCAACAGTGAGAGGCTGAGAGAAGGCGGCCCGGAGGCGGAGGGCAGGCGTGCTGAGAGAGGCAGGGAACCGGGCAGCCTGAGGCCAAACCGAAAGGCTTCTCCCAAAACCTGGGGCCCTTGGGGCCCCGGGACCTGGCAACCCTGGGCAGACCACCCAGTCCTGGGACAAGTCCCTCCTCCCTTCAGAACCACGTTCTCTCCTGGCCTGGAGGGTGACAGCCGGGGACTCCCTGAGGGCCGGGCTCCAGGGAGGAAATGGCCGGGAAGGTGGGCGGCAGGCAAGGGGCTTGGGCTCCAGGCTGCCCGCAGCCTGCAGGGCGCAGGGTGAGGCCCACCCAGGCAGTGGGATCTAAGGCTGTCCACGCCTGGGGAATCAAGGTCTAATGAAGTGGAAAAAAGGATGTTACTCCTTCCACAGGAAGTGAAGTGAAGTCGCTCAGTCGTGTCTGACTCTGTGACCCCATGGACAGTAGCCTACTGGGCTTCTCCGTCTGTGGGATTTTCCAGGCAAGAATACTGGAGTGGGTTGCTATTTCCTTCCTCAGGGGAACTTCCCGACCCAGGGATCGAACCCGGGTCTCCCGCATTGTAGGCAGACGCTTTAAAGAAACAGAAGACACTGGACCGCAGGTGGAGGGGGGCTGGGGGCCAAGAGAAAATTCCCTGAAGATGTCATCTCATCACAGCTGCAGCCAGACAGTGGGCGGCTGCCTGTCACACGGGGCTGGAGGGGGTGAGTCACAGCTCCTTAGTCACAGCGCCCGGCTGGCCTGGCCACCCGTGACTGTGTGTCTGCCATGCTGTGTGCGGGTTTTTCTAGAAGCAAGACTGCCTCCCCAGGGTCACACTTGTCCCAGCACCCAGGAGGGGGCTGGGGGTGGGGATTACGGGGCTCATAGCGCTTGCTGGAGGGGGCGAGAGGCACGGAGAGGAGCTGGGACAGGGCACTCTCCGCCAATGTTGGGAGAGCACGGTCCACCAGAGGCCTGGAAGCCGCTAGGGCCTGGCGGGGGTGCCATGCGACCACTGAAAACCAGCTGCACATGACCCTGCTCGCTGGGATGGTGCAGAAGGCAGGCCTTGCCCTTCCTGGGGGCCCGCTGGGCAGGGTGGTGGCTGGGCCCTTCCCAGGGGGACCCAGACCCGGACGGCTGGTCGTGACCCTGGTCCGTCTGGGCACCTCTCCATCTCTTCCAGGACACGAGGGCCACCACTGAGAACCGCTCGGGTGGGGTCCAAAGATCGAGGCTGCTTGAACTCCAGGCAGGCCTGCCTCCCTGCCTCCCCCTGAGCTAGACCCCAGGAGCAAACACCAGCTTCTTTACTGACACCCAACTCCTCCAAGGTGGGTGGTGAAGGCTTTCCATGTGGTATATGCATGTGTGTGTTAGTCACTCTGTCGTGTCCAACTCTTTGTGACCCCATGGACTGTAGCCCATCAGGCTCCTCCGTCCATGGGATTTCCCAGGCAAGAGTACTGGAGTGAGTTGCCCTTTCCTTCTCCAGGGGAATCTTCCTGACCCAGGGATGGAACCTGCGTCTCCCACATTGCGGGCAGATGCTTTGCCGTCTAAATCCCCAGGGAAGCCCCCTGTCCTTGGCGAGGGGCCCCCAAATGGTTGGGCCAAGGGCCCAGCGAGTGACCCCACCTAGCAGCCTGCGAGCGGCTCTCCTGAGTCTGTAACGGCAGTCTGCTAGCCTGCCAGGCCGTGCAGTGGGCAGGGAAGGAGCGGGTCTGTGCCCAGGACACAGCGGGAGGGGGCCAGCAGAAGGCGAGTCCGAGGGAGGAAGACCAGCCCCGTGCAGGGAGCCAGGGGGTCCATGCAGGTCAGCACTGTGGGAGGGGCAGCCGGGGGCGGCCTGAGTTCTGACTCTGGAACCCTCAGACCTCTGTGTCCCAAGGCCACAGGGGAGGAGGGGGGTGCCCAGGTCCAGAGAGGGTGTGAAGGGGCCCGACTAGGCAGCACTGAGCAGAAACGGGCGGATCCTGGTCTTTGCGGGACACTGGCCTGGGGCTGGGTAGGCTGTACTCTGTCTACCTGTCCTGCCTCGGGGTGAGCGCCCTCTGCCCCGAACTGTGACAAGGCCGATGGTGAAGGATTCTGGAAGGAATGGCTCGTAGGGGTGAGACCTGGAGCAGAGCAGGATGCAAGGACCAGGGGAATTGGGGTGGGGGGGACCCAGGGGAGACATTGGGGCTGATGCTGTTTTCTCCACACAGTTGGTGGTAACATGGGTCTTCACTCTCCAGTTACTTGTTATTTCATATTTGCTCTATTTATCTAGTGTCTATTTACATTTTATGTGTTTTGATGTATATGGTACATCGAAGAGAGGACAAAGCGAGGAGAAATGGGATTAGCGGAAGGAGCTGCCAGGAACTCAGCTTGGAAGGGGCAGGGGAGGGGAGGAGGCTGCCCGCCCTGGGTCCTCTTGTGGCAGAGCTGGTGGGCACATGGGGCCGGTGGAGCCACGGACACGGTGAGCCAGCTGGGTGGAACATGCAGGGGAAGGTCAGGCAGAGGGCGGGAGGCCAGCTCTTAGAGAGCGCCATCAAAGATGGCCTACCGTACATGGACTCTTAAAGAAAGAAAGTGAAGTCTCTCAGTCACGTCCAGCTCTTTGGAGACCCCATGGACTGTAGCCCGCCAGGCTCCTCTGTTCATGGAATTTCCCAGGCAAGGATACTGGAGGGGGTTGCCATTTCCTCCGCCAGGGGATCTTCCCCACCCAGGGATCGAACTTAGGTCTCCCGCACTGCAGGCAGACTCTTTACCGTCTGAGCCTCCAGGGAAGCCCACACGGAGTCTTACTCAGCTTTAAAAGGGAAGGCAATTCTGACACCTGCCCTGACGTGGATGAACCTGGGAGAAGTCGTGCTCACAGAAAGACACCCTCACCAGGGACAGACACCGTATGAGCCCAACTACATGAGGACCTGAAGCGGACAGACTCACAGAGACAGACAGCAGGACGGGGTCACCGGGGGCTGGGGAGGGGGTCATCTAGGGACAGCATTTTGGTTTTGCAAAGTGAAGATGTTCTGTGGACGGATGTTGGTGACGGTCACACAACATGAGTGTATGTGACACTAATGAACTGTACTTAAATACATTAAGACAGTTAATTTTGTTATGTGCATTTTATCAAAATTAAACAAAAAGGGCTTCTCAAGGAAACTTTTGAGTTGCTGGGAAGTTGAAGCTGACAGCTGCGTTTCTGAGGGTACAGTGAATGAGGCTGCAGGGAGCCCTGAGTGGACACTGCTGGGAGGCAGGGGGCCCCCTCCCCGGCCCTGCACTTCGCTGGGGGTGCTGGTCACCGTACCCATAGCAGACTGGTGCCCCCTGCCCCAGCTGGGCCCCTTGGGAAGAGAACGGCTCACATTTACCTCTGCACAGTCTGGGAGGCCACCAGGAAGGACATGAGGTCTCCCCCCGTCAGCTGCTGCCCGGCCACGAGAGAGCCCCCAACAAACAGGGTGCCCAAGACCATGCCTGCGAGGGGCGAGGAGAGGCGGTCAGGGAGGAGGGCAGGGGCAGAGCCTGGCCCCTGTGCTGGTCCCAGCGCTGGTCCCTGCCGTGCTCCCCCGACTGGTGTTTCGGCAAGTCACGCGAATGGTTTCTGCCTTAGTTCCTCCTCTGGCAATGACGGGGTTGGGGGCACCTCACTGCTTCCTCCCCAGCAGCTCTGCCTGTGGCTCGGATGTGGCACTGGGCCTGCGTGCCCACTCCCTCCCTGAGTTGGTAGCCTTCTCCCCTAGTTAGCAGACCAGCTACCTGGCACTTGGGAGACGTCAGCCACCAAGCAGGTAGAGGGCTGCCCTGGCTCTTCTGAGCTCACCCCGAGTTGCGCCCATACTCCCCCTGGGGGTCCCTGCTCACGCACAGTTGAAGGCGATGTTGGAGAGTCCCTGGAACAAGGCGATGCCTCTGCCCAGCTCCTCTGCCTTACAGCGGGACCCCTCCAGCTCCGCTCCGTAGCGTCTGGGGACAGAGGCCAAGCCCGGCCCTCAGGAAGCTGGCAAGGTGGGGCCCAGGGTGGATGGAGGGGCCTTTGGGGGGCACCCCCCAGCTCTGCACTCCGCCCTTGCTCAGGACTCACTCCTCCTCCCGCTGCTCCATGGCGAAGGCTCGCACGGTCCGCACGTTGCCCAGGGCCTCATCTGCCACACCCGTTGCCCTGGCGACCTGCGAGGGACCCAGGAGTGAGGAAGCCGGGATGCAGATGGGGAGGGTGACCGAGGAGCACAGGGCACAGAGGAGGGGAAAGTGGGGTGGGGCGGGGGGCGGATTCTGATACCTGCTCCTGACACTGGCGAGACAGTTTTCTGAGAGCTGAGCCCATCAGGGTACCAACTCCCATCAGGGCAGGCGTGGCCACCATCAGCAGCAGTGTGAGGCGTGTGGAGAGCATGGACAGGGACACCAGGCAGCCGGCCACCTGTGTGCAGCTCCGCAGCCCCTGGGCAATGGACAGGAAGCCTGTGAGGCGTCAGCAATAGGACATGGGCACTCACCAAGCGTTGGATGGCTAGAGCCAGCTTCCCACTCCACTCACAGGGAGAGGCCACAGGTCTGACCCCCAGGAGGCCACGTCACAGACTGTAACCCTCTCCTGACCAGCAGGGGTGAGAAGCTACAGACCAAGGCCTCCTCCTTCTCCTCCTAATGCCACTGCCCTCTTCTGCTCCAGAAACTGCACCAAAAAAAAAAGGCCGCCTGGCGATGCCGCCCCGGGCCTGCTGGGGGGTCAGTGACAATGTGGGGGCAGGGGATGAAGAGAGGACATCAGGAATTCAGCAGGGCTGTCGCTGGCTCTCCTGTCAGTGGGCCAGGCACTCCGGGGCCAGGCCATGACGATGCTCTTGGCAAGCAGGGCTGGCAAAGGCTCTTGTCTGAGTTCTTCAGAAGGGTTTTCTGGGGGAGGTCGGATTTCACCGCAGGAGAGAAACAGCCTGTCCTGACCTTAGACACACGGCCGTGGCACCTCCCACCCGTGAACATCCCTGTACCCTCACCCACATCCTCACCAGAGGGCAGGCCTCCCGCTTTGGTGTGAACTGGGGGCGAGGAGACCTAAGAGTGGGGCAGGGCTGGCCTGCGAGAGTGTGTGCAAATGTGTGTGACTCTAACAGTGCCCCAGGTCAGGTCCCCTCTACCTGGGGCACTGACCTGGGAGATGACGAGTTTGAAGGAGGATTTAAACTCCTGCACGTCCGTCGTCAGTCGGCTCACTAGCTGCCCTGTCTTCTTAGCATCGAAGAACTCGATGTCTTGGCTGGTGGCCGCCGCAGATGGAGGGAAGCAGGGAGACACGCCCTCAGAACGAGGCCCCGCCCCAAACACGCCCCCAGACCCCAGGGCCCTGCCCCCTACCGGAGCAGGTTGCAGAAAAGCGCCCTCCGCAGGTCCACGGCCATACGCTCGCCGATGCGCGACAGCAGCACCAGGTAACCGAAGGTCAGCAGGCCCTGCGAGACAGGCCCGGCTCTCAGGGAAGCCCGGGGCTCCACGGGGGAGCGGCGGGCCCCCAGCCCTCCCTCCTGCGGTACCTGGAGGCCGTAGAGGAGGAGCAGGTGGGTGCTGAGGCTCCGGGACTCCGTCAGGAAGCTGCCCGCGTGGTCCCTTGTGTACTTAGCCACGATCTCCACCAGCTGCCCCAGGAGCAGGGGGATCTGCACGTTCACCAAGGCTGCGCCCAGGGCCAGCTTGGGGGCGGGGGCAGCCGGTCAGAGGGGGACCACCTCTACCCCGTCCCTGAACCTTCCTCTCTCACTGCTGCCCATGCTGTGGGGGTTCCTGTGTCTTTCAGAGAGGAAAACCCGGCCGCCAGCCCCTGGGGACCCTTGGACCCTGTCCCCCAGCCACCCTGTGCAGGTCCTCCAAGGGACCCTCAGCCGTATCCCCATGCCAGAGGCCCCAGGTCTCCTCTGACTCGGGCGGGCAGGAAAGCTGTCCCTGCACAGTCCTGGCTGGGGGCTTCTGCAAACGGGGGCTGTGTCTTTTCCTTCCCTGGTGTTGGGAGCGGGGGGGCGGGAGAAGACCTCACCACGACGGCTGCCCCCAGGACCAGCAGGTGGGGGCGCAGAAACTGCCAGAAGAGCGTCCAGTTAAAGCGGGGCTCCAGGACACGGGGTCTGGAGCGGGCCGGGGGGGCCTCTTCTGCCTCACACAGTGCCACAAGGCCGAGGCGGGGGCACTTACTCAGAACCAGGGGGCCCAGGAGGATTCCCCCGACCCAGTGCCAGGCAGAGGGGCTCCGGATGGGAGCTGGGGGTGCTCGAGGGAGGCAGGCCCGGAGCTGGGAGCGCAGCCGGGCCACGGCCCCGAGGAGGCAGGCGCTGGGGCGGCCATCGGAGGACCTGCAGGGAGAGAACACCATTGACGGCTCATGGGCCTGGCTGGCCCTCAGCTGAGTAGCGTGGCGCCCGGCTCTCGGCCTTTGGCTCAGCCCTCTGGGGGACAGAGGCTTCTCTGTGACAGCTCTCCCTGGCCGTCTCAGGGTGGCTCTTAAGCAACCTCCATTTTTGAGACGAACACATCCAGTGGAAAGTCATCGAGTCTCAAAGGTGTTTGCCCCCGGCTCGGATGGCTGGCCCTAATCAGCGACCACCTCCAACCCCTGCTCTTTCAGAAGAATGACGGGTCATCAGAGCTGGACGGCGCTCCCCTTACAGACAAGCAGCAGAACTGGGACAAGGTGGGAGCCCTGCTGTCTGACTCCAGAATCCAGGCTCAGGACTGGGTGTGATGAGCTCACAGTTACATGTGGTGCGACCAGCAGTGATCCCAAGACTCTGCCCACTGGTCGGAAGCTTATTACACCCCATCACCCTGTCCCCTCCCGGGCCTCAGCTAACGTGACAGACAAGGCATGGAAGAAAAGGGTGACGATAAAATCCAAGTCACTTGTATCTCGTCATCTCACACAGGCCAAGATCCCCCGTATCCTGCAGTTTCGGTATGTGTAGATCGCAATGCAGGGGATCAGCCTACTGTGCACCGCGCCAGCCTACTGTGCACCGCGCTCTGCTCCAAGGTCCAGGGAGCAAGAGGCCAACAGGACAGACCAAGTGACGGCCCTCGTGGTGGTCAAGCTTTAGCGTGGGTGTATGGATATACACGCCCTGATGCTGGGAAAGGCTGAAGGCAGAGGGAGAAGAGGGTGGCAGAGGATGAGATGGTCAGACAGCAACACCGACTCAATGGACGTGAACTTGAGCAAACTCCAGGAGATGGTGAAGGACAGGGGAGGCTGGCGTGCTGCAGTCCAAGGGATGGCNAAGAAGAAGGTGAGTGGAAGAAGAAGATGAGAAAAAGAAGAAGGTGAGAAGAAGAAGAAGAGGAAGAACAAGATGAAGGAGAGAAGAAGAAGTAGAAGGTGAGAAGAAGAAGAAGAATTTGAGAAGAAGAAGAAGAAGGTGAGTAGAAGAAGAAGGTGAGAAGAAGAAAAACAAAAAGAACAAGAAGAAGGTGAGAAGAAGAAGAACAAGAAGAAGTTGAGAAGAAAACGAAGAAGAAGAAGGGGAGAAGACGAAGACGGAAGTGAGAAGAAGAAGAAGGTGAGAAGAAGAAGGATAATAATAAGAAGAAGATGAGGAACAAGAAGAAGTAGAGAGGAAGAAGTAGAAGGTGAGACGAAGTAGAAGAATATGAGAAGAATAAGAATGTGAGAGAAGAAGAAGAAAAAGAAGAAGAAGAAGAAGACGAAGAAGAAGAAGGTGAGAAGAAGAAGAAGAACGTGAGTTGAAGAAGAAGAAGAAGAGGAAGAAGAAGAAAGGGAAGAAGGAGACAAATAAGAAGGAGAAGAAGAATAGAAAGAAGAAGAGAAAGAAGAATGGAAAGAAGAAGAAGAAAAACAAGAAGAAGAAGAAGAAGAGGAAGAATAAAGTGAGAAGAAAAAGAAGAAGAAGGTGAGAAGACGAAGAAGAACAACAAGAAGATGAGAAGAAGAAGAAGAAAAAGAGAAAGAAGAATGTGAGAAAAAGAAGAAAAAAAGGTGAGATGAAGAAGAAGACGAAGAAGACGAAGAAGGTTAGAGGAAGAAGAAGAAGGTGAGAAGACGCAAAAGAAGAAGAAAAGGAAGAAAAAGAAGAAGAAGAAGAAGAAAGGGAAGAACAA
>SJYW01038427.1:299727-313911 GCA_006410735.1 Raphicerus campestris
GGGAGCTTGTCACACCCCTCTTTTTTCTCTTCTGCGTCCCCTGGCCACCACGCTGGGTGCTTGCTGGCTGGGCATACCTGCAGCTTCCCCCACTGGATGCGGCCCACGCAGCGGGGCGCGTTGCGCCAGGCCTGCTTGGCCCCAAACACCAGCTCACTCTCTCGGAGGTGGTAGGTGCCCGTGGATGCCACCTCGGCCTCCACCTCCTGAAGCCTCTCCTCGTGAGCCTGGGAGCCACTCCTAGGAAGGAAGAGGGGAGTGGGATGAAGTCGTTGGCAGGGGAGGACCACCCCCCCAGGTTTGGCAAGTGTTTTTTAGGGGGGCATGGTGTTGGTGGGTGCTGAGCTCAGGACCACCCCCCGCCACCCCCGTGTAGTATCAGGATGGGGGGGAGGGAATGGGAGCTGCCTCGGGGAAGCCTTGAGGTGTCTCAGCAGGACCTGAGCCGTAGGACAAGGAGGGGCTCAGGGGCTGAGGGGAGGGTCTCACCTCTTGATGGAGCTGTAGTACTGGTTGATGAAGTCCCTGGCCTGGCTCAGCAGCTGCTCAGCGGGTGGAGGTCCTTGGGAGGGCCGGGTCTGCAGTTTCCGGGGGAACACCAGGGAACCCAGGCAGCGTCTGGGAGTGCAGGGCCCGTCCTGGGTCAGTGGAGGAGAACTGAGGTCAGGACCAGATCAGGGCTGGTAGCGGGTTGAGGGATATGGCGCTAGGGCCCGGAGGCGGAGTCTGGGACCCCAGAGAGGGCTGGGGGCTGGGGCTCCCAGCAAAAACTTCAGCAAACGGCTGGGAGGTTGGGCTGGGTTAGGGTGGCTTGAAAATGAACAAAGTGCCCCCGGTATGTCCATCAGCCCCTCCAGTTCCTCCCGGATGGGGGCCTCAGCCCTCTGGACCGTGACCTGGGACACGGGCAGGGCTCCAGGCCTCACCTGCTGGGACTGCACGCAGAGAGTGTCGTAGGTGATGCTCCCCAGCTCCCAGTTCTTCACGCGAGGAAACTTGGGCCCCTCTGGAGGCCGGGTCAGCGTGGGGCTGCTGGGAGCTGGGCTGGGTCGAGAGAGAGAGAGAGAGAGAGAGAGAAGTATGGGGCCCTTGGGGAGTGTCCCAGAGACCTCTCTGGCTGCATCAAGAGCCCCATGACTCATTTCTTGCCTGCCATGTGCTTTCTCACCTTTCTTCACGGCACCCACCATGGCTTCAGGAGGCAGGTGGTATCACCCCCTGCCTCCCCTGGGGGTACAGATGAGAGATCTGAGGCTCAGAGGATGTCAGGATCGTCCAAGGGCCGAACTGCCCCTTCTATACCCAGGCCCACCTCACACCCACCCTGGATGCTCGGCCAGACCCGGAGCCGCAGGGGCTGCGGCGCTGGGATCCCGAGGCCCTGGCGCCAAGCTGGTCCTGGTCCCCACGGCCTTCTCTGGACACCCTCCCGGAGGCTGACATGAGCCCTTGCTGGCCTGGAGGGGGATGAGCTTGAGGAAGCCCTGGTGGGGACTCCTGGCCCAGATTTCCCTCCAGTTCACGCCCCTCCTGACAGTGGCTACAGTGTGTGTGTGAAGGGAAGCCTAACCGGCCTTATCACTTCCTCCCAGAGCCGCTGGCCCAGCCTCGAGGAGGAAGGGAGGACCTCAGGGCTTGGAGCGCCTGGTGCTCAGGGCCCCTGGCCCCTAGCCCTTCCCCGAAGAGCCGCCTGCCTGGCCTGGCACCCCATCTGGTCCTTCTTCTCCCCAGGGACCTCTGCCCTGCAGGCGGGTGGGGGGAGCGAGGTGGCCCTGCTGGGGGCCGGGCTGCAGGCTGAGTTTGGGGTTGATGGCCAGTAGGATGAGGGGTCTGGAGCAGGGGAGAGGGGACCTGCCTGCCCTGTGCTCTCAGTTCATCCCGAGGCTCTCAGTCTCTCCCCCATGGCCTCAGCCTCTCACCCCCATCTCTCCCCAGCTCCTTTCTGTTCCCGTTAAATCGTCTCGGCCGTGTGTTTGACGTCTTGCTGTAAACTAGCAACTCAGAACAACCCCGTGATGGTAAAGGACTGCTTGGTCCATATTTGATATAAACGGAGGTTCAGAGAGGTTAAGTAGGTTGTTTCGAGTCACACAGCCCTTGGCAGCTGAGCAGCCCACAAACCCTGGCCACGCACACCTGTGACGCTGGCACCCTTTCCTCAGCTTTCAGCTGCTTGCTGGCCCTGATTCGGGCCTCTGGTCTGAGCCTCCCTGGCGATCTGTCTGCACCAAGGGCCTTTGGTATCCGCCGCCTGGCTCTCTGGAGTGGGAAGCAGGCTCCAACCCTTCCCAGCCCAGCCTGCAGGCCTCAACGGCTGCGCCCCCACACTGCCACCTGTGCCCTGGCCTCTGTGGCCCTCACCTGTGGTCTGGCGTGTGCGGGGTGGCGGGTGCGGGGGCCCGGCTGGGCTCAGGTGCCGGGGAGGCTGGGCCCTGCTTGCCGCACAGCCCGAGGCCCAGCCCCAGCCCCAGCCCGCAGGGGGGCCCAGGCTCCTGGCCCACACTCTTCAAGTTGCCCATGTCGCTGGGGCAGGCGGGCGGCCTCCGTTTGCTCTGTGGCTCCCAGCAGAGCCTCAGGCCTTTTCCTTAGGAAGAGGAGGGGGCGGTAGGAGGGGGCCCTCGCCCCGCCCCGTCCCTCACACACACAATGGGACAGGAACTAGCTCGGCCAGGAGGCTCCAGAGCCTCGGCTCCACGCCCGCTGGCCCAGAGGGTGGAGGGCCAGACGCCTGGGTTCCGCTCTGAGAAGGAGGGTGATAAGGGGGAACCCAGGTGTCTGGCAGAACCCTGGGGCTGGAGCGCAGGGACTAGGGTGCGGCGGGATGGTGAGGTGGGCTAGCCAGAGCGCCCGAAAGAACCCTGCAGGGGTGCCTGACCAGGAGGGAGGCCTTCCACCTCGCCCTTGCTGGCCTCGCCCTGAGGCGCCAGGCAGAAGGTGGGCACTGTGGCCGCAGCAGGTGACGATGAGGCCCTTGCTCTCAGTGACCGCAGGGATGCCAGGGTCACCCCAGGGCTCTGCTTGACCACCTTGCTGACAGCTAAGCACTCCTGGACTCCTACTGTTGAGTCCTTTCGGGTTCCTGGGGGTACAGGCCCAGCAAGGGGCACTGACGCTTTGTCCTTGGGTCTGGCATTAGGGTATTCCATTCCCTCCCGGCCCCTATTTCCTGGAACCCCCGCTCCACCCTGCCACCCCCTGTGACTCAAGTTGGGGGACACAAAAGGGCAGGAAGCTGTGGTCCAGGGCCTCCACCCCCGACCCTGTCATCCAGTGACGCATGCTTCCCCAGGGGGTGGGGGTGGGGGTAGGTCAGCAGATAGACCCAGCGGTCAGGGCTGAGGCAGGGACTGCCCACTGAGGAGATCATGGAGCCCTGGCAAGAGTGCGGGGTGAGGGAAACTACGATTCCCAGGATGCAGGTGGTGTACTCAGGCACTCCTCAGACACCATGAGTCATAGTGCATGCTGGGGTTTGTAGTTCTAAGCCATCTAGGGGCTGGAGAAGTGCTGTAAGCTGGGGCTTCAGCACCTACAGGGGTTCCAGCCTCGTGGATCTGAGACCACGCAGACCAAGAGAAACTGCCACAAAGAAACAGGTTGAGCGACCGGGATGGGCAGAGACCGGGAGAGGCAGACAGGCAGACAAACAAACATGTAGATTTGTGTTGGCCGAGCTCCTTCGAAAAGCAGTGGAAGATATGATGGGTGCGGGCCTGGGTGGGGGGCGAGCAGGCGGACCAACCGGAAGGAATGGGCCGTGCTGCGAGCTCTGGGATCACACGAAGAAGGTGGGGTCTGCCGGTCTGCAGGGAAGAGGGTGACGGGGGCCTTGTGTGCCCGGACAACCCTGACCTCCTGGGCTCCCAGAAACTTTGCTGCCCCTCCCTCGGCCAGGGGGCAGGTGAGATTCAGAAGTATGAGGCCTGTGTTCGTCTTGGCCTGTCACCCCGCCCCCCTCCACTGGAACCCGAGGTCCCACCCCACTCGCCTCCAGAGGCAGGAGACAGGGTCCAGGCCCCTACCTCTCAGACATTCTCCCCACCACCGCGGAAACAGATGGACCCCATTTCTGGCTCCCATGTTGCCACCACCTACAATACAGATGACTGAGAATGGCTCCTTTTTCCAGATTCCAGCTAACAGCTGTGACTGGCCTCCCCAGGGACAAAGCCGCAACGAGCCACAGATGCTGAAGTCATTACGACGACCTCTCGCCTGCAGCCCTGACCACAGCCCTTCCCTGTGGACTCTTGACCTCAAGGTCTCCCCTCCCATCTGCACTCCACACTGCTGCCAGATCCATCTCAAAGTCAGGGCTGACCTCATGCTTTGATCCTTCCGGAAACCTTCAACCCAAGGTCGACACACTGGTCCCGGGGCCTCGACTCCCGTTCTGTGCCGCTCACAGCCCTCTGTTCTAGACAAACGGGCTTCCACACAGGTTTCCAAACAGTCCTTGTGACCTCCTGCCCCCGGGCCCTTGCTTACGCCACCCTCATGCCCTCTCCCTTAGCCCTCTGACTAAGGAGGATCTTTCTTTTCCTTCCTCGTGGCCCAGTTTTGGCTGCCCCGGAGGCATCCTGCCCAGGGAGGACCTGCGACAGGAGGCGCAGACGTGATGACCTGAGGCTGCCCAGCACCCAACCAAGACCACCTGCTCCTGCAGGGCTTCAGAGGCACGCGGGTTCAGCACTGCTGCCCACAGGGGAGGGGGGGTTCTCTCCAGGCCGTCTTCCTGCGGTGCTCCTGCCAGCCTGCTGAGACCATCTCAGGCCTCGCTGTGGTTCGAGGCCAGTCCCATCCAGTCCTCCCTCCCCTCTCCTCCCACAGATGTCAGACCTGTGTCCTGTCCCACGCCTCCTGTTATCTTTCACAGGCATGAATCCCTTTGCTTTCAATTCCTTCTGGGTGTGCTTCCTGGAGGACGCACGGCCCCGCTGTGTTTCCTCGCTTCCACCAGCCCGCTTCTCCAGGCTCCCCATGCCTTGGGAATATCTCTTGCCCTGGTTCCTCCCGGGGGCGGTTCCTGGGCAGATTTCTCTTCCAAATGAACTTGGGTTGCTCCGGAAGAACAGGACAAGCGCTGCTCCTCTGGGGTCCGACCAGGCCTGCGTCTTCTGCACCAAGTAGGTGCTTTGTGGATATTGGCTTGCGCAGATGCAGATGCCTGCAGCTGTCCGGGGCCTGCAGCTATGTTCTCAAGGCAGTTGGAGAGGGGCCGCTGAGCAGGAAATTGGCTGAAGCTCGTGGGTCTAGATGGGCAGAAGGAGTGGGTTGGACTGGGCAAGGTCATGGTGCCAAGAGGGGACCTTCTCTGGACGGGGAGGCTGGGGGCAGTGGAGAGCCGCTGCATGGACGGTGGGGACCAGGGGCCCTGAACTGGTCTGGGCAGAGGGAGCCTGGCAGGGGTTTTAGGAAGGGAGAGAGAAAAAGTAGAGCTAGTGAAAGCCAGAGGTGAGTCTTTACCGCAGGGGAGTTTCTGTTTGGCTGCGTTTCCTGGAGTTTGGCCAGCATTGCCCCACGCTTCGTAGCTCCCAACCAGAGACCGTGGCATGCTTGATCCTTTGACCCTCCCACCTCTGGGCTGGGGTCATTCCCACCTCTCCGCAGACCCTGCCTTGATCTTTACCAGCCATCCCCAGTGGGCATTAAGTCTTGTGAGTCTGAGTGGCTTATTACTCTTCTTAGCAACTGCATTCTTTTTTTTGAAGTTGGGGTAGAATTGCTTTACAGTGCTGTGTTAGTTTCCGCCATAGTGAAGTGAATAAGCTATATGCATACACATATCCGGCTTCCCGTGTGACTCACTTGGTAAAGAATCTGCCTGCAAAGGAGACCTCCTGCCAATGCCCTGGATCAGGAAGATCCCTCGGAGAAGGAAATGGCAACCCACTCCAGTATGCTTGCCTGGAGAATTCCACAGACAGAGGAATTTGCTGGGATACAGTCGACAGGGTCAAAAGAGTCCCATGATTCAGTGACTAAACCACCACCATGCACACATCCCCTCCGCCTCGTCCTCCCCCAATTCCACCGTCTAGGTTAGCAGTTGCACTTTAAAGAGTAATTGCTGGGCTGCTTTGGCGGTCAAGTGGTTAAGATTTTGCCCTTCCACTGCAACGGTTGTGGGTTTGATCCCTGGTCCAGGAAACCAAAATCCCACAAGCTGCATGCCCCCTCTATGCCCTCCCCCCAAAGAGCAATTGCTGAAAAAACAAAACATTTCAAAAATTTTGTTGAAATTTCCATTGATGGGAGAGAATTTTAACTTATTTTTTCTTAGCTGCAATGCATGGCTTTCAGAATCTTAGTTCCCCAACCAGGGATTGAACCTGGTCCCCCTGCAGTGGAGGCGGGGAGTCCTAACCACCGGNTCTTGCCTTACTCCACTGTGTTGGAGGGGGCAGGGGAGCCCTAACTCGAGTTAGTAATCAATAAACTCCCTTCTTGCTTTTGCAGTACTTTGGTGGACTTGTTCTCTCAGTCTATTTGGGGTCTTGGACTCGGAGCATAACACTAACCACCAGACTGCCAGGGAATTTCCAAGAATTTTCATTTTTCAAAAAAAAATTTTTAATTGAAGGATAATTGCTTTACAGAATTTTGTTGTTTTCTGCCAAATGTCAACATGAATCAGCCACCAGTTCAATTCAGTTCAGTCACTCAGTTGTGTAAAGACTCTTTGCGACCCCATGGACTGCAGCACGCCAGGCCTTCCTGTCCATCACCAACTCCCAGAGTTTACTCAAACTCATGTCCATCAAGTTGGTGATGCCATTCAACCATCTCATCCTCTGTCATCCCCTTCTCCTCCTGCCTTCGATCTTTCCCAGCATCAGGGTCTTTTCAAATGAGTCAGCTCTTCCCATCAGGTGGCCAAAGGATTGGAGTTTCAGCTTCAACATCAGTCCTTCCAATAAACACCCAGGACTGATCTCCTTTAGGATGTACTGGTTGGATATCCTTGCAGTCCAAGGGACTCTCAAGAGTCTTCTCTAACACCACAGTTCAAAAGCATCAATTCTTTGGTGCTCAGCTTTCTTTATAGTCCAACTCTCACATCCATACATGACTACTGGAAAAACCATAGCTTTGACTAGACGGATCTTTGTTGGCAAAGTAATGTCTCTGCTTTTTAATATGCTGTCTAGGTTGGTCATAGCTTGCCTTCCAAGGAGTAAGCCAAATATCAGCATGAATCAGCCTTGTCTCCTCCCTCTTGAACCTCCCTCCCATCTCCTTCCCCATACCACCCCTCTAGGTTGTTACAGAGCCCCTGCTTGAGTTCCTTGAGTCATACAGCAAATTCCCACTGGCTCTTTTAACTTACTTGGGATTTTGAGCAGGAATGGACTTTGGAGAGGATCAGTTTGGGATCCCCAGCCCTGACAGTGGCTGTGTTTTCTGCCCCTGGGGAGGCCAGCCGCCCCCAGCCCCCAGCCCCCATCAGTCCTGATCCATGAAGGTGAGAGACCCTTCGGTGGGTGATTAAGCCAGGCCCTTGGTGCCCCCTGCTCCCTCAGAAGGCAACCCACCTTGCTCCTGCCTTCCCCCTCGGAGCAGGAAGCCCTGCAGGGCTGGGGGCGGGATGCCCTGACCTTGGGGAAAGGAAGGCCCTGGCTGGGGTGGGGGTGTGTGTCCGGGCTGTGGGATTGTGGAGGCTGGTGGCATTGGCATGGGGGCCTACGGAAGGCCCTGGCTCTTTATAGCCCAACCCGGGGTTGTTCAGTGTGAGGTGGAAGTGCTCCACCCTCCCCGCTATGAGCAGCTTCCTTCCCGCCTGCTGGCAAGCCTGGGTGGGGAGCTGAGGGAAAAGGAGGGGAGGGAGGTTGGAAGCGGGTGAGCGCGGAGCAGGCAGCCCTCTGGGGCCCCCCCTCCCCTGAGGCTGCAGGGGTGGGGGTGGGGTTGACCCTCAGACTGTAACTCANCACATGCCCTTAGGCAGTGTGACCCGGGGTTCACTCCTTTCCCTGCCTTCTCTTCTGCTCCCTGCCCCTTCCAAAGCTAACGTGGACCAAGAACATCAGGGTGGAAATGAATGTTTTCACATCCCTGGGGACTAGAAAATGCCCTTTGCTCCCGAGATCCTGAGTGAAAATGAAGTGTTTTTAGGGTCAGACTGAGGTTTCCTGATGGATGACCATGTATGGGGGGCCCTACATAGAAGCAGTGGTGGTCGGGGATCAGCCTGGCAGGCCCTACCCACTTCCTCTCTCTTCCTCTCTCCTTCTGTCCCTCTGGCTGCCCAGTTTCCTGGTGTGGTTGCTGATGTGGTTCTGGGTCTCTAGGGAACGAGGACTTTGAGCATCTAGTCTGCCCAGCATGGAAATTCCGTAGCAACAATCGCTGGGGACTGGCAGGGCAGCATCTCTTCCCACTCCCTCTCAGGTGCCCCTGGGCCGGGGACGGGCTCTCTCTCCAAACCAGAGTGGAAGAGAAGTCTTTATATCCTTGCTTCTGATCTGTGAGATGGAGAGACCCTGATCCCAAGTCCTGGTACACCTTCAGTCATTTTGTCTTTCTCCTGTCCTCCCAACCAGATCACAAGCCCCTTGACTTCCATCTCATCCTCTGTCGTCCCCTTCTCCTCCTGCCTGGAGGAGATAGAATCTTTCCCAGCATCAGGGTCTTTTCAAATGAGTCAGCTCTTCCCATCAGGTGGCCAAAGGATTGGAGTTTCAGCTTCAGCATCAGTCCTTCCAATGAACACCCAGGACTGATCTCCTTTAGGATGGACTGGCTGGATCTCCTTGCAGTCCAAGGGACTCTCAGGAGTCTTCTCCAACACCACCGTTCAAAGGCATCAATTCTTCGGCGCTCAGCTTTCTTCACAGTCCAACTCTCACATCCATACATGACTACTGGAAAAACCACAGCCTTATCTAATCAGACCTTTGTTGGCAAAGTAATGTCTCTGCTTTTTAATATGCTTTCTAGGTGGGTCATAATTTTCCTTCCAAGGAGTAAGAGTTTTTTAATTTCATGGCTGCAGTCACCATCTAGACATGAGTTTAGGTAAACTCAGGGAGTTGGCGGTGGACAGGGTGACCTGGCATGCTGTGGTCCATGGGGTCGCAAAGAGTCAGACGTGACTGACCGACTGAACTGACTGAATTGACTTCCAATTACCAGCAAGCGAGCCATTCTTGTTATACTTGCTGTCGCTGTGACCTGGGCCTTTCCCGGGCCCTCATTCTGTTGTCTGGCTTCCTTAGTTCTAGTCCAGGCGGCTGTAGGAATTGGTCCACCCCTGCTCTGTGTGCGTGCCTGCTCAGTCACTTCAGTCGTGTCTGACCCTTGGCGACCCCGTGGACTGAAGCCCGCCAGGCTCCTCTGTCTATGGGATTCTCCAGGCAAGAATGTTGGAGTGGGCTGCCATGCCCTCCTCCAGGGGATCTTCCTGACCTGGGGCTGAACCCTGTCTCTGATGTTTCCTGCACTGGCAGGCTGGTTCTTTACCGCTGGCACCACCTGGGAAGCCCATGCTTTAGAGGATCCTGATTTATATGGTGCTTTGCTTTGTGGATCCAGAAGGGGGAGCCCTCCAAGCCACTGCTTTTTTATTTCCAGGGGAGAAAGATATGAATCCTGTCTTCCTGGACGTTCCGGGGCCCCTGCCCCCCGTGATCGGCGTCTGCTGTCAACTTTCGCAGCCTCACCAACTTTGTTTTCCTACCGGAAGGGCCCATGCTGGACTGATGTTCTCTAGAGGGACAGAGATGAGGTGTCCTGACTGCCGTTCTCAGCTCAGCCAAATTCCCCTTAAGCCTTGCTCCTTTGTGAAGACCTCCTTTTCCTTTCCAGCCTTAAAATGATCTCTCCCTGTGCTGAAGGCACAGCTTTCACGGGCTGCACCACTCCCTGCTACTTGTGATCTTGGACCATGTGACTTGCCTTAACTGGCTGCCATTATTTATAGTTGGCTCCTGTAATACTGTCTATTTCTGTGTAAGCATCTTTTCTTCCTAACTAATTACAAACTTTTTCAGGCCCAGGGCCTGGATTCTTCACATTATGGGATGCATAGAAAGGAATGGATAATTGTTTGTGAGTAGACTGGGGGGATGTTGGAATGGGGGACTTGGTTGAACCTGAGTTCTTTTCTTCGGTCCTTCATGTCACCTGATGATTCATGGGGTGGGATGGACACCCTTCAGGATATGGAGCTAGTGATGAGTTAGCATTCCAAAGCTCATCCCTACCACCTAGCTGGGGTAGGCTGTGAATTCTTCTTCTTTTTTCTAAAATATTTATTTTGTTTATTTGAGTGCACCGGGTCTTAGTTGCAGCATGTTGGATCTAATTCTCTGACCAGGGATTGAACCTCTACCCCCTGTATTGAGAGCTCAGAGTCTTAGCCACTGGACCACCAGGGAAGTCCCGAGGCTGTAAATTCTGCCTGATGAATTTAACCGAATGAACAGGGAATAGTTTTGGACAGCTGACATAGTCACATCTGTATCTGGAGTTCTCTGGGTCTTGTATCTTCTCTCTCTCTCTCACACACACACCTTGAATTCTCAATTTTTTTTTTTTTTTTTAATTTCATTCATTTACTTATTTTTGGCTGTGCCTCATCTTTGCTGCGTGGACTTTTCTCTAGTTGTGGAGGGTGGGGACTACTCTCTAGATGCAGTACACAGGCTTCTCATTATGGTGGCTTCTCTTGACATGCAGCATGGGCTTGAGGGTGCAAGGGCTTCAGTAGTTGGGCTTCCAGTCTCTAGAGCACAGGCTCAATAGTTGTGGTGAATGGGCTTAGTTGCTTTTTGGCACGCGGCATCCTCCTGGACCAGGGATCAAACCTGTATCTCCTGCATTGGCAGGCAGGTTCTTCACCAGTGAGTCACCAGGGAAGCCCCCCAATTTCTTGTAGCTCTTGCTATATATGGTGTATGATCCTTGCTGTATGTGGTGTATGATTGTATACCCGACCTGGTATATGCCATGAGGAAACCCCTTGACTGAGATCTAGACGACCTGCTTCTGTTTCTCACTTGTAGCGTAACCTTGAGGAAGGGTCTGTACTGCTCTGAATCTGTTTTCTCATCTGAAACATGAACATTATTTCTTTCTGGCTCTAATATTTCATAAAGCACCAGAAACCTTCAGGGGAAAGAGTTGCAAGGGTAAAGCTCAAAGGAGGATTCGTGTCCTTTCCTTGATGACTTGTACAGGGGTGAGAGTGAAAGGGCCATTCTAGTCATATGGAAATGAGATGAGGCTTCTAAGCACTGATTCATTGTATGCTGCCTCCTGGAGCTACTGACCAGTTCCGGAAACGTTTCCATGGCTTTGGGGGACTGTTTAACTCCCTTTCTTCTGGAGGAGAGCCCCGGTCTCAGTCACCGGTCTCAGTCACCCGAGCTGCCCTTGCTGGTTTCTTGCTGAGCCTGGCATGAAGGGCTTTCAGCACCCTGGACAGAGACAGAGCTCCTGGGCAGCCAAGAGAGCTTGGGAGCGCCTGCCAGGCCAGCTTCTCTGGCGGAGTGGCACCAAAGCCGGTTTGCTCCTTAATAGTTTTCAGTCTCTCAAAGATACTCTAAAATAAACCTCTAATATATGTCAAAACGGTGCACTCATTCTGCAAATTCTGATGGCATGGTTTTACAACTACCCCCACCACAACTATATCCTACAACAGTTTCAGGTACATATTAATAGTAGGTGCTTAGTAAACACTTACTTTAAAAGAACATATGAAAACCCAGCCTCCAGACATGTGTCCTAGCCGCCCCCCACTTATAATCAGGTTTCCCCCTCCTCATTAGCACCTCCTATATAATAATTCTGGAGCTTCCACTACTTGTTAAGCTTCAGAGCCTCACTTAAGTCCCTTCTTGTGTTTGAGGAGGCCAAGCCCCATTCTTTAATCAAAGGAACATATGGCTGTTAAGTTCTCAGGCAGAATAAACTTAACTCGGTCCCTCTTCTTTTTCATCCAGGAGTAAGTAGATCGGTGTGAAAAGTCACACCTGATGCCTATGGGGATCTTGCCTTATGAAGATGTTCACTCCCTTCCTCTGTGCCTGAGAGAAACTTTCCAATCCAGGGGGGCTCAGCTCTCCAAGGAAGTCCTCCTGGTTCCCCTGGCGCCGTCAGAGCCCTCTCTCCTCTGGACTCCCTCACACATGTTGTCAGTAGAACAGCATCACACCAGATCATTTTCATTTCAGGGTCACTGGTTCTCCCTCCCCAGTTAGATTACAAGCCTCTTGCAGGTAGGGGTCCATATCATATATCTGTCTGTTTTTAAGAGACCCCACAGTGAGGAATACACAGCAAGGTGGACTGAGAGATGGATGGGTTTAGGGATCTTCTCACCTGCCCTTAAGGTATCTCCCACTCCACTTTTAGTCTGAAATAAACATGTAGAATGGGCAGGGGCCTAGCTGTGGAGTAGCCAATGGTCTCAAGGACTCCTAAGATCACAGAGCAAAGGCAGGAGGTGGCAGTAGAGGTGGAGATGGGTAAGGAGGGCAAGTGGAGGGTGGATTGGTGGGTAGGGAATGTGGTTGTGTAGAAGGAAAGAATCACTCACTCGTGGGGCTGGAAGGGATCTCAGAGATCAGCTTGTTTGGTCTCCTCATTTTACAGGTAAGGAAAGTGAGATTTAGCGATCCTGCTATAGTTACACAGTCAACAGTCCCCTTTCCATCCCCTCTGACCTGGTTCCAGTGTTCCACATCTCTCCTTGGACTGTGCAGCTTCATGTGGCAGGCAGAACTTTTCCAGGGTAGTCATGCCAACCGAGCCACTGCACGTGCTTGTCTTATGTCAGTGGTGCTCCTCCATTTGGAAGAGGGGGTCTTTGTTCCTCTCTTTGAATCTGATGGGCCGTTATTATGGCAGAAGTGATGTCGTGTGACTTTCTAGGTTAAGTCATTGAAGGTGGTGAAGCTGCTGCCTGGACCTCTCTGGGGACACTTGTCCTTGGAACCCAGCCACCACGCTGTGAGGAAGCCAGGCAGCCACGAGGAAAGGCTTCATGTAGGCAATCTGGCCCCAGTCCTGAGATCCCAGCTGACAGCCAGCAACAACCACCAAATGTGAGTGAATGAGCCTTTCAGTCCTGGGTTGAGTGGAGCAGACACAAGTGGTCCTGGTGGAACCAGTCCAAATGGCAGACCCATGAGCAAAATAAATGCTGTCATTGAGTTAAGTTACTGAGGTTTGGGATGATTGAAACACCCTATGTCTGCTTCTGTTTCTCCAAACTATGATACACATTTCATTAATTCAATGGATCTGTATTAGATGCTGATCATATGCTAGGAGATGTATGAAGACAGACATGATTTCTACACTCAAGGACAATACATTTCAGGTGCCACCACTGTTCCTTTGGACACACAATAAAACCCATATTCCTCAGCCCTCTGCTCATGGTTCCAGCCTACCGCTCCACTGACACCACACTGAAATATTTCGTCCCTGGACCTGAATTCACTCTCCACTCTCTGCCTTCATTCATGTTGTCCCTTCCACCTGCCCCACCTCCTCGGTCTTCGAGGACCTGTTCTGGAATCTCGCCCCTTCACCAGGCCCTGCCGGACTCCTCCAGCTGGAGGTGATTGCCACCTCCCTGGAATCCCATGGCACTTACTGCAGACTGCATGGTTTCTGTGTGCACACTGCCTCTTCAAGCTGCAGCAGACTGTGAATCCCTGGAGGAGGGAACCTGGCTTGTCCCTTCTGTCCCTCACAGCACCTGGCAGAGGGCCCAGCACCTAGGAGGCCCCAGCGAACATCTGTTGACGTGACTCGTAGCAGAACCAGAATGGAAAGTCAGGTGTCCTGAGCCCTAGTCTCCAGTGCCTTGCTTCTCTGGATAGCACCATGGCAGGGGAAAGTCCCAGCCGTAGAGGGTATCAGGTGGGTGGGAGAAGACCTTGGCTATGGCTGGGGGTGACAGGATCATTGTGCATGAAGCTGCAGATGGCTGGGAGGGGATGGAGCTCTGGCTCCTGGCCAGGGCTTTGTGGTGGGTCCCTCCCTCTCTCCCTTCTTGCTCTCAGCAAGCCCTGAGCACCCATTTCTGGAGGGAAAATGTGCTGTTTCTCTGATCTTCCTCTCTTCCAACCCTTGTTCATTTCTGAGAATACCTTCCTTCTCAGGACCCAGTCACATAGAAACCCAGGCCCTAAGTGCTATCCACACCTGCCCCCGCCCCCCCCCCCCCCC
>SJYW01038427.1:323760-352759 GCA_006410735.1 Raphicerus campestris
GCTGGAAGGCCGTGGGGGCGGGGCCGTGGGTGAGGGGCGGCCAGAGATTGGCCGGCGTTCCGGCCATTGACCCCAGCCCGGGGCCTGGGGGTGGGCGTGACCCCAGCCGGGACCTGTGCGGTGCGCCAGGTGGGGGGCGCGGGCTGCAGGGCGGTCTGGATCTCTTGGCCTCAAGCACTATGTTGGGATTGTTTTATGGGGTGGCCAGGGTGCTGCTTGGCTGTAGTCTGGCGCCTCTGGTTCCTTCCTCCCTGGGCAGATGTGGGCGCGTTGAGCTGGGTGGGTTGGAGTTTGACGGCGCGGCCCTGAGATGGCAATATGCGTGCCGGACGGAGGTAATGAAAGTCCAGGCAGGTGGGTGGGTGCTGACCTCCGGCCACAGGCTTCCAGCCACCCTAGTCCCTGCCAGGTGACTGGTCTGGGTGTTGTCCTCGAGGCGAGACAGGGAAGGGCTGCAGGACTCTGGTTGGCTCTCAGCCTCCCCTTGCCTGTCCCCCGTCTCTTCCCCGCTTCACCTGGGCAGGAGGTGTGTGGCTCTCCCCACAACCTCCGTTCCCTTTGTCTCATCTTTTGAGTGCCCCGCCCTGCACCCCTTCCTGCGCCAGGTGTCTCTGCTCAGCCACCGCCTCCCCGCCCAGCTGCTCTGGGTTTCCGGAGAGCGGATAAACAGAGCCCTGGGCCGGCCTGCTCCCACACTCGCTCCTGCCCTTGCCAGGGTGCAGCCCTGCTCAGGGAGGCCAGATGCCACAAGGCTCTGGGGGACCTGCAGGTAGCAGGGGGTGGGGAGGGGCTCCAGATGGTGCCACTGGGCTGCCCACAGTGCTGCTGCCCTGTGTGTATCTGACCAGCACTTACTGAACCCCTGGGAGCCAGATGAAGCAAGGTCTGGAGATGGGGCAAGCTACCAGACCAGAGGTTCCTACCCACGGCCTGCTTACCCACTGTGGACAGCACTCTCTGTCGCCCCGCCCCCGGCGGCAGACAGTCAGTAGCCCCTGTGTGACCCTGGCCTTTGCTCAGGATTCACTAAGACTGCCCTGCACAGGCTTATATCCCCAGATGGTCTTGCTTTCACAAGCGTGCCTAGCTGTGAGATCCCTGGACAGAATTAGAGCGGCATATGGTCATGGGGACCCGTGGAAGAGGGTTTGGTCACAGCACAATGGGCATGCTGGCTGGGAGGCAAGGGTTGGGAAGATTACATGCAAACTCTGATGGTAGGGCCTTCCTTCCGACTCTTCACTCAAATCTCCCCAGAACCTTAATCAGAGCAGGTGAGCAGATCTGCTTTTCTATCTATCTGCCTGGCGATCGAGTACTAGCTAATGTCAATGGGTGTTCTCTATGCACCCGGCCCTGGGCTGACTGTTTCACTTGCCCTCTCTTGTGGAATCTTCACAAGGCTGGGAAGTAGATGCTAGTTTTTCTCCACTTTGTGGGATAAGGAAACTGAAGTTTAGGGAAGTTAGGAAACTTCCCTTAAACAAAGATAAAGAATCTGATTGCAATGCAGGAGACCCAAGTTTGAGTCCTGGGTCGGGAAGAGACCCTGGAGAAGCAAATGGCAATCCACTCCAGTTTTCTTGCCTGGAGAATCCCATGGACAGAGGAGCCTGGCGGGCTCCAGTCCATGGGGTCAGAAGAGTGGGACACGACTTAACGACTAAACCACCGCCACCAAGAAACTTCCCTAGAGCAGGCAGGGCTGGGAGTGGAACCGGACCTGTCTGGCCCGTCAGAGCCCTGTCCACTCTGCTCTGCTGTCGTGTGCTGAGAATGACACACAGTAGTTACAGGGGTGTTGATATATACTGCCTGTTGTGGCACGCACACTTTTATTGGGAAAGTGTGCAAACTGCTAGTGTCATGTAAAGAATGTGAGTATATAAGTCCTGGGTTCGGGACTCACACCAGAAATTCTGCGATATGGACCAAGCTGGTTATTGCCTTGGGCCTGTTTCTACTTCTGGGACTGTGTGCCTGCTGGGCCCCTCGGTGGCACCCCGAGTGCCTCTGTCTTCGCCATAGTGTGTGAGGAGCTGGCCCTCCATCCAGCCTGCCCCAGGCTGGCTCCTTTGGGAGAGGATGGCCCTGGGACCCCTTCTGCTGAGGTGCTATCATGGAATCTGGGTGACGTGGCAGATCACATAATCCAGCCCGCTCAAGTTACAGATGGAAAAACTGTAGAGGCAGAGGTCAGGTTCCCCGCGAATCAAAGGAGACAGTGGGACTGGAGCAGGCCTCCCACCCAAGATCAAGTTATTTCCCCACTCCAACTGGGGCTGTGACCCGGAAGGTTCTGTGCCAGCCCTCCCCGCCTGCCTGCCCCCTTCTCTGCTCTCACTCGTTTCCATGGGGATCGGGTGTCTCCTGATGGCCAACAGTCTGGCCTGGGCCCTCTGGTCCCGTGGGTTCCTGCCTGTCTGGCACTCGGGGCCTAGGGTGCAGGCAGGTCGCCTCTGCCGCCCTTCCCTTCCCTTTGCTCAGCCCCCTGGGCAGATCTCTGTGCCTGAGCTGGGCCGCATGTGTGTGTCCTTGAGCTTGCAGCCTGGTGCATGGGCAGAGGAGAGGCCAGTGCTGCCTCTCGTTTCTGTTCAGGCCTTCCTCAGGGTCTCTGCCTGGGCTGTCCAGGGCAGAGTGGGTCCCTGGGCTCCAGCCCCAGGGAGGTGGGTGGCTGGGAAGTGGGGTGGGTAGCTGGAAAGGGGGGCAGGGCCTCCTGCTGGCAGGCGCCCCTGTGGACAGCTGTGCCGTGTCGGTGCCTCGAGCCCAGCTCTGTGTAGCATCAAGGCCCCGAGCCAGACAGCCCCATTATTTAGCTGCTGGGACTGCTGGGAGGTGGGGAGGCCCGACTAGGGTGGGGGAGCAACATGGGGTGCCGGGGGTGTTCTGGCTCTGTGTCCATGCCCCTTCACGGCAGGCTGGGGATTAAGGTGGAACTGGGGGCAGGGCCCAGCAGCGCGGGGCGGGCAGGTGGCCGGCATCCACGCCCCGGGCTCGGGGTGCTCCCTGGGCAGGGAGCGATGTGGGGGCATACCTGCTTTCCAGGCCTCCCTGGCGGGCGGCGGCCCCTTCCAGCAAGGCCCCTCCTCTGTCCCCTGAGCTCTTTGTTTCCGCCTCTCTGTCTCTGCTGCCTGCCGGCCCTGTCCCCGTGGTCTTCATCTCCTTCTCCCCGCAGCTGTCTCTCTTTCTCTCCTCCCTTCGGCACCCCAGAGCCTCCCTCCTTGCCTGTGTCCCTCTGCCCTGGTGGCCTCCGCCTCTTGGCCCTCCAAGTTCTCTGTCCGTCCTGGCCTGGTCTCTGTGTCCCCATGTCCTCGGGAGCCTGTGCGTGGGTGGGGATGGGGGTGTCTCTAGAGAAGAGTCTGTCGGCTTCTTCACTCCAGCTGCAGGCTGGTTGTCATGGTAACAGGGTCAGAGGGCCCCCACTGCAACAGCTGAGCTGTGGGCTGGGGGAGGGGTGGGGATCAGAAGGCCAGCATGCTCCCCAGGGTCCCCAGAGCCTGTGGCGAGCCAGAACCCCAGAGGTGGCCCCATGCCTACTGGTCTGTGGTCCCCAGATTCACACTTCAGCTCCTCAGGTACTTGTGCAGGCTTTCCTAGCTCCAGTGACACTCCCTCTGGGCCTCCTGTGACACATGGTGGTGGTTTAGTTGCTACGTCATGTCCAACTGCTTTGACCCCGTGGACTGGAGCCTGCCAGGCTCTTCTGTCCATGGGCTTCTCCTAGGCAAGAACACTGGAGTGGGTTGCCAAGCCCTCCTCCGGGGGATCTTCCTGATCCAGGGATCGAACCCATGTCTCTTGTACTGCAGGTGGATTCTTTATCCCTGAGCCACCTGGGAAGCCATATCCCGGGCTATTTCACTATCTCCTCCCTGGTCCCTGAAGGCCGGCCGACTCCTCACTGTGACACACCTCCTTCTCCATCATGGCCCCAAGCTCAGACACCCGCTCCCTGCCACTCCGTCCTCTCCAAGCTGTGATCTTCAGGTCTCCAGACCCCCCTCACTCAGGGTAGTGGGTGAGGGGGCCCTGGGTAGGTTGAGTCTGGCAGGCAGGTCGGATGGAGGCTGGTGCCTAGGTGTGTGTTCTGTGTCCTTGAGATGGAGCAGACCAGGCTGAGCCCAAGAGGAGTGAGCTTAGACACAGACAGCCCTCTTCTTGGGGGGCTGGGGAAGCCATTGGGGCCCCCCCTCCACCTTGGGCCTTCTGATCAGGGCCTGGGTCAGGCTGGAGTTGGGCAGGTGAGGCCCTTGCACGGTGGTGGCTGGGAGCTGGGCACGCGGGTGGGGATGGGGCTGCATCAGAGCCCAGCAGCGGTTTCCCTCCATGGCTCCAGACAGGGATCATTCCAGAGCCGGAGCAGGGTGCCCTGGCCTGCATGGGGGGCTTCGTGTCCCAACCCCACCCTGGGGGCCAGGCAGGCCTGCGTCCACCGAGGATGTGGGCCACTCCTGGCCTCTTCTGGGGTCTGGAGAGTGTCGGGAGGGCGGCTCCTCCGTGTTGTGTCTGCTGGAGCCCCCGAGAGGAGCTATGTAAATATTTGTGCAGAGCACGTCTGGGATGGGAGCAGAGTTTGACGGTGGCCTTGGGCTCTGGGGAGGGGGGCTGTGGGCAGCAGGAGGGCCAGCCAAGGGGTGTGAGACAGGGTGAGCCTCTTTCTCTTCTCTGCCTGGAGGTGGCTTCCAGGGAGGTAGGGCTTCAAAGAGCCCGAGACGGTCCTTTCACAGTTAAACATCCTCCTGAGGGGGCTTGGAAGGCCTCCCTCTGGGATCTGCTCGCCTGGGTGGAGAGTGAACCTTTCTCTTTATAAAGACGTTCTCTCGTGTCACCCCTGCCCTGTAAGCGGGGAGCAGTGTGGACACGGCTTACCCTCAGTGTGAAAGACTTTCACTGACACTTTTCCCCTGATGTGGGGGGAGGCGCCCATGAGGTCAGGGCCGGAAGAGGGGACGCAGAGGGATACGCAGCATGAATGATGAGTATGGGGGAGGCTTGGGGTGAACCACTGTCCCCCTAAGACTGTATTCTTGTATTTAAGGGCTTCCCTGGTGGTGCAGAGGTTAAAGCGTCTGCTTGCAGTGTTGGAGACCTGGGTTTGATCCCTGGGTTGGGAAGATCCCCTGGAGAAGGAAATGGCAACCCACTCCAGTATTCTTGCCTGGAGAATCCCATGGATGGAGGAGCTTGGTGGGCTACAGTCCATGGATCGCAGAGTCGGACACGACTGAGCGACTTCACTTTCACTTTCACTGTCCCCCTAAAGCGCCTTCGTGTCCCTAGCCCAGGGCCCATAAGGAGCTCCATGCCGTGGCCTGTGGTCGGCCTCAGTCAGGCCCCTCTCCGAACTCAGTCACGTGTGCACTGAACTGGAGGCACCCTGAGGGCCAGGTGGTGTCATCGTCTCCTTAACCCCCGTCTCCCCGGCTCACAGTTCTCGGTGAGGCTGCCGCCTCGACGCCCCCACTCTAGACTGTAAGCTCCGGGAGGGCAGACAGCGGCCTCTTTTGTGCTCCGTTCTGACTGCGTGTCTGCTGCACAGGGGGAGCTGAGTTCCTGCTCGCTGAACAAATGAATGATCGAATGACTCTGGCTGAGTTGTAGGCGAGCTGTGTGACCTTGGACAGATCACTTCCCATCTCTGGGCTGTGGTGTCTCCCTCTGTGAAGAGCCTTAAAATAACAGAATGCCGAGGCTGGGAGGGATCTTTTAAGAGCATGGGGAGGCTATCAGAGCCAGAGGAAGGTGGGCTAGGGAGATGTGGCCCGAGGTGGCCACCGAGAGCAGCGAGTCCCCCAGTCCTGCTGTGCGGGGGAGAGGGGGTCATTGAGGGGGAACAGGGATGGCATCTGGGGATTCTCAGTCTCCCCAGAGATGGACCCAGGAGGCCTGGGTCGGGGAGCTGAGCTGGGGCAGGGGGCAGTGTCGCGGGCGCCCTCGCTGTTGTGACTGCACTTGCCGTTTGC
Source organism: Raphicerus campestris (assembly GCA_006410735.1). Lineage (NCBI taxonomy): Eukaryota > Metazoa > Chordata > Mammalia > Artiodactyla > Bovidae > Raphicerus > Raphicerus campestris. The sequence continues at coordinate 329,724 of SJYW01038427.1, forward strand.
AAGCTGGGACGCAGGCTGAGGGCAGGCGGTCCTTAGCGGGGTCCTCCCCAGGTGCCAGACTCACTCAGAAAAGCTAAGGGGAATCAAGCAGCTGGCAGGGGCCTGAGTGGGAGCTCCAGCCATTTTCCTCTTTCCACTCGAGTCCTGCCCTGCACAGAACCCCTCCGCCCCCTCTGGGCCATCCAGGCCCTGGCACTGGGTCCCCGCCCCAGTCTGGGCCTAGGAGAATCAGGACTCCCAAGCTTGACCTCTGTGGCCCCTTCTGATGTGAAGCCTTTTGGTTTGCCCCCAGTATGCTCCTCACCACACCCTGTGCACCCATGGCTGCCTCCTCTCACCCACCCTGACCCTGCCAGGTGCCCAGCCTCGACTGCCCTGTCCTCCCTGAGCTCCATTCACCCATCCCCTGTACCTGCCCCTTCCCAGGGCCTCCCCGCTCCAGGACCTATCTCTCAGACTCTTCTCTCTTCCCAGCACTGAGACACTACCCGCACCCCCAGCCACCACCTTCAGGAAGCCCTCACTGACTGCACCCCTCCATCCCCGCTTCTGACCAGAGTCCACTCCCACCTCACTTCCAGATGGCCATTTGGGGCCACAATAGGCCCAGAGCCCCTGGAAATTTGGGTTAATAGAAAAAAATATAGATTCCCGATAAGGGATCAAACCTGTGTCCTCCTGCATTGGGAGGTGGATTCTTAACCACTGGACCGCCAGGAAAGTCCTTCTCTCTCTTTTCATGAGTTTTTTCTCTTTTCCGTTTTTCTCAGTCCCCAGTCCCATTACCGCTCCCTTAGGCAGCCATTCAAATGTACTTCCTGTGAATGTGTTGCTTGCATATGTTCTTGCAGAATGTGTGTTTTGTCTGGCTGCGCATAGGTTTAATTTATGTAAATGATATGTGCTGTATATTGTATTCCGGTGTTCACTTTTGCTGCCCGGTAGTCCGCCTCTGAGTCCGGCCAGCTTGCTGCTTGACACTGAGTCTAGGGCTCCGTATTCTCTGGTGTGCTCCTCCCTCCTTTTACCTGTCCCCAAGTCCTCACACGTGGCCCCTTTTGGACTCATGTGAGGACATCTTTGGGATTTATCCCCAGGAGTGAGTGGTGTTGCTGGATCAGAGGGAATGTGGACCCTTAATTCAACCCAGCACTGTCAGGCTGTGTGTGAGCAGGGCTACAGCTAACACCACCCTCCTAAACAGAGCACAGAATTCCCCTGCATCTCTGATACACTTGGCATTAGCCCCCTTCCTTATTTCTGCAAGTGTAATAGGTGAAAGTGATATCTTACTGCTTTAATTTGCATTTCTTTGATTTCATGCGAGTCCCAAATCCCAAGCATCCTGTATGTGGCCGTTCCGGTTTCTTTCCCTTGAATTGCCTGCTCATATCCTGGGCTCACGTTTCCATGAAACTGCTGTCTTTTGTTCTTGTTGATTTGTAAGAGTTGCTTATGGATTCTGGAAATACAAACGCATACAGTTAAATATTCAGTGTGTATTCTGGATGTTAATCCCTGTTGACTAAAGATATTGCAAATATCTGCTCTCATTCAGTCATCTGTCAGGTTTATCCCACAAAGATACTTAATTTTGATACAAGCAAATTCACAGATCTTTTTAGCTTTCTTTATGCTTTTGAAGTTTTGTTTAAGAAACCCTTCACCGTCCTGAGGCTGCAAAGATTTACATTTTCTTCTCTTCACTTAAAGACTCCGTCGAGTCTTTAATCCATCCTGAGCCTACCTCTGTCTGTCGTGTCAAATAGGGATCAAGTTGTATTTTTTTTTTTCCGTGTGCTGAGCCAATTTTCTCAACACATCAGTAAACAGCCTATGCTTTTCTGTTGATTTGTGGGGCCACTGTTATCACTGGTTAATTCCCCATATATCTATGGGTCTGTCTTTGAGCTCTCTTGTTTCAAGTATTTGTTCATGCATCAAAAGCCCATTAAAAGTATGGCAGTTAGTATGTCTTGGTCTCTGGACAGGCACATCTTCCCTCCTGGTTCTTCTTTCTGAGAAAATGTTATTTATTTAGTTTTGGCCGCACTGGGTCTTTGTTGCTGTGTGTTGGCTTTCTCTAGTTGAGGTGCACAGGCTTCTCGTCGCAGTGGCTTCTCTTGGTGCAGAGCACAGTAGTTGTAGCACACAGGCTTAGCTGCCCCGCAGCATGTAGAGTCTTCCCAGACCAGGGATTGAACGCATGTCCCCTGCATTGGCAGGCGGATGCTTTACCACTGGACCACCAGGGAAGTCCCCTCCTTGTTCTTTTGAAAGGTTGACACACATATTTGAGGACCTATCTTCTCCTTTACAAACTCTAGAGGAAGTTTATCAAGTTCCTGGGAAGAAAAATGCCACTAGAATCTTGATTGGAATTAGATTGGCTTTATAGGTTAATCTGGGGGAGAATTGACATCTTTAGAATATCTGTCCCTTCTGAGAGTCTGGAGTGGCTCTATCAGATTATTTCTGCATCCTTTATCAGTTTAAAGCTTTTTTTTTTTCCCTATAGAGATCTTGTGCATTCTTGCTCACTTCCTAGATACTTCAGATTTTGTTGCTATTATAAAAGAGATCTTATCTTTGACTGCTTATTCCAGTGGGCTTCCCAGGTGGCGCTAGTGGTAAAGAACCTGCCTGCCAGTGCAGGAGACGTAAGAGACTCAGGTCTGATGCCTGGATCGGGAAGATTCCCCTGGTGGAGGACATGGCAACCCACTCCAGTATTCTCGCCTGGAGAATCCCATGGCCAAAGGAGCTTTGCAGGCGCCAGTCTATAGGGCCACATGGAGTCGGACACGACTGAAGCACCTTAGCACACACGTGTGCTGATAGCTTTATGCTGGTGGAGAGAAATGCTGTATGTTCCATGGGCTGATCTTGTATTTGGCAGCCTCCCTGGATGAGCTCGCTTATTAGTTCTAATTGTTTATCTGTTGATTTTATTGGTCCTCCAGGGAGATGATCCTATCATCTGAATAACGCTGCTTCTCTCTGTTTATGTCTGGGTCGTTGCCATATGTGTCGATGTGGGGACGTTCTGGCTGCCTTTTCAGCAGGCTTTCACATGCACATGTATTCGTCTGTTGGAGTCCTGGGAGGTGGGCAAGTCAGGGAAGGGGTGCAAGTCTCCATTTAATGACTGAGAAGCCAGCCCTTCCCTGATTGTGTGACCTTTGGGACAGGCCCTCTAGGGTATGTCAGGAACCTAGGTGGGAGAGCTGTTCTAGAAGCTTGCTGAGCCCTGCATGGGGGCAGAGACCCCAGCTGTCCTAGTGGGCCTTAATTCTGTGTGCTCTTGCTTCCTGTGGCCAGCTGGGGTAGGGGTCCTCATGAAGAGGGCTGGTGGGGGTCTGAGGCTCAGAGATACCCCGACCCCGGCTCCCTTGCCCAGATTTCTGGGCTGTCAGCCTCCATGTTCTGTGCTCACTGTTGACCAGATTGAATAGGACAGCACTTCAGCAGAAACTTAAAGTGTTAGTTGAACCCAGGTCTCTCGCATTTTATGCAGATTCTTTATCCTTTGAGCCACCAGCGAAGCCCTGCGCTTCAGCAGAAGATGCCACCTAAATCCCTGTTGTTGTTCAGTCACTCGGTTGTGTCCAGTTCTTTGTGACCCCACGGACTGCAGCAAGCCAGGCTTCCCTGTCTTTTAGTCATCTCCTGGTGTTTGCGCAAACTCATGTCCATCATGTCAGTGATGCCATCCAAGCATCTCACCCTCTGTCATCCCCTTCTCCTGCCTTCAGTCTTTCCCAGCATCAAGGTCTTTTCCAATGAGTCAGCTCTTCCCATCAGAATCCCTAGGCGGGAAATAATTCCAAGGGGATTCTGACTGCTGTATAGACTCAGAGTGCGTTTGAAATGAGCAGATCCTGTTGGAAAGGACAGTCAGTGCCCCTGGATCTGAAAGGGAGCTGAAAGGGTGAGGGAGACAGCCCTGTTCCCACCTGCTGTCAGCGTGGGTCCCTGCCCTGAGCCCAGGATCAACTGGATATCTGCTTACCCAGTACTTCCCTTGTATCTAGTCCAGCCCTGGCTTTAGGGCTGTGGCTCTGGCAGAGGGAGAAAGCTCCCCTCCCCAAGAAGCCAGGGTACAGTTACCTCCTACATTAGAGATGTATTGAGTTGGCCAGATGGAAAATAATGAACTTTTTGGCCAGCCCAATAGTTTTAGACAAACCTAGATAGCATATTAAAAAGCAGAGACATTACTTTGCTGACAAAGGTCCATCTAGTCAAAGCTGTGGTTTTCCCAGTAGTCATGTATGGATGTGAGAGTTGGACCATAAAGAAAGCTGAGTACCGAAGAATTGATGGTTTTGAACTGTGGTGTTGGAGAAGACTCTTGAGAGTCCCTTGGACTGCAAGGAGATCCAACTAGTCTGTCCTAAAGGAAATCAGTCCTGAAAATTCATTGGAAGGACTGATGCTGAAGCTGAAACTCCAATACTTTGGCTACCTGATGGGAAGAACTGATTCATTGGAAAAGACCCTGATGCTGGGAAAGATTGAAGGCAGGAGGAGAAGGGGACCACAGAGGATGAGATGGCTGGATGGCATCACAGACTCGATGGACATGAGTTTGAGTACACTCCAGGAGTTGGTGATGGACAGGGAAGCCTGGCGTGCTGCAGTCCATGGGGTCACAAAGAGTCGGACACGACTGAGGGACTGAACTAAACTCAATCGTTTTAGATGAGCTTTCAATGAGAAACATCCCTATGGACCGGATGGAGCCGTCAAGAAAGCTCTGGTAGAGGGGGTCCTCTGGGCACCTAGAGAGAGGGAGGCAAGGTGTGGCTGTGAGGAGTGGGAGGGTCTGTGAAGCTGGGGTCCACTGGAGGGGGCTCTGAGGCCAGCCGGCCGGGGACTTGGCCAGTCTTGGTGTCTGGGGATGGGAGGCCCAGCTGGGAGGGCAGCTGAGGGTGCAAGCCGGTTGGGGACGGGGGATTCTGAAGGGCTGAGGAGGACCAGACTCCAGGAAGCCAGAGGAGGGAGGTTAAGTGCAGAGGCTTCAGGGAGGAGGGGCATGGGATGCGCCTATAAAGTGAAGCTTTCCTGGATAAACATGGCCTGGTTTCACCCTCCCGGGCCTTGCTGCTGCACAGGACAGTGCTGTGCCTCCCAGTTTACAGACGTGCCCCCGGGGCTTTTCTAGAAAGAGCTCTCCTCGTGAGACCATCACAGCCGCCCTGGAGAACAGTAGCACAGACAGGCCACATGCAGTGGGTTTGGGCAGGGTCTGTATAACAGGTAGAGGCCCCCCGAGGCCCTGCATCAGGCCCTGCAGATCCCTGGGAAGGTGTTAGGCTGGCGGGCTTAGTGGAGCATCTGTTTGGAGATGCTCCTTGCATGTGAGCTGGGGTCTGGACCATGCTCCCCACGCCTGGCCTCTGCAGCAANAGCCGCCCTGGAGAACAGTAGCACAGACAGGCCACATGCAGTGGGTTTGGGCAGGGTCTGTATGCCAGGTAGAGGCCCCCCGAGGCCCTGCATCAGGCCCTGCAGATCCCTGGGAAGGTGTTAGGCTGGCAGGCTTAGTGGAGCATCTGTTTGGAGATGCTCCTTGCATGTGAGCTGGGGTCTGGACCGTGCTCCCCACGCCTGGCCTCTGCAGCAAGTTTCCCTGGTGGTGGTGGTGGGGGGTCTGTTCCACTCAGCTCCTGGAGTCAGGGGATTGGCTACCCGCCTCTCTCTCACACACACTGACACACGCACGCACGCACACACTCATTCACTGGCTGGCCTCTCAGGCTCCCCTGCTCCGTCCCCTGGGGCTGCAGTGTGCCTGGCCTTCCCTGGGCCCCCACTGCCCAAGAAAGGGATGGCGACACGGTGGCCCCCGGCCAGGAGCGGCTCCCCACGGCATCTTCCTGTCGCCGCCACCAGGCTAAATATAACCTGACACTGCGCAGCCCTGGGCCGCCGTCGGAGACAGCCTCTGCCGGGGGCGGACAGGCTGACTGCAGCCCCAGCCTCCTGCCCTCGGTGTGACTTTGAGCCCAACTACTCCCGCCCGGGCAAGGACGGCTGCCTCCCCAAGACCTCCCTCCCAGCGAGGACCCAGCCCCCGGCCTCATTGCCGCTCTGGATGCTTCCACAGGCCATCTGTCATCTCATCCGGCACCCGGGGCTGGAGTCACTTGTCCCTGCAGTACCCAGAGGAAATCTGAAGCTCAGAGAGGTGGCTGACCTGGCCACAGTCACTCAGAAATGGTCCGGTCCCCTGAGGATGGGGCAGATCAGCTTGGCTCAGCTCCCCAGGTCTCCTCTCTCTGTCAACTCACCCTGGACCCTGAACCGGGAGTTCTGTTGACTCCTCGACCCAGGGAGAGTGGGGGCCGGCCTGCCTTGTTCATGTGTGTGTGAATATTTTAGGGGGGTGAAAAGCCACCTTTCAGGGGGATGAAGGAGCTGTGATNGCATTGCCTTTCTTTGGGATTGGAATGAAAACTGACCTTTTCCAGTCCTGTGGCCACTGCTGAGTTTTCCAAATTTGCTGGCATATTGAGTGCAGCACTTTCACAGCATCATCTTTCAGGATTTGAAAGAGCTCAACAGGAATTCCATCACTTCCACTAGCTTTGTTTGTAGTGATGCTTTCTAAGGCCCCCTTGACTTCACACTCCAGGATGTCTGGCTCTAGATGAGTGAGCACCCCATCGTGATTATCTTGGTTGTGAAGATCTTTTTTGTACAGTTCTTCTAGGACTTCCAATACCATGTTAAATAAAAGTGTCAAGAGTGGGCATCTTTGTTTTATTCCTGATCTTAGAAGAAAAACTTTTATCTTTTTAACCATTGAGTATGATGTTAGCTATGGGCTTATCATATTTGACCTTTATTATGTTGAGGTATGTTTCCTCCATGTGTACCTTGTTCAAGAGTTTTTAAATCATAAATGGAAGCTGAATTTTATCATGCTTTCTCTATATCAGTTGAGGTGCTCATATGATTTTTATCATTTATTGTATTAATGTAGAATATCACATGGACTGATTTGTGGATGTTGCACCCCTAGAATAAATTCCACTTGATTACAGTACCAGCATACCTTGTCTTACTGTACTTCGTTTTATTTTGCTTCACAGACATTGAGATTTTTACAAATTGAAAGTTTGTCATAACCCTGCACTATCATATGATGGTTAGCATTGTTTAGCAATATAGTATTTTTTTATTAACGTATTTGTTTTTTAAGACATCATGCTATTGCACACTTAATAGACTATGATATAGTGTGCATGTGGGTGCTCAGTCGTTCAGTCATGTCCAACTCTCTGTGACCCCATCAGACTCCTCTGTCCATGGAATTCTCCAGGCAAGAATAGTGGAATGGGTTGTCATTTCCTCCTCCCTATATCCCAACCCAGGGTGGGTTTTTTGTTTTATTGAAGTGGTCTGGAACCAAGCCTGATATATCTCCAAAGTATGTTTGTATATGGTTCTTTTAATGGATTGTTAAATTCAGTTTGCTAATATTTTGTTGAGGACTTTTGCATTTATGTTCCAAGGGATATTGGCCTATAATTTTCTTTTTTTGTGGCACCATGGTCTGATGTTGGAACAAGGATCATGCTAGCCTCATAAAATGAATATGAAAGAGTTCCCTTTTGAAGAATTTGAGAAGGATTGGTAAAATTCTTCTTTGAGTGTTTGGTAGAATCTACTGTCTGGTCTTGAACTTTTTATTTGTTAGGAGGTTTTTGGTGACTAATTTAATTTTCTTACTAGTAATTGGTCTATCCAGATTTTCTCTTTCTTCATGATTCAGCCTTGGTACGTTGTATGCTTCTGGCAGTTTATCTGTCTCTCCTAAGCTGTCCATTATGTTGGCATATAATTGTTCGTAGTAGACAACATGATTCTTTGTATTTCCATGGTATTGATTATAATATCTCCACTTTCATTTTTGATTTTATTTATTTGAGTCCTTTTTTTCCCTTGGTGAATCTAGCTAGAGCTGTGTTAAATTTGTTCATCCTTTCAAAGAACCATTCATTATTTCACTGATCTTTTCTATTGCCTTTTTAGTCTCTATTTTATTTATTTATGCTCTAATCTTTGTTATTGCCTTCTACTAAATTCGGGCTTTGTTCTTTTTCTGGTTTCTAGAGGTGTAATGTTAGATTGTTTATTTGGGATTGTTCTTGTTTCTTGAGGTAGGCATTTATTACTATGAACTTCCATTTTTGAACTGCCTTAGTTGAATCTTATAAATATCAGTATATTGCCATTTTAGTTTGACTCAAGGTATTTTTAAACTTCTCTTTTGATTTCTTCTTTGACTCATTGATTGTTCAGTATCATGTTGTTTAATCTCCACCTATTCATGAATTTTCTAATTTTTTTTCATATGGTTGGTTTCTAGTTTCATACCATTGTGATCAGAAAATATATTTGATATGATTTCCTCTTAAATTTATTAAGACTTGATTTGTGACCTAATATACGGTATATTCTGGAGAATGTTCTATGTACACTTGAGAAGAGTGTGTTTTTTTAGTCATTTGGATGGAAAATTTTTTACATTTCTATAAAAATCCATCTGATATAACCTGTCATTTAAAGTCAGTGCGTCCTTACTGATTTTCTGTCTGGATGATCTATTCATTAATGGAAGCAGAGTATTTAAAATCCCTTACTGCAATCATAGTGCTGTCTGTTTTTTGCTTTAAATTTGTAATATTTGCTTTGTATATTATGATGCTCCTATGTTGGGCTTCCCTTGTGGCTCAGCTGGTAAAGAATCTGCCTGCAATGTGGAAAATCTGGGTTCAGTCCCTAGGTTGGGAAGATCCCCTGGAGAAGGGAAGGGCTAACCACTCCAGTATTCTGACCTGGAGAAATCCATGGACAGTATAGTCCAAGGTGTCACAAAGAGTCAGACACAACTGAGTGACTTTCACTTCATTCACTTCACATGTTGGGCACATAAATATTTATAGATGTTATATATTTTTGTTGTATCAACCGCTTTATCATTATGTAATGCCCCTTTTCTCTTATTACAGTCTTACTTTTAAAGTCAGATTTTTCTGACATAAGTATATCTACCCTCAACTTCCTTTTGGTTTACATTTGAATGAGATATCTTTTTCCATCTGTGTGTCAGGGATCATAATTTTGAGGCAATATTCCATTTTGTTTTACTTTCCATTTTTATATAAATAACATGACTGGTATACCCATTGTGAACAATAGAAGTTATTAATTTATAAAATTTCATTGCATGAGTTCAATTAGTTTGATCATTTTGTCAGTGGGGCTTCTAGTACATTGTGATAAGAAATAATAACTAAGCAGAGATGGAAATAAACATTGTTGTTCCTAAAGAGATTCCTAATTTTGAATTTGTTGTTTTCTGAGAACATTAAACATTAACTGCCTTATTGAATTGGTGGCTCAGATGGTAAAGAATCTGCCTGCAATGCAGGAAAACTGGGTTCAATCCCAAGTTGGGAAGATCCCCTGGAGGAGGGCATGGCAACCCACTCCAGTATTCTTGCCTGGAGAATCCCCATGAACAGAGCCACCTGGTGGGCTGCAGTCCATGGGATCGTAAAGAGTTGGGGTTGACTGAGCGACTAAGCGTACACATATACCCTGTTGAATTAGCATGACATCTCAGTGATTTATAGAAGAGATTAATGGGAAATATAGATCTCTTAATTATGTCAAAGAAGAATTCTTCCTGTTATTGAAAACACATAAAAGATCATCTCTTATTAATTTGAATTTCATCATTTTATGCCATTTCATTTAGTCGGATACAAGAAAACATGTCCATGTATGTCAGAATCTAGTGTTCTGATGATTTCTCTGTTGAACTAAAATCTTTACAAGAGATAATTTCCTGTTCAAAAAAAATTTTTTTTGTTTGAGGATATCAGTTCTCAGTTGTTTTTTACCAAAGCATTTGCTAAAAGCTTAGTTTCATACTACTCATAATTCCACATACATGTAGCTGATGGTAAAAACAAGTACAGTAATATTAAAAACAAAGAAAATAAATACTCCCAATGGGAACTGAGCACACAGTCAAGGACAGGGTTTGGCCTCTATACAGTCTATTTTGTTACTATGGCCAAGAACTTGATAAACACATCATTTTTTAGTTATTTTTGGCAGTTTTCTTTACCTGTTTACATTTTTCCTCCCAGTGCAATTTTCTTTGTAATGTACTCTGCTCCTGTGGTTTGCTTGGTATATACAGTTTTCTTTACCATTTTCAGGGGCTGAAAAAGAACTGGGAAGAGGTGCATAAGGAGTTTCAGTCCCTCTCGGTCTTCATTGACTCCATACCAAAGAAGATTCGCAAGCAGAAGCTGGAAGAAGAGATGAAGCAGCTGGAGCACGACATTGGTGTCCTCGAAAAGCACAAAGTCATTTATATTGCTAATAAGAAATAGTGGATTTTTAAAAATAAAATCATTTTAGCACATAGAAAAAAACACAGAAAACATAAAAATGAAACCATAAGTTTTGTCAAGGAGGAAAATACTATGAAGAATAGAAAAAGTCTTTACCAAAATGCTTAGGCAGTGTTTAAAGAATAATTGGATTATCTACTTACATAGAGAACAAAAATTTTTTTTTTACTAGCATCAGGATTTCCTTGTAACCTGATTAAAGTTCTATAGCATAATTCATTATAATTATGTACTTGTTTCAGATAAACATTCATTTCTGGGCCCTGAAAAAGTCAGCCCTCAGAACTCCACATTTTTTTTCTTCACTGTATTAATGCAAGAAACACAAAGTTAAAAACTGTAAAGTATTCTGAATTAGAAATAACTATGTACTCTGTGTACTTTTACTACTCTGAAGTGTTTTCGACGTATTGTTCCAGAGATCCACAAATTACATGTATTTTCTTATAGCCTATGTCATTTGCAGCTATTCACACCTATTAACATTTTCAATATCCATAATGTTATATAGGCTGAAAGGTTTACATTTGAAGGAAGAAAAATTAAGAAAATAACATAAAATCAAGGAGAAAACTTATAAATTGCATCACCTAGGATTGTTAAAGAGAATCACCTTCTTTTTGACATTCGACTTTCAAAACCTGCTATTCTAGGTGCCTTATATTCCATAATTTACTGTATGTATTTCACTAATATTGGATATTACTTTTACTTTCTGGCTTTCTCTATTTTGTGAATTCTAATATTTCTATTTGTAAGATTACATAATTTATTAGGCAGTAAGTTTATGTAAGTAGAGCTGTCTTCAGCTCAAAATAAATGAGCCTATAAGTACCCAAGAAGAAAAGGATTATTTTATGTAATTTTAAATTATAGAAATTTGGTAAATTATGACATTATAAAATATCAGAGCAATAACAATTTCTACTGCTTACACTGATTTTTATTCTACAGACGACACAGGGAGGGAAAATGAAAATTTTTTTCAAGCTTTTTCACAAGCACAGAATTTGGGAGCATTGTAGAAAAGCTTACTTTAGTTAAAAATTTTTATATACAAATATTTTTGAAAACTCACTGTAAACTTTTTGTCACATCTGTGTATAAGCATCATTTCTTTATTCCTTATTACCTTAGGACAGATATTAAAAATATATATAGCTGACCCTTTAACCATACAGGGGCTAGGGGCACTGATCCTCCACCCAGTTGAAAATCTGCATATAACTTATAGTCACCTTTGTCTACTTGGTTCCTCCATGTTCATGGTTTTGTACCCTCAGAGTCAACCAACCACAAATCATGTAGTACCATAGTGATTACTATTGAAAAGAATCCACATGTAAGTGGACCCACACAGTTCAAACTCGTGTCATTCAAGGGTCAACTGTGTATGATAAATTCTCACTTATTAGAATTTTCTTCCTTTGTAAAACAATAACACTCCATTGTCTGGGGACTTCCCTGGCCATCCAATGGTTAAGACTCCACGCTTCTACTGCAGGGGCCATGGGTTCAGTCCCTGATTGGGGAAGTTCTGCATGCTGTATAGTGCAGCCAAAACAATAAAAAAAGAGAGAAAGAGAGAGATCTCTATTGTCTGTATATACCACATTTTGCTTCTCTCTCCTTCTGTAGATGGACACTTGGTTTGCTTCCATGTTTTAGCTGTTGTAAATAATGCTGCTATGAACATGAGTGTACAAATATCTCTTCAAAACCCTGCTTTCAATTCTTTTGAGCGTAAGTCCAAAAGTAGATTTGCTGACTTGTATGGCTATTATATTTTTAAGTTTTTGAGGACCTGTCATACTCTTTTCCATGGCTGCTATACTATTTTGTTGTTTTTAGCTGCCCAGTCATGTCCAGCTCTTTGCAACCCCATAAACTGCAGCACACCAGGCCTCCCTGTCCCTCACCATCTCCTGTAGTTTGCCAGAGTTCCTGTTCATTGCATCAGTGATGCTGTCCAGCCATCTCATCTTCTGATGTCCTCTTCTCCTTCTACCCTGTCTTTCCCAGCATCAGGGACTTTTCCAATGAGCTGTCTGTTCGCATCAGATGACCAAATACTGGACCTTCAGCATCAGTCCTTCCAGTGAGTATTCACTTTACCTTCCCACCAATGCTGTACAAGGGTCCCAATTTTTCCACATTCTTGCCAACACTTGTCTTTTCTGTTTTTTTGGTAATTGTCATACCAACTACCAAATGAGGTGTTGCCTCATTTTAGTTTTGATTTGCATTTCTCTGATTAGTGATGTTAAGTGTCTTTTCTTGCGCTTATTGTTTGTGTGTGTGTTCAGTTGTGTCTGACTCTTTTGGGACCTCGTGGACTGCAGCCCACCAGACTCCTCTGTCCATGGGATTTCCCAGGCAAGAATACTGGAGTGGGTTGCCATTTCTTTCTCCAGGGGATCTNTGTGTGTTCAGTTGTGTCTGACTCTTTTGGGACCTCATGGACTGCAGCCCACCAGACTCCTCTGTCCATGGGATTTCCCAGGCAAGAATACTGGAGTGGGTTTGCCATTTCTTTCTCCAGGGGATCTTCCTGATTACAGGAATCAAACCTGTGTCTCCTGCCTTGCAGGTGGATTGTTTACTGCTAAGCCATTTGTATATCTTCTGTGGAGAAATGTCTATCGAAGCCCTTTGCCCATTTTGTAAATTGGGTTGTTTGGTTCTCTGTTGTTGAGTTTTATGAGATTTATGTATATTCTGGGTATTAATCCTGCATCAGATATAAGATTTGCAAATATTTTCTTCTATGGGTTACCTTTTTACTTTATTGATAGAAACTTTGATATACAGAAATTTTCAGTTTTCATGAAGTCAAATGTGTCTGTTTTTTCCTTTGTTACCTGTGTGTTTGGTATCATATACAAGATGGTATCACTACCAAATCCAAAGTTATACACATCTTATCCTACACTTTTTTCTCCCAAGAGTTTTATTGTTTTAGGTCTTACATTTAGGTCTTTGATTCATTTTGAGCTAAGGTTTATATATGATGTTAGATGGGATCCAGCTTCATTCTTCTGTATGTGGATATCCAGTGTTCCTAACACCATTTATTGAAAAGTCTGTCCTTTCCCCATTGAGTGGTCTTGGACCCCTTGTCCAAAACAATATCACCATATATGTAATGGTTTATTTCTGGGTTCTCTATTCTGTTCCATTGGTCTGTATGTCTATTTTATATGGTATCACACTGTTTTTATTACTGTAGCTTTGTAGTAAGTTCTTAAAATTGGAAAGTGTTAAATCTTCCAGTTTTGTTCTTTTGTGAGATAGTTTTGGTTAGTCAGAATGCCATGAGATTCCGCATGAATTTAGGATAGTTGCTTCTATTTCTGCACAAAAGTCAAAGGGATTTTGATAGTGATTGAATCTGTGGATTGGTTTCAGTAGTATTGATTTTTAATTACCTGTTCCAATTCATGAACATGGGATGTGTTTCCATCTATTTTAATTTCTTTCAGCAACATATTTCAGCAATAATTTTCATTGCACAAGCCTTTCACCTCCTTGGTTAAGTTCATTCCTAAATCTATTGTATGCTATTGTATATGGAATTGTTTTTGTAATTTCCTTTTCAGATTGTTCATTGTTGTTCCATAGATATACAACTCACTTTTGTGTGTTGATCTTATATTTTGTTGCTTTTGCTGAGTGCATTTATTAATTATAATAGTTTTTTCTTCTATGTATTAAATCTTTAGAGTTTTCTACATGGACTATCAAATAATCTGCAGATAATTTTACTTTTTCCTTTCCAGTTTGGATGCCTTTATGTCTTTTTCTTGCCTAATTACTCTGACTAGAACTTCCTGTGCTTTCCTGGTGGCTCAGTGATAAAGAATTCACCTGCAGTGCAGGAGATGCAGGAGACGCAGGTTAGATCTCTGGGTCAGGAAGATCCCCTAGAGTAGGAAATGGCAACCCACTCCAGTATTCTTGCCTGGGAAACCCCATGGACAGAGGAGCCTGGCAGGCTATAGCTCATAGGGTCGCGAAAGAGTCGGTCATGGTGAATAAACAACAGAACTTCCTAATTCTAGTCAAACATCCCTGCCTGGTTCTGGATCTTGAAGGAAAAGCTTTCAGGTTTTCATAATGTTCACTGTGTGTGCTAACTCACTTCAGACTNTGCAGTGAGCAAAGGCCGATGAACTCCGTACCGTGTGCCCCCCAACCCTGACCTTTGCGCCCGGGAGCCCCACAGCCGTTCGGTGGGCCGAGCAGGAACCTCTCCATCCTCTCCCACCCATTCCGTCCTGCGCCAGCGGTCCGGGCCCCCGCGGCCTCGGGAGCGCGGGCCGCGCCTGCCACACAGCGGCCCCCGGCGGAAGTGCAGCCTCACCCGGCTCTGGGCCGAAGTCCGCCTCGGCCCCCTCCCCGGAGCTGCTCGGCTGGGCCGGGGCGAGGCGGAGGGAGGAGGGGCGCAGAGTGATGAGCAGGGTCTGGAGTACCGGGGAGCGGGGCTTGCGGAGGGCAAGGCGCCGCTCTGTAGGGCGGTGCGCCAGCGCAGGGCTCCCTGGGGGCGAGCGGGACGCCGAATCTCCGTGTCTCTTCTCTGCTGAGCTGTGTGAAGGTCACGGCCCCACCGCCCCGCAGGTGGCGATTTGTCCTCTCCGCCGATGCCCAGTTCTGGCGGTCCCTGTGTCCCATCCCTGGCCTGCTGACTTTCAGCTGCCCACAGGGATCCCCCACCCACCATCATTTCAGCCAGTTATGGGATAGGGTCCTTTGGCAGTTCTGGTTCAAGAGCCGGGTGTGTGTGTGTGTGTGGCATGGCAGCCCACAGAAGGCCCGGCTGGTCAGGCAGGGTGTGGGAGGCAGAGCCCCTGGGACAGCCCTGGCCAGCCTGGGCCACCTGCTTTCCCTCCTTCCTTTATGTTCTGTCACAGACAGCAGCTAGAGCCTCTCCATGCTGCCCCTCTACCTTGTCTCCCCCCTACAAGCCATCAGGCAGGGTTCCAGTTCACATTTTTGGAATAACAAGGGCTTTTATAGCGTTATTTGAAAGGGAAATATTCCTTGAATATCGACAAAGGGAGAGGACCAAGGAGGCTCCGAGTGTGTCTGTGTGTTCAGGGGCCGGGGGTTGGCCTGTGCTGTAAGGGGGGCTTGTGTCTGGGGTTTCTGACATCCCTGGGCTGTCAGGGTCTGGGGATGTCTGGGTCCTGGGCCGTCTGGGCTGCAGAGTGCAGTCCTGGCCTCTCTGGCTGAGAATCCGCAACTGAAGTGGGCATGGGGAGTTGAGGCCTCAGGTTCAGAATCCTGAGCTGGTGTCCTGGGGGCAGGATTCCCCAGGCCATCTAGAAGGTTGGGTTCATCCAGGGTCCAAGCTCTGGACTTTTCTTAGATAAGTTTCCCAGGGTAGAATGAGGATCCAGGGCCTGGATCACTGAACTCCCAAGGCGTGGGTGTTGCAGGGGGGTCTCCAGGGCTGAGGGTTTCCTGGTCTCTGGCCTTTCCTTAGTCCTTGTGAGGGCCAGTCCCTGCTCAGGCCGCTGCTGGCCATCACCATATTAGGGCATAAACTCCAGGCGGGCTGTCTGGGTGCCAAACGGTCTCCAGCTGGGCCCAGCCTCCTGCAGCTCCCAAAACCACGGCTGAGCTTCTGCTGGGCCATGTCAGAGGCCGGAGGTCAGAGGACAGGAGCGGCTACTGGAGGGGAGACCCGGACAGAGCCTCCCAGGTCAGGTCTTGCGCGCTGAGCCATGAGGGGCTGGGTGAGTGGAAGGGCTTTGGGGTGGGGCGGAGAATTCCTGGCCAGCCCCTCCCCTGGCCCAGCCCCCCTCATCTCAGTGCTTTTCGTTTCCTTTGGTTTCAGAGGATCTCTGTCCGGAGATTAATCCCATAGCTGTTAGAATCCCTGCTCTGCCGCCTCTCTTAGCCCCGTCCCCAGCAGATCTTCCTTGAGCCCAGCCGGCCTCTCCATTTGTGCTGGGACTTGTTGGGTTCTTGGTGAAGCTTTGGCAGTACTCCCCAGGGGTATCCCTCACCGGCCTTTTTAGCCACCAGCCCCTCCAGGTTGTTGGCCTTGACTCAGTTCACCCCAGCCATGGCCCCTCCAGAATCCAGTCCCCATCCTTGACCCCTCTCCTTACCATCAGCACTGCTCCATCACCAAGCCCTCTGGCCAGCGCCTGCTCCCTGGTGCATTGTTCTGGCTGCTAGGCCCGTCAGAGGGGACAGACACTGGCGAGTTAGGCTCCTGCAGATCACAGGACACAGATGAGCACCAGGAAAGGAGTCTCTGCCCTGGAAGAGGAGATGAAGAGTACGCTTGGTCCCCATTGGGTCTCTGGAGGAGGAATGGGATGTTAATGCACCTTCTTGTTGCAACAGCAAGAGCTTCCTGCAGGGGGCGATTCTGAGTTGGGCCTTAGGCAGAGCCTGAAAACCCACAGGGTCTCTTTCAGAACTAAGTAGAGGGGGTGAGTGGGCTGGGTGCTGGTCAGGGCAGAGGCATATTGGGTACATTTGGCCTGGTTAACTGACATCACCTGTAATAGGGGCCCTGGTGGCCAGAGAGAGGTTGGGAGGGGAAAAAAAAGTCAAGAAGAGAGAAAAAGACAGATGTCTCTCACCAGAGTCAGAAATGAAAGACCTAGAAACAGTGCTTCTTGACTCTGTTGAACTTCTGATGTGTTACAGACCAGCCCTTGTTGTTCAGTCACTCACCTACTCTTTGCTACCCCATAGACCACAGCACACCAGGCCTCCCTGTCCTTCACCGTCTCCCAGAGTTTGCTCAAACTCATGTCCATTGAGTCGGTGACGCCATCCAACCGTCTCATCCTCTGTCATCCCCTTCTCCTCCTGCCCTCAATCTTTCCCAGCATCAGGGTCTTTTCCAGTGAGTCAGATCTTCGCATCAGGTGGCCAAAGCATTGGAGCATTGGCTTCAGCATCAGTCCTTCCAATGAATATTCAGGACTGATTTCCTTTAGGATGGACTGGTTGGATCTCGTTGCAGTCCAAGGGACTCTTGAGTCCTCCAACACCACAGCATCAGTTCTTCGGCGCTCAGACGTCTTTACAGACCAGTACTGGTGTGAAATGCAAAAACTGTATGCTTGGCTATTGTGGCCATGTCAAATTGCTGTAAAGCTTTTGAAACCCTAGCTCTCAACTTCTGAACTTCTTGTGGGCAACGCACCACCTGGGGACTGAGAAAGAGGAGCAAAACCAGAACAAGGGGGCAGGGTGCCGGCTGCTTCCTGGCGCATGTAGCGTTTAGTGCACGGCAGGGACCTCACTACGCGCCTGGCACGTGTTCACTTACTGGTCACAACTCATGAGGAGAGAGTGGTCAGCGTTCCCATTTTCGAGATGAGGAAAATGAGGTACAAGTGGGGTAAACATGGAAGAAAAGGCGTCTGTGACTAGGCAGCAGAGCTGGGATCTGGACCCTGAGATCCTGGGCTTAAAGTCTGGGCGTCCCATCTGGGCTGCACCGTCTTGCCTGAGAAAGAGCAGAGATACAGCGTGAGAGGAGAGGGGGAGCAATGCTGGAAGAAAGGAAGGAGCAGAAGGCAGTGCCAGGAGACGGCACATGGGGAGAGAGGCCAGGAGCAGCATGGCTGGCAGCGAGAGAGGAGCAGAGAGCTCCGGAAGGGGAAAGCCAGCGTGGCCCATCAGGGAGGCGGCTCTGGCTGCCACGTGGTGGGAGTAGGCGGGGTGGGGCAGGAGCCGCTGGCGAGATGAGGGGGCAACACTGGGCTTGGGAGCCATGGGGGCGTCAGCAGTGGACAGGCCCCTTCAGGTTCCAGAGTAGGGTGGGGTGGGGGGGTGTCCGTCCTGCCCGGAGCACAGGGCCTGTGTCCTCACTTTGCAGGGAGCTGCTTCCTGTGCCTGGTGGACGTGGTGCCCGTGAAGAACGAGGATGGGGCCGTCATCATGTTCATTCTCAACTTTGAGGTGGTGATGGAGAAGGACCTGGTGGGGTCGCCGGCCCAGGACACCAACCACCGCGCCCCTCCCACCAGCTGGCTGGCTCCCGGTAAGTGCAGCCATGCTGTCTGGCTGGTGCAGGAATATATGGTTTCCCTCCCCTCGGGTCACGAGGCTACCCAAGGCTAAGGCTCTGCAGGCAGGGATTCGGAGGCAGGTTCAGAGGGACACCTTTCAGAGACAGGGAATGGACACGAAGGATGTGGCCAGTTCCATGTGGCTCAGCATGGACAGACGGTATGGAGTGACCGAGTCCAGACTCCTCTTTCCTTGGGGGCAGGATCACGACTGGCTTCACAGCCCTACCGGCTTGGGTTCCCCCTCCAGCAGCCCCCCGGGAGTGGTCCTCTGTGCAGCCCCAGGGATAGGGGGTGGGTCCCCCTTCCAGGCTGGCCCTGGTCACTCCAAGGGAGCTCCCGCTGCTCATGAGAAGGCCCTGTCTCCTGCATGGACTTAGCTCTGGGGTGTTGCTGCCACTGGACTGGCCGCTTCCCAGATGCTTGAGGCCGTGAAGGGATGGCTTCCCGGGGATGGAGACACGGAGGCCTCACCTCATCCTTCTGTGACTCAAAAGCTCAGACACCTCTCCCCCGACCATTCCCTTCTGTGGCCTCTTTGAATTTTAAATGTTCCCTCAGAGTCATGGCAAAAGAAACCACCTCTGGTTTCTCAAGCTCTAAAATGGCAGCCTCAATAAAGCTGGCCAGACCTGTTCCATGGGTACCACCTGCAAGATGGCGGGGTACAGCAGGAACCCGTGGCATCACTCCTTCTCCACTCAGATGCAGGCCCTGCCAGCTCCTATGTTCAGTTCAGTTCAGTCGCTCAGTTGTGTCCGACTCTTTACAACCCCATGGACTGCAGCACGTCAGGCCTCCCCGTCCATCACCAACTCCTGGAGTTTACTCAAACTCATGTCCATTGAGTCGGTGATGCCATCCAAGCATCTCATCCTCTGTTGTCCCCTTCTCCTCCTGCCCTCAATCTTTCCCAGCATCAGGGTCTTTTCCAGTGAGTCAGTTCTTCCCATCAGGTAGCCAGAGCATTGGAGTTTCAGCTGCAGCATCAGTCCTCCTAATGAATATTCAGGACTGATCTCCTTTAGGATGGACTGGTTGGATCTCCTTGCAGTCCAAGGGACTCTCAAGAGTCTTCTCCAACACCATAGTTCAAAAGCATCAAAAAGCATCAAAAGCTCCTGTGTGACCTCCCACAAATGACATAACTCACTGTTGCCTGAATTTCTTCCAGTCTGAAAAGTGGAGATACTGACACCCATTGGGCACAGTTGGGAGAGTCACAGGTGGTTTGCTGGAGAACCCCCTGTGAGGCTCAAAAGACAGTGGTTTATTATTGCTGGAGTCTTAGATAAGATTGTGTTCTAGGCCGGTGGTCTCCAACCTTTGTGCCATGAGGGATAGGTTTCTACCGACCAGGGGTTGGAGCGGGGAGATGGTTTCCAGATAATTCATGCCCATTACATTTTTTCCCTACTTGATTTCTGATATTGTTACATCAGCTCCACCTCCGGGCATCAGGCATTAGATTCCGAGATTGGGGACCCCTCTTCTAGACTTCTTTGGAGACTTGAGTCCTGTGTAGCGGGGGTGGAGGGGTGCCCTCCGGCTATCCGGGCCTCCACTTTCCCTCTTCCTCCATCCCCTTAGTGACTGGGGCTCCAGCTTCTAGGCCTTGCCCCTTCCCAGGCTGCTGGGGCCACGTACCTCCCCTGTGTCCCCCACCCACAGGCCGGGCCAAGACCTTCCGATTGAAGCTGCCCGCGCTGCTGGCCTTGACTGCCCGGGATTCGTCGGTGCGGCCGGGTAGCGCAGGTGGTGTGGGCGCCCCGGGGGCTGTGGTGGTGGATGTGGACTTGACGCCCGCAGCCCCCAGCAGTGAGTCCCTGGCCCTGGACGAGGTGACGGCCATGGACAACCACGTGGCGGGGAGGGCGGCAGAGGAGCGGCGTGCGCTGGTGGGTCCTGGCTCGCCGCCGCCACCGCCTCCGCCGCCTCTGCCCACCTGCGTGCCAGGCCAGCACCCGTCGCCCCGGGCGCACAGCCTCAACCCTGATGCCTCAGGCTCCAGCTGCAGCCTGGCCCGGACACGCTCCCGAGAGAGCTGTGCCAGCGTGCGCCGGGCCTCCTCGGCAGATGACATCGAGGCCATGCGCACCGGTGCGCTGCCCCCACCACCACCGCGACACGCCAGCACAGGTGAGGGTTGCCCCCCTACCCCACCCCCTGCAGGAACTGTCCCACCACCGGGTCCCCACCCACAGGACCTCAGCTTCCTCCCTCTCTGCCCTGTCCTGTGTGCCTGGGAGATGGAAATCCTATTAAGCACTTATTTAATCCCATTAAGTAGCCTTTTACCCCATTAAACTGCATTACTGCATTCATCCCTGTTGCATTCTTCCACTCTGGGAGCCAGTGTGGGCCGGGAGCTGGCACTCCCAGGCCTGCCTGCAGCTGGGATGCCCACAGGGGAGTCGGGAGGGCTGGAGAGGCCTCAGGGGCCCTGCTACACCACCTGGGCCTGGGGCTGGCTCCCAGTGCCTGTTGAACAGACCCCAGTGAAGGCTTTTGCTCCTTCCTCCTCTCCTAGTGCCTCAGGGGCCTGCTTCCATAAAGTGGGGAGGGGTCCTGGCCTCACTTGTTTCTCAGGGACACTGCTCCCCACCCTGTCTCCTGAGCTGGCCTGTCTCACTGGACCCCATGGCCTGGCTCATGGCCCGGCTCCTGCCCGGCCCGTCTCTACCCCAGCTCTGAGTCGTAGGCCTGACAGCCTTTGCCCCTGCCTGCCTCCCTGACCGCCTCTCCCCTCCACCCCAGGGGCCATGCACCCCCTGCGCAGCGGCCTGCTTAACTCCACCTCTGATTCAGACCTCGTGCGCTACCGCACCATCAGCAAGATCCCCCAGATCACCCTCAACTTCGTGGATCTCAAGGGCGACCCCTTCCTGGCTTCGCCCACCAGCGACAGGGAGATCATAGCCCCTAAGATAAAGGAGCGGACCCACAACGTCACCGAGAAGGTCACCCAGGTAGGCGCGCCTGGCCCCCCACTCACCTGGGAGGAGCTTGGAGGGGGTGGAGAGGTGCAGTCAGTGAGGGCTTCCTGAAGGTGGTGGCTGGGGGTGGGGGTGGTGTTTCAGCACTGGGAGAGAGAAGCGTCTGAGAGCTCCTGGAGAAAGGGAGCCTGGAGCAGGGAGGCCCTGGGAGGGGGCAGGTATGGGGGACAGGTGGATGGGGCTTGGGGAGGACAGGGCAGTTGAGGCTGGGCACCTGGCAGGGTCAGGGTGGGCCGGAAGAGGCAGCCATGGGGCACAAGGGGGTCTGTGCACAGGGTGTGGTGAGGAGGATGCTGGGGGTAAACCAATGGGCTTCACATCAGAAGGGGCCACAGAGGTCAGGGTGGCTTCCCTGGTGGCTCAGACGGTAAAGAACCTGCCTGCATCATGGGTGACCTGGGTTCGATCCCTGGGTTTCTGAAGATCCCCTGGAGAAGGGAATGGGAACCCACTCCAGTATTTTTGCTTGGAGAATCCCATGGACAAAGGAGCCTGGCAGGCTACAGTCCATAGGGTTGCAAAGAATTGGACAGGACTGAGTGACTCACACACCCAGAGGTCAGGGTTGGGGGTCCTGATTCTTTTAGGCTAATGTGATGAGCTAGACTGGGGTTGGGGACCCAGTGCCAGGGCCCAGTGCCAGGATGACCCAGAGGTGCCCACCTTATCTACAAGCCACAGAAGAGGAGAGTTTCCTTCCCAGGTTGGGAGGGGACTCGATGGAGGTTGGGGGACACATAGAGAGGGGGTCAGGTCCTTGAATCCTGGGCCAGAGAAGACTGCCAGTCTTGGGGGGAAACTGATGAATGCTGCCCAGTGCCAGAACCAGCCTGGTGTCCTGCCCCGTCTTGGCAGCAAGATCATCTTATCTGCACTCCCTCCGCCCCCAGCCACTGCCCAGTCCATCCCAGTCCCTTCCCATCCTGGCCTGGGGGGTAGGGGAGGGTCAGGACTGAGGAGCCAGCAACAGCCAGCGACCCTGTCGCCCCCTCCAGCCCCTTTGGCTGCAGTGACCCGAGTGAGGGAGCTGTCCGTCCGCCGGGGCCTCCTCGGCCCTCCTCCTGGCCCTGCTCCCACTGCTGCCTCTGGCTCTCTGGGTCTCTGCCAGGTCTCCAGCCCCTTTGGCCTTGACTCCAGAACCTTCCCCCCACATGCTGGGCCCCTTATCTGGCAGCCGACCCCCACGCCCCCCGCTCCTCTCCCCTGGCCCCACCTGGAGCCCTGCCTGCCACCCTTCTCCCGGGTGCCCACGGGGTGTGCTGTGTGTTGTGTTGTGGGCTCTGTGTGTGTGTGCGCACACGCACGCGTCTGTGTGTGCCAGCGTGCGGGTGTGTTCCTGGGCTCTCTGGTCACCGGGCAGGCAGTCTCTCCGTCTCTGGGTGTCTGTCTGACTCTGGCACTCTGGCCGGCGGGGCGGGGGTGTTGAAGGGCCCATTAATCTGCAGTGACAGGCCGGGCTGCCGGGGGCCGGGGGAGGGGCGCGGGCTGCGGGAGCGGCTGCAGCAGGAGCCCCAGGCGGGGGCCGCGGGGGAGGGGGCCTCTGGCCGGCCGGGGCG
>SJYW01038427.1:356719-403699 GCA_006410735.1 Raphicerus campestris
CCCCCCAGCTCCCCTCTCCCCCCAACCCCCACCCTTGTGCGGTCTGATGCGGCGCAGAGGGCTCTGGCTCCAGGTCCGGAGAGGGCTTCAGAGGTGCAGGATGGTTTTGAGGTGGGGGAATCCCTGGGAGCTGTGGCCCGACCTGTCCCACTCTTTGCTCCAGCTTGCTCTTCTCCAGTGCCATGGGGCCTAGGTGGACAGTTTGTCTTGCCAGGGCTTCCTTCCTCCTTGGCCTTCCTGGCCTGGCCTTCTAGCTGGATACATGGAAGGAGGAGAGGGGAGAACAGGAAAGTGGGTGCCCGACGGGGAGCTGGGGGTGGCGTGGGGGGGAGGAGAGGAGCCACTCCGGCTTCCACCCCACCTCCCACGGTGAGCGGGCAGCAGCTGGGCCTGGCGCCCAGGCCTGGGGCTCCACCCCGCCAGCATTCTGTGCCTTGGGGGTGGACTCTAGGGGGTGAGGGAGGCATGGGCTGCTTAGGGGTCCGGGTTTGGGGGCTGGGGGTCAGAGGCCACTGGATGAATGGAGAGGGCCGTCAGAACCAGGCACCTGGTCCAACCTGAAGAGCTGGTGGTCCCCTGAGGCTGATGGCTTCGTAGGCACCTCTGGGGAGCCACCGCTCCACACTCCCCCCCACCCAGGGGCAGCAGGATGGGGTGAGGGGCTCTGTTACAGAGCCAGGGGCCAGCTCAGGATGGCAGGGGGAGCTGGCGGCGGCTCAGGGCGGGGTCTGAGCCCCTGCACCTCTGTCGCCAGCACCTGAGCCCTCTGTCTTGGCTCTTGTGCTCCTCCCAGTGCGGGGACAGGTGTGGGAGGGGGTGGATTCTCCCAGCCACAGGTGAGGACCTTGGGTTGGGCTTAAAAGAGCTTTAGCATTCTGTGTGACTGTGGGTCAGGGAAGGTTACGCACCCACCCAAGTCCAAGGCCAGGTGGCTGAGCTGTTGGCTGCAGGCCTGAGCTGGGCCAGGCCCTGTAAGATGGGGTCTGTGGGTCCCGGGCTGGTGCCCTGGGCTTGCCCCCGGTGTGTGCTTGTGCCCGGGGTGGTGCTGGCCGTGCTGTGGGCAGACGTGAGGTGTTGGTGGGGGAGCAGGATCACATTTATCAGGTGTGGTCCAGCACAGCCCAGGGGGCCTGGCCACTCAGGTGGGGTGAGGAGCCCCCTGCAGGAGCCTTCTTCTGCCTCCTGTCTGCCAGGGCCCTGGTCAGTTCTGTTTTTTCAGCCCCCTCTTGATCCCCAGAAGGTCACTGCCCCATGCTTTCTGCCTTAAGGAGCGAGTGGCTAGGACTGAAGTCCGGGCAGAAGTGGGGGCCTCGAAGCCGCAGACTCCTTCCCCTGCCCCAGGCCCCATCGCATGCCTCTGGAGAGCCCCTGTGGTCACCCCTGGCGTGGCTAAACCCCCAGCTGCAGTCGGTCTTAACTTCAGTTACTTCTAAGGAGGTGCCTTCCAAACAGTCCATCTGTTTGTGAGGCTCCAGGGGGTTCCCTAGCGTGGCTGTGAGTGAGAGTCTGGGGCTCCACCCCCTCCCCAGCACAAGCCCTGAGATGTGGGCCCTGGCATCTTGCGCTGCTCCTACAGGGCTGGCAGCCTTGGCTCTCAAGGGGGAGGGTGCATGAGGCCTTGCGCCTGGCTGCCCAGGATGGCAGAGCCAGGCTGGGAGAGTTTGGGGATTGCGTGGGGGCAGGGGGAGGCCCCAGAGGGACAGGCCAAGGCCCCCAGGATGGCGTGGGAAAGCTAGTCTCAGTTCTTCCTAGTTTGGCTTGGGGGTGGGGGTAGGTGTGGCGGCTGCTGTCTGCAGATCTGGGTGGCGTGCCGCCTCTGCCTGAGTGACGAGGGGCAGGGTGTAAGATGAGCCTGGGTGGGCTCGGGGGTCATGTCTGAATGGTGGCCCCAGGTCAGGGGGAGGAGGGAGAAGGGAGCAAGTGTTTCCTCTCTCCTGGGTGCCAAGGGACCTGAGTCTGGGTGTCTGGTGTCCTTGGGTCAGTGGCAGGAAGGGACATTTAGGCCCTCAGTCCCTGGGCCACCAGCAACAGGACTTGCAGGGAACCACAGCGACTACCGCTGTTTACGTCGCCCAGGCTGGAAGCTGTAGTCCTTGGAGCATTTGCTGGCAGAGACGGTGGTGTATACGGGACGTGCGTGTGTGTGGTTGCCATGGGTGTGAGCAAGGTGGAAGTTATATCCATAGCTGTGGGTCTGTATCGCTGGTGGGGAGTCGTGCTTGTGGGCATTACTGTGAGGTGCCCTGGACTCAAGAGCCAGCCAGGAGGCCACATGGGGAACAGCGGTCAGCAGCCGTGTGCACGCAGCTGAGGGTGGAGGTGGGTGGGCCCTCCCCACCCCCCTCCTACAGACCCCCTCTTACATCCCCTCTTACACCCCCTCCTCTTACTCTGCCTGGCCCCTTCTCTGAGGGCCCAGCCCAGGCGTCACAGTCGGTGGCCTGCCCTCCCCTGTCCCATCCTTCAGCGCCACCTTCCCCGCCTGCCCAGGTCCTGTCCCTGGGGGCCGACGTGCTGCCGGAGTACAAGCTGCAGGCGCCCCGCATCCACCGCTGGACCATCCTGCACTACAGTCCCTTCAAGGCTGTGTGGGACTGGCTCATCCTTCTCCTGGTCATCTACACGGCGGTCTTCACCCCCTACTCAGCCGCCTTCCTGCTGAAGGAGACTGAGGAGGCGCCCCTGACCCCTGACTGTGGCTACGCCTGCCAGCCGCTGGCCGTGGTGGACCTCATCGTTGACATCATGTTCATCGTGGACATCCTCATCAACTTCCGCACCACCTACGTCAACGCCAACGAGGAGGTGGTCAGCCACCCCGGCCGCATCGCCGTCCACTACTTCAAGGGCTGGTTCCTCATTGACATGGTGGCCGCCATCCCCTTTGACCTGCTCATCTTTGGCTCTGGCTCTGAGGAGGTGGGCTGGCCAGGAGGCATCCGGGCAGGGAGGAGGGCAGCAGGGGGTGGGGTGATGGGGTGGCAGACACACCGGGCCCCCAGCTCACCCGTGCTTGCACCCCTTTCTGTGTGAGCCGCTTCCTGGTTGTAAAGGTCCAGGGGCCCCGCCTTTTGCCAGTGTGTCTGTCCAGAGTGGCCACTGCCTCTGACTCACATGAAAACGCCCTGAAGCTGGCGGGAGCTCTGGCTAGGCACCTCAGGGTGGGTGCACCTTTCTGAGCCCCAGTTGTTTCATCCTGGTTGTGGGGAACTGTGAGCCCTTTGTCACTGTGAAGTGAAAGTGTTAGTTGCTCACTCGTGTCTGAGTCTTTGTGACGCCATGGACTGTAGCCCGCCAGGCTTCCTCTGTCCGTGGGATTCTCCAGGCAAGAACACTGGAGTGGGTTGTCATTCCCTTCCCCAGGGGCTCTTCCCACCCAGGGACTGAACCTGGGACTCTTACACTGCAGGCGGATTCTTTACTGTCTGAGCCACCAGGGAGCTGGCACAGAAGGGCAATGGGACTCTGCCGGGCGCAGCGGGTGGGAGGTGCTCCTACTGGTACTAGGAGGAGGTTCTGGGGAGAGTCTTTGATGATCTTACCTCCGCTGCCTCCACAATGAGGGCTGCAGTGCCCCCCATGCTTCGTCCATCACCCCCCCACCCCCCACTGAGTGTCTGCTGCTCCCCGTAGCTGATCGGGCTGCTGAAGACGGCGCGGCTGCTGCGGCTGGTGCGTGTGGCCCGGAAGCTGGACCGCTACTCGGAGTATGGGGCGGCCGTGCTCTTCCTGCTCATGTGCACCTTTGCGCTCATCGCGCACTGGCTGGCCTGCATCTGGTATGCCATCGGCAACATGGAGCAGCCGCACATGGACTCCCGCATCGGCTGGCTGCACAACCTGGGCGATCAGATCGGCAAGCCCTACAACAGCAGTGGCCTGGGCGGCCCCTCCATCAAGGACAAGTACGTCACCGCCCTCTACTTCACCTTCAGCAGCCTCACCAGCGTGGGCTTCGGCAACGTGTCCCCCAACACCAACTCGGAGAAGATCTTTTCCATCTGTGTCATGCTCATCGGCTGTGAGTGCGCCCCTGGGGGCGGGCGTGGGCACAAGCCACACAGGAGAGGGAGGGCGTTAGAGGGGCCGGAGTGGGCGCCTCCACCCCCCCAGACCCCCCATCATGGGGCTGGCGACACCAGGGCAGAGGCACAAGGCAGGGGCTGAGGAGCATGTGTGCCCGGGCTTCTGTGTGTGCATCTCGTGTGCGTGCTCGTGCCGAGGCGGGAGTGTGTGTTGGCACTGACCTGGAGCTGGGGTGGACAGGGTCCCTCGGAGGCTGACGGCTCCACTCACCCCGCCCCCAGCCCTCATGTATGCCAGTATCTTCGGCAACGTGTCGGCCATCATCCAGCGGCTATACTCGGGCACCGCGCGCTACCACACGCAGATGCTCCGCGTCCGGGAGTTCATCCGCTTCCACCAGATCCCCAACCCGCTGCGCCAGCGCCTTGAGGAGTACTTCCAGCACGCCTGGTCCTACACCAACGGCATCGATATGAACGCGGTGAGGGCCTGGGCTGGGCCAGGGGAGCAGGGCGCCTGTGGGGACTCCTCTGGGTTCGTCAGAGTCACACTGCCCCCCGACCCCAGCCCAGGTGGGCCCAGGTAGTGCTGGAAGGACCCTGAGAGGTCATTACCCTCCCTCTGCCCGTGGAGTTCATTTCCTGGGCGAGTTCTCACTTTGGGGCAGGCTCTGGGTGATCCGTGGTTGATCCATAGGACAGCCCCAGGCAGGAGATGGTCTCCATGCCTCACACATTAGAAGGTGGAGGTGAAAGCAGTGAGGCGTCAACCCAAGGGTGCAGTCTGCAGGGAGGAGGGGTGGAGCTGGTATGGACACCCAGGTCCTTCCCCCGGTAGATCCTGGATGCCCTGGTGTTCCCCGCTGGCTCTCCAGGTGGGGGGTGGGAGTGGAGTCCCAGGAAAGGGCATCCTGAGCCGCCCCCTGCCCCCAGGTGCTGAAGGGCTTCCCCGAGTGCCTGCAGGCCGACATCTGTCTGCACCTGAACCGCTCGCTGCTGCAGCACTGCAAGCCCTTCCGCGGGGCCACCAAGGGCTGCCTGCGGGCCCTGGCCATGAAGTTCAAGACGACGCATGCACCGCCCGGAGACACGCTGGTGCACGCCGGGGACCTGCTCACAGCCCTCTACTTCATCTCCCGGGGCTCCATCGAGATCCTGCGGGGTGACGTGGTCGTGGCCATCCTGGGTACGGCAGGGCCCGGGAGCTGGGCCCGGAGTCCCTGCCGCGGCTGCAGAGGCCCAGCCCTCAAAGGACACAGCCCTGGGGGCTGTGGCCCCTCTGACTGCCCACAGGGGCCTTGGGCTCCTTCAATTCACCCAAGCTCAGGCCCTCCCAGGGGGCCGGGGAGAGGAGCCCTGCCAGGTGGGGTGTGGGGCGGGTGCTGCTGAACTCTAGAGGTCTCCAAATTCTGTTCCCCTTTGGGGGTCTCCTCATGGGCTGCGACACTCTTGTTTCTTAAAATGGGATCAAATCCAAGGGCTCCAAGGTAGGCAGTGGGGGAGGTTGTGCAGCTGATTCCCACTTAGGGCCACACGGTTCCCTGTGGTACAGCCAAGCCCTCGCCTCCAGAGCAGAGGATGTCCAGAGCATGTCCCTCTTCCCCTTGCATCCCTTCTTCTCTCCCCTACCTGTGCACGTGGACAGGTGTGCCTGGGTGCTGGGGATTTCCCTGCCCTCTGCCTGTCCTCCCCTTGGCCCTGGCCACCTCAGGGCTTGTGTGTCACGGTGGGGCTTAATGCTCATGCCACAAGCACCCCCAAACACGACTGGAACCAAGGTTTTGCTAGACTGCAGTTGTCTTAGCTGCATCCCGGTGTTTTCTGTTCTGTGCCTGTGCTCACCGATGCTATCCTGTTTTCTCTGAGTAAACAAAATGCTGGTCTTGATTCACTGCTGTGTTATGATCTGTAGCTTGAAGAACAGTGTTCATGGGGGTGCAGTGCTTACCCACAGGGTGTTTGGGAATGGGCTTTGGTGTGTGTGGGGGTGGTACCAGAGGAGTTAGAACCTAAGGAGGAAGCCAGGGTCTTAGGCAGAGCTGGGCATCCAGGCTGGAGCTGCTGGCTGGCCCTACAGTAGGTGGGAGGCATGGGTTCCTGGCCCTTCTCCTCCGGGGCACCGCACTGCACCTGTCCTTCCTTTGGGAGCTGGGGGCAGACGGGCCGGCTGGTNATGGAGCAGCCGCACATGGACTCCCGCATCGGCTGGCTGCACAACCTGGGCGATCAGATCGGCAAGCCCTACAACAGCAGTGGCCTGGGCGGCCCCTCCATCAAGGACAAGTACGTCACCGCCCTCTACTTCACCTTCAGCAGCCTCACCAGCGTGGGCTTCGGCAACGTGTCCCCCAACACCAACTCGGAGAAGATCTTTTCCATCTGTGTCATGCTCATCGGCTGTGAGTGCGCCCCTGGGGGCGGGCGTGGGCACAAGCCACACAGGAGAGGGAGGGCGTTAGAGGGGCCGGAGTGGGCGCCTCCACCCCCCCAGACCCCCCATCATGGGGCTGGCGACACCAGGGCAGAGGCACAAGGCAGGGGCTGAGGAGCATGTGTGCCCGGGCTTCTGTGTGTGCATCTCGTGTGCGTGCTCGTGCCGAGGCGGGAGTGTGTGTTGGCACTGACCTGGAGCTGGGGTGGACAGGGTCCCTCGGAGGCTGACGGCTCCACTCACCCCGCCCCCAGCCCTCATGTATGCCAGTATCTTCGGCAACGTGTCGGCCATCATCCAGCGGCTATACTCGGGCACCGCGCGCTACCACACGCAGATGCTCCGCGTCCGGGAGTTCATCCGCTTCCACCAGATCCCCAACCCGCTGCGCCAGCGCCTTGAGGAGTACTTCCAGCACGCCTGGTCCTACACCAACGGCATCGATATGAACGCGGTGAGGGCCTGGGCTGGGCCAGGGGAGCAGGGCGCCTGTGGGGACTCCTCTGGGTTCGTCAGAGTCACACTGCCCCCCGA
The DNA here is from genome assembly GCA_006410735.1 of Raphicerus campestris. NCBI lineage: Eukaryota > Metazoa > Chordata > Mammalia > Artiodactyla > Bovidae > Raphicerus > Raphicerus campestris. The sequence goes on from SJYW01038427.1 coordinate 363,710, forward strand.
CCCCAGCCCAGGTGGGCCCAGGTAGTGCTGGAAGGACCCTGAGAGGTCATTACCCTCCCTCTGCCCGTGGAGTTCATTTCCTGGGCGAGTTCTCACTTTGGGGCAGGCTCTGGGTGATCCGTGGTTGATCCATAGGACAGCCCCAGGCAGGAGATGGTCTCCATGCCTCACACATTAGAAGGTGGAGGTGAAAGCAGTGAGGCGTCAACCCAAGGGTGCAGTCTGCAGGGAGGAGGGGTGGAGCTGGTATGGACACCCAGGTCCTTCCCCCGGTAGATCCTGGATGCCCTGGTGTTCCCCGCTGGCTCTCCAGGTGGGGGGTGGGAGTGGAGTCCCAGGAAAGGGCATCCTGAGCCGCCCCCTGCCCCCAGGTGCTGAAGGGCTTCCCCGAGTGCCTGCAGGCCGACATCTGTCTGCACCTGAACCGCTCGCTGCTGCAGCACTGCAAGCCCTTCCGCGGGGCCACCAAGGGCTGCCTGCGGGCCCTGGCCATGAAGTTCAAGACGACGCATGCACCGCCCGGAGACACGCTGGTGCACGCCGGGGACCTGCTCACAGCCCTCTACTTCATCTCCCGGGGCTCCATCGAGATCCTGCGGGGTGACGTGGTCGTGGCCATCCTGGGTACGGCAGGGCCCGGGAGCTGGGCCCGGAGTCCCTGCCGCGGCTGCAGAGGCCCAGCCCTCAAAGGACACAGCCCTGGGGGCTGTGGCCCCTCTGACTGCCCACAGGGGCCTTGGGCTCCTTCAATTCACCCAAGCTCAGGCCCTCCCAGGGGGCCGGGGAGAGGAGCCCTGCCAGGTGGGGTGTGGGGCGGGTGCTGCTGAACTCTAGAGGTCTCCAAATTCTGTTCCCCTTTGGGGGTCTCCTCATGGGCTGCGACACTCTTGTTTCTTAAAATGGGATCAAATCCAAGGGCTCCAAGGTAGGCAGTGGGGGAGGTTGTGCAGCTGATTCCCACTTAGGGCCACACGGTTCCCTGTGGTACAGCCAAGCCCTCGCCTCCAGAGCAGAGGATGTCCAGAGCATGTCCCTCTTCCCCTTGCATCCCTTCTTCTCTCCCCTACCTGTGCACGTGGACAGGTGTGCCTGGGTGCTGGGGATTTCCCTGCCCTCTGCCTGTCCTCCCCTTGGCCCTGGCCACCTCAGGGCTTGTGTGTCACGGTGGGGCTTAATGCTCATGCCACAAGCACCCCCAAACACGACTGGAACCAAGGTTTTGCTAGACTGCAGTTGTCTTAGCTGCATCCCGGTGTTTTCTGTTCTGTGCCTGTGCTCACCGATGCTATCCTGTTTTCTCTGAGTAAACAAAATGCTGGTCTTGATTCACTGCTGTGTTATGATCTGTAGCTTGAAGAACAGTGTTCATGGGGGTGCAGTGCTTACCCACAGGGTGTTTGGGAATGGGCTTTGGTGTGTGTGGGGGTGGTACCAGAGGAGTTAGAACCTAAGGAGGAAGCCAGGGTCTTAGGCAGAGCTGGGCATCCAGGCTGGAGCTGCTGGCTGGCCCTACAGTAGGTGGGAGGCATGGGTTCCTGGCCCTTCTCCTCCGGGGCACCGCACTGCACCTGTCCTTCCTTTGGGAGCTGGGGGCAGACGGGCCGGCTGGTGCCCCCCTGGCCCTGGGGGCTGGGGCTGGGCAGCACATGAGCAGACTGAGGAGAGGTGCCTGGCCAGGGTGGCAATGCCCGGAAGACAGGTGCCTGCTGCTTCCGCTGCCGCCCCCGGGGCTGAGCCCCCCTCTCGGTGGCCTCCAGGGAAGAATGACATCTTCGGGGAGCCCCTGAACCTGTACGCGCGCCCTGGGAAGTCCAACGGGGACGTGCGGGCCCTCACCTACTGCGACCTGCACAAGATCCACCGAGACGACCTGCTGGAGGTGCTGGACATGTACCCCGAGTTCTCTGACCACTTCTGGTCCAGCCTGGAGATCACCTTCAACCTGCGGGATGTGAGTGGGCCACGCGGCCGACCGCCTGCTGGGTGGCTGTCCCTTCGCCGCAGGACCTTCTCTCTGGGCTTGTTTAATGGTATCTGGGGCAGTCTAGGTTGTGAAAAGTGCCAGTCTCAGCCCTGGTCCGTGGAGCTCACACCCCACGGAGCGGGCATGCCCAGTCCCACCTCCAGAGGGCCTTCCCCGGGACCGGGCAGGGCAGGTGGGCGAGGAAGGGCCCTGACACCGCTCTTGGATTTCAGACCAACATGATCCCCGGCTCTCCGGGCAGCGCGGAGTTGGAGGGCGGCTTCAGCCGGCAACGCAAACGCAAGCTGTCCTTCCGCCGGCGCACGGACAAGGGTGAGGCGGGGGAGGGGAGGGGAGAGGGCGGGGCCCAGGTGAGCCGGGAGGCGGGAAGGGGCGGGGCCTATAGGGGGCGGAGCAGAGGGCGGGGCTGGCGGGTCTGCTCCTCCCAGGCCCCACAGACCTTCCGTCCGTACCGTCAGCGTTTCCTTCTCACCCCATCGTTTCAGGCCCACTTGAAACGTCACCTCCTCCAGGAAGCCCTCTTCCACCCTCTAGGGCAGGGGCGCGCCTAAGTTTATTGGGTCCTCACAGGGCTGGCGTCTTGATGGGCGCTGCTTTGAACCAATGAGGGGAGGAAAGCCAGGGCAAAGGAGGGAGAGGTGGCCAGCATGGCAGGGGAGGGCTAGGGCCTAGGGTCCCAGAGAGCCCCAACCAGCAGTGCTTCTGACCCCGCTCTGGCAGCCTGCTGTCACAGCCGATCTGGTCCCGCCCCCGGAGTTCTTAGTCCTCTTGGAAGTGGGTGAGAGAGCACAAGCAGGACTGGGAACAGCCCAGTGCATCCTGCCCTCGGCCCCCTCCCCTCCCCTCCCCTTCCGGCCCTCCCCTCCTCTCTGTGCCTCCTGCCGTCTCTGAGGCCCGTTCTCTGTCTCCCACAGACCCGGAGCAGCCAGGGGAGGTGTCGGCCTTGGGGCCGAGCCGGGCGGGGGCAGGGCCGAGTGGCCGGGGCCGGCAGGGGGGGCCGTGGGGGGAGAGCCTGTCCAGCGGCCCCTCCAGCCCCGAGAGCAGTGAGGATGAGGGCCCAGGCCGCAGCTCCAGCCCCCTCCGCCTGGTGCCCTTCTCCAGCCCCAGGCCCCCCGGAGAGCCGCCGGGTGGGGACCCCCTGACCGAGGATGGCGAGAAGAGCAGTGACACTTGTAACCCACTGTCAGGTAGGGTGAGCCCCCCACCCCCCCTACCTCTGCCTGGTGGGTGGGGCATGGGCCTCTCTTCCAGCCTCAACCCTGCTCTCTGGCTGCAGGCGCCTTCTCAGGAGTGTCCAACATCTTCAGCTTCTGGGGGGACAGCCGTGGCCGCCAGTACCAGGAGCTGCCTCGCTGTCCTGCCCCTGCTCCCAGCCTCCTCAACATCCCCCTTTCCAGCCCTGGCCGACGGCCGCGGGGAGACGTGGAGACCAGGCTGGATGCTCTCCAGAGGCAGCTCAATAGGTGAGTGTCCAGGGGGACAGGCTAGGAGGTGCTGGACGGGGTGGTGCAGCAGTGTGATCTGTGGGTTTCGGGCAGTGTTGTTGGTTGCCGGGGGGTGGGGGTCGTTTGCTCCATCTAGACCTGTCCATGTGTCCCAGCGGCTTGGCCCTCTCCTTTGTTTGGAGCCAAGCTGGGACTGCCACACCTAGGATGGAGAATGGGCCTGGGGGTTGACCAGCTGGCTGTCCACAGGGTGGTCCTGAAGTCACAGTTGCTGGTGTCTCCACTTCTCTGAGACCCAGAGCATCCTCCTCCTTCTCGCCCAGGCTGGAGACGCGGCTGAGCGCAGACATGGCCACCGTCCTGCAGCTGCTGCAGAGACAGATGACGCTGGTCCCGCCAGCCTACAGTGCTGTGACCACCCCGGGGCCCGGCCCCGCCTCCACGTCCCCCCTGCTGCCCGCAGGCCCCATCCCCACCCTCACCCTGGACTCGCTTTCTCAGGTGAGTTCCCGGCACCCCCAGCCTTGCCTTTTCTGCGCTGATTCCATCTCAGGCCTGCTTTGCTGCTCCTTCTGTGGCCTTGGGCCCCAGACTCCTCCCCTCCCCCATCCCTGCCCTCCTCCCAGGGGGTATTCTTGGAGGAGGAGGAGCTGTGAGCACAGAGCACAAAGCACGCAGACAGCTGGGCTAAGGCAGGCCGCAGGCCAAGTGGCCTGCGCTCCCCTGGGGTCACCTGAAGGGCCGGGTCTACTTGGGGTGCCTGTGTCCGTGGCTGCATGTAGGGGAGACTGTTGAGCCCTGAGGGTGCTGGTGGTGAGTGCTGGGTGCTGGGTGCTAGTGCTCCCCTGGGACAGAGTCCCACGGCCCTGCTGTTGCTGAAACCCCCAGGTCTGACTCTCCACTCCACCCATGACTTTCATGCTCGGCACTTTGCGGGGTTGTCCTGGAGGCTTTAGCTAAGCCCCAGGGTGGCCCTTCCGGTTGGCTTCTCTCCCCCGCTGCTAGAGGTGGGCCTCTGTCATCCTTTGTCCTCTCCTGAGTGGACCTGTGTGTTCCTGGCCTCCTGACAGGACAGCGGTGTCTGGGTCTCAAGCTGGGGGTCCTTCGGACAACCCGAGGTGGCCTGGGCTCCGCCACCCCCCGGCCCCCACCCCCGACATCTGCTCCCCTCCCATATGCTGCCTGCTCCTGTTTGCAGACACCAGGGCCCACGTCAGCAAATGTGCCAGTCTCCCTTCACAGCCTCCCCCGCAGAGACTCACAGCAGACTCGTCAGCACCCACAAAGCCCCTCCCGCCTGCCCTGGCACTCTCCCTGGCCTTCCGATGCCTGGCCGCCAGCCTGCCTCTGTTTCTAGGTCCCAGAGTCCTTTCGAGACTGCAGGCAGGAACCTTGTCTCTTTTTCTGTCTAGCTTCGGTGCCAGCTCAGGGCCCCTTATTCCGCGTTGGCGTTGAATTCAGCGGCCAGGTTCCCTGGGAGGGAAGTGGCTGAGGCCTGGGGCTCCTCGCAGGGTCAGACAGATGCTGCCTTGGGGACCCCAGCTGCCCGTCCTGGCTCTTGTCCACCCAGAGCATATATCTCCACGCCCAGTCTTGCCCCCTCCCTTGGCAGCTGGAGTCCTGCCTGCTCTGTCTCCCTCAGCCCTTCTCCTGTCTCCTCTAAACACCCTCCTGTCTGGCCCCAGAGTTCCTGGACCCTCTCTCTCCTCTGACCCTCTCCCGCTCCTCAACTCTGGGCCCCCCACACTCTGTTTTCTCCACAGGTTTCCCAGTTCATGGCGTGCGAGGAGCTGCCCCAAGACGGACCCGCTCGACGCCTCTCCCTGCCGGGCCAGCTGGGGGCCCTAACCTCCCAGCCCCTGCACAGACACGGCTCAGATCCGGGAAGTTAGTGGGGCTGCCCAGTGTGGACAAGTGGCTCACCCAGGGTTCAGTGCACTGCCTGGGCCCCTCCCCGTGGAGGCCCTGCCCGGGAGGCCCTGGCCGCCGACGGGAGAGGAATAGGAAGGCACGGCCCCTCCCTCAGCCCTTGGGGGCCCACCTCCTCCTGAGGTCCTCAGGGCCACTGGTGTGGGGGGCACAGGGGCAGGGACAGGGCTGGGCAGTGGATGGGGGTCTGTGGTCCCCCCACTGCCCTGGGGCAGTAGCTGGTCTAACTGCCCGGAGGCACCCGGCCCTGGGCCTTAGGCACCTCAAGGACTTTTCTGCTATTTACTGCTCTTATTGTTAAGGATAATAATTAAGGATCATATGAATAATTAATGAAGATGCTGATGACTATGAATAATAAATAATTATCCTGAGGAGACTCTAGTGGTGCCGGGAAGTGTAATAGCAGCCTGCTGTATCCCGTGTTCGTGGCCATACGTTGTGGGCATGGGCCTGTCCGAGGGAATCCGGGCCAGTCCGTCCGTGTGCTCTGGGCCTGCAGGGGCAGCTCCGACATCTGGGTGTGGGGTGGGTGCTGTGAGGGGTGCTCCCTTGGGGCTGACACACATCACCTTCAGGGCTTCTTGCCTCCGGAGGCCCCTGCTTCCCTGCGGTCCTGGATTCAGGATGGCAAAGAGTCACCTGGACTGACATGAATATAGAGGTTGTCCTAATGAGATGACGGGCCTGGGGTCCCACACTTCAGAGCCTTGGTGGCTAGCGGATTGGCACACTGGCCCCTGAAACTGACCCCACGGTGACGACTGATACAGCCATGTTCTCCCCAACGCACAGCTCTTGAGCCCAGCCCATGATGTTATATTTGGCCACGTCCCCAACTTGGCCTCGCATACATGCCAAGTTCCTTCAGTCGTGTCTGACTCTTTGCAATCCCATGGGCTGTAGCCCACCAGGCTCCTCTGTCCATGGAATTCTCCAAGCAAGAGCACTGGAGGAGTTTGTCATTTCCTCCTCCAGGGGATCTTCCTGACCCAGGGATCAAACCCAAGTCTCTCATGTCTCCTGCACTGGCAGGTGGGTTCTTTACCACAAGCACCTCCTGGGAAGCCCTTATCCTGACCTTTAACTCAGCCTCACGCAGATCCTGTATGATTGGGCTCCCACAGTGAACCGACTCAGGGCATGCTGGTTTTCTCAGCCCCTTATCAGAGCCCCATTGATGTCTGCCTGCAGACAGGCCTCATCCACCTGCATCCCTTGGTCACCTGTGATCCTTGACCAGAGGAGCTGGAAGTTTCAGGGTGGCTCATTCCCATCCCTGGAGGAAGAAGTCAGATGTACTGGGGTCAGTGGAGGGTGGAGGCCGTGTGCACCTGTGCGTGTGTGTGCGTGCGTGTGCTGCTGGTCTTGTGGGACCACGCAGCCTCTCAGAGGAGCTGCCATTCAGTGGCCGAGTCAGGGCAGTGCAGCCAGCAGGAGGAGCTGATGGGCATCATTGCTGCCCAAGGCCTCCAGGGCCACTTAATCCTACAACCCCCGACCCTTCGAGCTGGGTTGGTTAGCCTTGCTTTGAAGAAAACACATTATTTATCAGACCTGGGGTCAGGAGGCTACTGGGAGAAGACCCTGGTCTCTGAACAACCTGGAGGGTGCCCTTTGCCCAGACAGGGTAGGAGAGACGTTCCCAGTGGTCCTGCATCAGGGCCCAGGCTCCTCTCCCAGAGGGTGTGACCAGCGAGGGGCCCCTGTGAGTTCAGTGTGCCCTGGGGCTCGGGACATGGAAGATGGGCATGGGGCAGAGAGATAGGGAGAATGATTAGACCTCTGGGGTGTGGGGAGGGGTGACACAGAGGGGGACCAGGCAGAAAAGGTAGCTTTGTGTGACAGGATCTGGCACACGTGTTCAGGGGTCTACACATGAACATGAGCACGCATCTGTTCATGGCTCACACGCAGGCCTCCCTGGTGGACTGATGTGCGTGGGTGCGGGGTGGGGGTTCTAGCTGGGGCGATGCCCTTGATCACAGGTTCCGGGCACAAGCGGGTGCCGTCAGGATCTTAGCCCAGGGCAGGACACAGACATGGTCAGAGGCTGCTGCGAGGCTGACGGCGAGAAGTCAAGGGGCAGACGCAGCTCACTCTGCCTGGCCCGCAGGGGCCAAAGCGCTGGGCCGCGTCCCTGCCTCCGTCTTTCTTCCCATCTCCCCTGTCCTTAGAGCACTTTCTTCTGGGAGCTCAGCCCGATTCACAGCACTATGTCCAAGGACGGGGCAAGGGCTGGGGGAGCCCGGGGGGCGCCTGGGACAGAGGTTGGGGGCCAGCCCAGTGCGTCAGCTCTCCGTGCTGGTGGGCATGGGGATCAGGGGAGAGGAGAACTTTGCGTGTGCTCTCTGGGCTTTGTATCAGGTTTGAATGGTGGTTATTTCTCTTCGGCATGTGCCAGACCCCTGGTCAGCTGCCTGCGGCCAGGGAGGGTACTGGCTGGCCTGGAGTCCTGATGTATGCACTTCCAGGGATGAATGATGAATGTGTGTGTGTGTGTGTATGTGCAAATGCACACGTCTATGCTCAGGGTGGGGGCAGGGCCAGCAGAGAAGAACCTCTAAGTGCTTGTCCTCAGTGAAAGCACATGGGTGCCTGGGGCTCGGTTCATTCCGTCCGGGTGAAGGAGCTTCCAGCGTGGCTGAGACACCAGCCCCAGGTCCCTGCCAGGAGCTGCCACTGAGATTTGAGAGGCTGGGTGAGGGACGACAGCCACGGTGGCTCCATCTCCTGACAGCTCCATCTGTCCAGTTGCGTCATTGAACCCTAACAGCCTGTAGAGGGAGGTGTCCACGTGAGGACAGTCATCTCGGGGTGGTCAGTGACTGGCCGGGGGTCATGCTGCAGGCAGATGGCATTGTGAAGCTCCAGGTTGCACAGGAGGGTGGCGGTGACCCTCAGACACAATACTGTGGCCAACACTGGCCAGTTGCAGGGTGTGGGCTCAGATCTGGGCCTTGGAGGGACCTGAGAGGCTGGCGAGGGTGCTGTGAGTGGGCATCGCAGCTTAGCGTGGAGTCCAGCACAGAGACTATCCATTCTCGGCCTGCTCTGTCCTCCCCACCCCCGGCCAGGCGGTAGCACTCTCCGCCTGACAGGAGGCCAGGCTCCACCCTACCCAGTAGTGCATAAACCCAAGCTATGCCTGTTCTGAGAACTCTCTGCTGGGCTGCCTTAAGTTCCTGGGTAGGGCCAGGGCTGAAGGCTTCCTAGAGCAGTGGGGTAGCAGTGGGGTAGCCTTCAGTCTTGACCAGGCCCTGCCCAAGAACCCTCACCCTAACCCTAAAGTGAGTGAAGTCGCTCAGTCGTGTCCGATTCTTTGTGTCGGTAGCCCACCAGGCTCCTCCGTCCATGGCATTTTCCAGGCAAGAGTATTGGAGTGGGGTGCCATTTCCTTCTCCAGGGGATCTACCTGACCCAGGGATCGAACCCGCATCTCCCGTATTGTAGGCAGACGCTTTACTATCTGAACCCTAACCCTAACCCCCACTCTAGGCTGGTTGCACCTCATGGGGGTCCTGCTGTGTCCCTGGCCGGTTTCCCAGGTGTATTAGGTCGCGTGGGGAGCAATTCTGGGGGCTGGCTGGGGGTATGGCAGGCTATTTTCCGCCGCTGTGCATTACCCACTCCTTTAAGGTCCAACTTCATCTTTTTTTTTTTTTAATAGAAATCGTCAGTAAAAATGCTTTGGACAGGAGAGGAAGAACCTTCAGAAGCCAGTAGCCTGTGAGCCTGAGGGGCATCTCGTTACTGGGGGGCTCAGGAAGAGAGGAAAGAGGGAGGTGTGGGAAGCAGTATGCACCCCTCTGCCCCCAGGGGCAGGTCCCACAGCTGAGGGAGTGAATCCTGTCCCCTGCTGCCCCAAGGCAATGAGCTATGAATATCAGCTCTGTTGAAGGAGGGGCAGAGAGGCTTGTTTGGCTTTGCAGGGCCCCGACAGTGCTGGGTACTGGGATATGCTGGGAAGGAAGGCAGGCAGGAAGGAGGGAAGGCAGGAAGGTGGGAAGGAGGGTAGGAAGGCAAGAAGGCAGGAAGGAGGGAAGGAAGGAGGGAAGGAAGGAAGGAATGCAAATACTGCTTTTTTCCCTGGGACGGAGACCCTTGGGCTGGATGGAGACCCTTGGGCTGGACGGAGACCCTCGGGCTGGACGGAGACCCTCGGGCTGGACGGAGACCCTCGGGCTGGACGGAGACCCTCGGGCTGGATGGAGACCCTCGGGCTGGACGGAGACCCTCGGGCTGGACGGAGACCCTCGGGCTGGACGGAGACCCTCGGGCTGGACGGAGACCCTCGGGCTGGACGGAGACCCTCGGGCTGGACGGAGACCCTCGGGCTGGACGGAGACCCTCGGGCTGGACGGAGACCCTCGGGCTGGACGGAGACCCTCGGGCTGGACGGAGACCCTCGGGCTGGACGGAGACCCTCGGGCTGGACGGAGACCCTCGGGCTGGACGGAGACCCTCGGGCTGGACGGAGACCCTCGGGCTGGACGGAGACCCTCGGGCTGGACGGAGACCCTCGGGCTGGACGGAGACCCTCGGGCTGGACGGAGACCCTCGGGCTGGACGGAGACCCTCGGGCTGGACGGAGACCCTCGGGCTGGACGGAGACCCTCGGGCTGGACGGAGACCCTCGGGCTGGACGGAGACCCTCGGGCTGGACGGAGACCCTCGGGCTGGACGGAGACCCTCGGGCTGGACGGAGACCCTCGGGCTGGACGGAGACCCTCGGGCTGGACGGAGACCCTCGGGCTGGACGGAGACCCTCGGGCTGGACGGAGACCCTCGGGCTGGACGGAGACCCTCGGGCTGGACGGAGACCCTCGGGCTGGACGGAGACCCTCGGGCTGGACGGAGACCCTCGGGCTGGACGGAGACCCTCGGGCTGGACGGAGACCCTCGGGCTGGACGGAGACCCTCGGGCTGGACGGAGACCCTCGGGCTGGACGGAGACCCTCGGGCTGGACGGAGACCCTCGGGCTGGACGGAGACCCTCGGGCTGGACGGAGACCCTCGGGCTGGATGGAGACCCTCGGGCTGGACGGAGACCCTCGGGCTGGACGGAGACCCTCGGGCTGTGCAGGCAGGGCTGGGGAAGTCCTCCAGTGGCTGGCAGAGCTGAAGCGGGCCTCTGCCCAGCGCTCCGGATCCTAACCCTGGGCCTGCAGGCCACCACATTCTCCTCCATGCCTGTCCTCAGGCTTGTGCTGCCCAGCTCTGTGGCAACTGCTCGCTGCTTCAGACCCGCTCCCTGGCCTCCCCTGTCACCTAGGCTCCCAGGGACACAGGACTCTGGTGGCGGAGGGTGGCGGGGAGCAGTCCCCTCCTCTCCTACAGGTCTGGCTACCCACTGCTGGGGGCTGTTGTCCAGAGCTCAGTGTTCTCCCAAACCAAGAGGACCAGAGGGGTGGGGCGGGACCTGGAGGGGTGACTGTGGCCAGGCCTGGGCTGCCTTCCCCGACTCCCACCTCTGCTCCTAAAGAGTCAGGAGCTGAGAGAAGCACTCTGGGTGTGTCCTGGCCTCCTGTCTCGCCCCGTCCTGTCTTTGCCTGTCCTGTCCCTGCCCCGCCCCAGGAGCTCACCTTTCAGTCTCAAATAAGAATCATGTATCTTACCAGGGCCCATCCTTTGTGGTGAGACTTATTCTCAACGTCTGCCTGAAATCCGAGCCCCAGAGGCTGGCAGAAGCTGCTGGGTCCACGGCTCCAAGGGAGGAGCTGGAGCGTGAATGCCGGCAGAACTTTGCCCATGTCGGAGATTGCTAGAACCTTCTTCCCCCTGCAGGCTTTTGTGCCTTCTATCCCTTTTACCTCCCGGCCCTTTGTTTAGTGACTTCCTGCTGGTCCTCGGGTGACCCTTGGACACACGGGTGTGCGCCCCCTGCCGGGACTCGGAGCCTTTTCTGCCTTCCCCAGCCTGCCCTCTGTACCCTAGTCTGCCGAGTCCAGGGGCTCGTCACCTCTGTGTCCCCCACACCATGCACAGTGGCTCCCCCAGAGCAAGCACTCTATAATTTATTCACTTAATGAGCATTTCTGGATTTAGGGAGTAATGTGACTCAGCTGGTAAAGAATCTGCCTGCAATGCAGGAGACCTGGGTTCGATCCCTGGGTTGGGAAGATCCCCTGGTGAAGGGAAAGGCTACCCACTCCAATATTCTGGCCTGGAGAATTCCAGGGACTGTATAGTCAATGAGGTCGCAAAGACTTGGACACGACTGAGAGACTTTCACTTTCACACTTTGGCAGTAAAATCCTTACCCTCCAAAGGGCCCGTGTGCTTGACTTTGGGGGCCTGTGACTTCCTGGGCAGCCAGGGCTGAAGAAGGGACTCTGGGGTAACTGGCACCCCCTGAGCCTCCTCGGCTCATAAGCAGACATGGGGTCTCATACACCAGGGATGATCCCAAAGGCCCACGTGGTTTACACCTTCTGCCCCACTCTGCTGGCTCCGCTGAGCCGTCGGGGCTCGTCCTTGGTCTGAGTTACCATTAGGAATTGGTCTGGTCCTCTGGAGGGCTGGAACCTCTCCCAGTGGACATCCTGGGGCCTGGGTATCCTATGAAGGCCACCGCACACCTGGGTTTTGGGGAAGCCCTGCCTCTGCTTATCACAGCAAGCTCATCACCCTCTCAAAAGCCGGGTCCCTCGCCTGGGTGTAGTTCCAAGCACAGCCCCTGACTTTTGCAGACTCTGTTCTGCCACAGGGCAGGCGAGGAGGCCTTCCTACAGCCCACCTGCCCACGTCACAGGAGCAGATGGCTGGAGCGTGCCCAGGTCCTGAAGGGACAGATGGCTCCCTTTTCTTTGTCTGCAGGACGCAGCCCTCCTCGTCAGCTTGGCACCGAGGGTTCTCGTCTTCCTTTCCAGACTCACCTGCCCTTCTGCCTGCTGCTGCCACACACCCGATGCCCCAGCCATGTGAGAGTCCATCCTGTTCACTGTGCTCGAGTTCTCTCTGCATCTTTCCATCTTTCCCTCTCCTTGGAAATAAACTCTATCCTTCCTGGCCTGGAGAGAAAGCCTTCCACATCAAGTCCTAGCTCAGACGTCACCTCCTCCAGGAGGCTCTCTCTAGATGTCTCAGTGGATTTAAACCTCCCATCTTTCTCCTGTCTGTCGTCTGAGAAAGGACTGGCGGAGTACTGGTGGCCTGTGTGTCTCCTCAGAGGCCTCTGTCGTGGGGCCGGGGAGGTGGCAGGCACTTTGCCAGCGTGTCTTGCTCCGTCTCCCAACTGGCTTCTGGGTGGGGGGCTCCTGCCCGCCACCCTCTGTGACTGCTCATTTGTCCTTTGATGGTCAAGGCTGAGGATGAGTCCCCCGTGGGCTCTTCCGTTCCAACTTCAGGTCTGCGGTACCCACAGTTCCCCAGGTGGTGGCCAGTCCAGTGGGAACTGAAGGGCGCTCATCCTGGCTGCTCAGGGTGGCCTCCATTGCTCACATGGGTTCTGAGTAGGAGTCCTGATGGATCCACCAGGACAAGGGTCATGGAAAGCACACAAGCAGTGAGTCTAGTCTATCTTAAGTTCTCAAAAACCTGGAAACAAATTTGAAATATAAAGCCTTTCAAAGTGACTATTTGGCAGCAGTTTTCAGATAACGGTATATCATAAAAGAGTGGTTGGTGTAAAACTCAATGAGGATTCAGTGAAAGATTAAATAATAACAGGTTTCTTTAAGCTGCATGGGTGTATGATTATCAAACCCTATAAAGAAATACTTAATTTGGTCATCTTATTGCAGTAGAATTTAAAATAAAGTGATTCTTGATACTTTATTTCCTAAAAGTATAAGTCAAGCCTTTTTTTTTTAAACTAACTTTTATCTTTCAAAAAAAAAATACAAACGAACAAACCACAAATGAGTTCCAAGGCATTTTTAACTAATTAGCTTCATTATTTTATAATCATACCTTACAAGTGAGCTGGAAGTCGACAAGTGCCAGCACTTTGAAACCCAAACAGAAGAATTTAGCTCAACTGTCCCACCATTACTTTAAAATTAGCAATAGCATAAGGTCTGGCTGCAAAAAGCTGAGACGCTCACTGGCAAGAAAATCAGTCATTAGGGAAACATCTCGGCGAGGCTCCCGCAGCAGGGCAGCCACACGCAACGGCTTGGCTTCCTCCTTCTGCGCTGCCAGGTGATGACAGCTGGGAAACCAGAGGGAATGTGATGGCCAGGGACATTTGGAAGGTCAAAGGAGTCTGATCTCATGGTCTCAAAGGCCTGCATGTACCGGGCTTTAGTCATATTCGGCTTTTTGTGACTGTATGGACTGTAACCTGCCAGGCTCCTCTGTCCATGGGATTCCCCAGGCAAGAATCCTAGAGTGGGTTCCCGTTTCCTCCTGTAGGGAATCGTCCTGACCCAGGAATCGAACCTGCATCTCTTATGTCTTCTGTATTGGCAGAGGGTTCTTTACCACTAGTGCCACTTGGGAAGCTTCTTTAGAGGTCTCATTTCAGTCGGTTCAGTTCAGTCATTCAGTCGGGTCCAACTTTTTGCGACCCCACAGACTGCAGCACACCAGGCTTCCCTGTTCGTTACCAGCTCCCAGACCTTGCTCAAACTCACATCCATCAAGTCGGTGATTCCATCCAACCATCTCATCTTCTGTCGTCCCCTTCTCCTCCTGCCTTCAATCTTTCCCAGCATCCGGGTCTTTTCCTATGAGTCAGTTCTTCCCATCAGGTGGCTAAAGCATTGGAGCTTCAGCTTTAGCATCAGTCCTTCCAGTGAATTTTCAGGACTGATTTCCTTTAGGATGGACTGGTTGGATCTCCTTGCCGTCCAAGTGATTCTCAAGAGTCTTCTCCAACACCACAGTCCAAAAGCATCAATTCTTCAGCACTCAGCTTTCTTCACAGTCCAACTCTCACATCCATACATGACCATTGGAAAAACCATAGCTTTGACTAGATGGACCATATGGCGGCAAAGTGATGTCTCTGCTTTTTTATATGCTGTCTAGATTGGTCATAGCTTCTCTTCCAAGGAGCAAGTGTCCTTTAATTTAAGAGGCCTAGGTGAAAGGAAGCTGTTAACAGATGGGAAAATGAGTGTAGAGGGCTTTATTTCATATCAGTCTGCCTTAGGCCCCTGGGCCTGTGACTATTCCGCAGGGAGGTTTGGTTTTACCTGTGACTCTGAGTGGCCATAAAGAAGTGTTGTTCTCGGGGCTGGTGGGAGGAGCATGGGGGAACAAGGTTAAACAGTGATGAGCGTCTTGACCCAGCTGCCCTCTGTCCACCAGCCCCAGGGGGCGGCCCTTTCGGTAGGAAGCTGAGAAGTGACTGGAGCCCCAACCTGGAAGGAGGAAGGTGTGCCCAGTGCCTCCCTGGGTCTCCGCGGATGCTGCAGGGGTGAGGCTTCTGTTCCGGGCTAACGACCCTGTGACCTGCGTCTCTGCAGACACCTGTCCCGTAAGCGAGGGATGGTTCCTGTGCCTGCTGCCACCTCTCTTCCGAACCATCCCGACTCCAGATGGACCCTGTCCCCCAAAGTACCACTAACTCGAGGTGTTGCCTTTAGAGGATGATTAGTGAAGATCTTGGGGGTCATTGTGAACACTGGGGAAGTCATTCAGGCCAGAAAACAACCTGAATGATGACCTTAGACATCTTAGTCCTGGATTTTTGTCTGTTTCCATGTTGGTGCCTTTCTCCCTGGCTGACCTCTTTGTAAGTCCTTCCAAGACCCTCTTGGTCAGTTTCTGCTTCCGAAAGACCCTTCTCTGCCTCTTCTTTCCCCCACTTCCCTGGCTGTCCCCAGGCCTCCCCTCACTGCCTTGGGCAGATCCATGCAAGAGTCTCTGGTTGGCTCTTAGCTGAACTTGCCCGGGGCTCCACCCTTTTCCTTCTTACAGGCTATGGGACATGATCCAGACATGTATCTGATGGACTCAGAGTGAGCTGCCCATGGCCCTAGTGGGGAGACGGGGCCCCGGTAAAGCTGGCTTTCTTGTTCTCTTCCTCCTTTCTTTTTTTGGTCTGCACTGCCCGTCTTGCGGAATCTCACTTCCCCAACCAGGGATGGAAATCAGGCCCTGGACAGTGAAAGTACAGAGTCCTAACCACTGTACCACCAGAGAATTCCCCTCCCTCCCTTTCTTCCTTCCTCTTTTTTTTTTTTTTGGATTGGCAAGCAGTTTTCCTGCAATAATAATTAGTGATGGCTAGTGAGGCACCTAGGGGCAGACATCTGAGCTTCCCAGGTGTCGAAGTGGAAGAGAAACTGCCTGCCAGTGCAGGAGATGCAAGAGTATGGGTTCGATCTCTGGGTCAGGAAGATCTCCTGGAGGAGGAAATGGCCACCCATTCCAGTATTCTTGCTGGGAAAATCCCATGGATAGAGAAGCCTGATGGGCTACAGTCCATGGGGTTGCAAAGAGTCGGACACGACTGAGCACACAACAAGGGCAGAGACGATTAGAGAGGGCATGAGGAAAATGCAAAGTAAGGAGCAGAGAGGGAGGCGAGGAGCCAGAAGGGGCAGGTCTGAGGACCGCTCGGCTCCATCCAGGGGTTCCCTTCACTGTCCCTCCAGGCAGGCGTCCTGAAGGGCATGGAGGTAATGATTGGTTTGGAGCTGATTCTTGGTTTGGGGGATATACTTGGTTTGGACCATTGGGGCTGATGCTTGGTTTGGGGCTGGGCCGTTCAGCATAGGTCTCAGGAAATTCGTTCCATGAGCCAATTTGCTTCTGCCTTGTGGAGGCCCAGGCTTGTGAGAGCTCAGGCATTTGGTGGAGGATCAGGTCTGGAAGGGACAGTGGGAGTCACTGCTTATCAGAGATCCACCTCACACTGGACATGGCCCTGAGGCAGAGGGCTACTTGCTGAAGCTGGAGTCTTCATGGCTTCCTGCTAGTTTTTTTTTTTTTTTTTTACCAACATTGAATATTCTGGGTAACTGTCAAATTTGTGGTTTGGAAAGGAACAAATTGCAGAAGAGCTGTGACTGACCTTGGTGGAGGGGCAGCTCCTTGGACTAAGTGCTGGATGAGGGGGAAGGAACGGATGTCCATGGGACCAGCACTTCTCTCCCCGACTCCGTCCTCACTGGGTGGCCGGGTGGTGTCTCCCTGGCTCCGGACCCTGCTTAGCCCTATCCCGGGCCTGGGTTGCACTGCTGAGAGTCCCGCCCTGTTGACCTGACTCCATGCAGAGCAAACTGGACTGTCTGCAGTGGTTTTTCCCACCCCAGACTCCCCTATCTTGACCTCAACCAAGAGCAGGATAGTTTTCGAGTGAAATATTTCTCTTGAGCATCCCCTAGACTGGCAGAAACTCAAGAAAGTTTCTTAGAAGACAGAATGCACCCCCACTTAATTTTCAGAGGAGGAGAATGAGGCCCAAAGTGGCCAAAAGCTAGAGAGTTAAGGGCAACACAGCGTCCTGACCCCCAGCTCGCTGCACGCTGGGTGCTGTGTTGATCACAACAGCGAATGTAAGAGACCTGGCCCTTCAGTGATCTTGTACTTCAGTTTGGAAACTGGTGGGAGAAGTGGAAGAACATAATGAAGCTCCTCTTTGAGAGTGCCCAACACAGCTTCTTTCATTCCTTCTCAAGTCCTTCTCACTCTCCAAGACCCGCCTCATGAGTGGCCGCTCCGTGGAGACTGGCCCGTGACGTTCCTGTGACCCGCCATGCTGCACAGGCCGTGTGGGCTCTTAGATATAAGAGCTGTATGTTGGTCAAGCAGAGCTGGGGTTTAGGGGGACACTTCTTTGATGCAGGTGGAGACGCTCTCCTCCATGATGACCTGTCCACTCCCCGACTTTAAAAAAAATGTTATTTATTTTGCCTCCCCTGGGTGGCATGTGGGATCAGCATGACCAGGGTTTGAACCCAGGCCTCTTGCATTAGGAGAGCCCCCTGAATTGAGAGGGCAGAGTCTTAGCCGCCAAGCTACCAGGGAAGTTCCCCACTTCCTGAATTTTTAGAAAGTTGCTTATTTTATTTTTGGCTGTGCTGGGTTTTTCGTGCTCCCTGTGGGCTCTCTCTAGACTCAGTGAGTGGGGGCTCCTCCCTGGCTGCGGTGCACAAGCTGCTCATTGTGGCGGCCTCTCTTGCTGCAGAGTGCGGGCTCTAGAGCATGGACTCAGGACTTGTGGTGCATGGATTTAGTTGTCCCAGACCAGGGAGTGAACCCGTGTCCCCTGCATAAGCAGGTAGATTCTTAGCCACTGCACCACCAGGGAAGTCCCACTCTCTGACATTTTGCCCAAACACAGGTACATCCTTTCAGCCCTGATGCATGACTCCACAGGGAGTCCCTGTGGAGCCTTCACGGATGGAGATAGGGATGCTGGCTGTCTAGCAAGAAAGGGTTGTTGCGCCCCGCCTAGTCCCCCTGTTCAGCCTGTCCACAGTGTGGCCGGTTCGCATTCTCCGTTCCTGACTTCCTCCCTGGATTCAGGATGGCCCCCGACTTGTGGACAGGAGCATCTGTGCCTTATTCTTCCTTGGGCTCTGTGCTGTTCACGTGCAGCTGGTAATTCGTGGGGCGTGTTCACCCCTTCTTCAGCAGCAGAGACTCCCGTGACTGTCGGACCTCTGGTTCCAGGTCCTCCCCACCCTCTTTCCCCACGAGGTCCCTTTCTCCCGTGGGACCAGGGGTCTGTGTGAACTATGGCTTGGGAGCGAGGTAAACTCAAGTTAGAAGCAACCTCCTTTCAGAGCCACCTACGCGTGACCTGGTTACCTGAGATTCTGGTCTCACCTGCCACCCCCATGCACAGATGGTGGCTCCAGATGACTCTTGAAAGGACTGAACTTTCACTTCTTGCTGTGAAGACAGCCAGGGTGGAAGTTTTCTGGGCAGATGGTGCATTCTCTTTACTCTAAAGGAGAGCGTGAAAGGGGGCTTCTGTGGTTACAGCAATGCTCAATCATTTCCTGAATCTTTCAGACACAAAGTGTCCCACATAGCGGAGGAGTCTGCAGCTGGAATCTGAGCCTGGCAGGGCCCCATGTGTCCCCCAGCTCTTCAGATGGGGCCAGGCTGGTGGCAGTTCACCTGAAGTCTCACTCTGATGCATGGCGGCACCTGCACCGCTGTGTGTGTGTGTGGGGGGGAGCGGGGGGGTGTCACTGGAATTGCAGCCCTGGAGGCTCTGTGAGGCCACCCGGGGAGGAGATGTGGGAACAAGAGCCCCCGAGGACTGCCAGGGGCCAGAGGAGTCTCAGCCGTCCAGGCTGCTGTGACAAAAACACCACAGGCGGGGTGGCCTGTGAGCAACAGAAACTTATTTCTCACAGTTGTGGAGACAGACAAGTCCAACACTGTCTGGCACTGGCAGATCTTTCTGTCGAGTTCTGCGTCCTGGTTCACTGGTGGCTGTCCTCACATGTCTGAAGATGTGAAGGAGGTCTTGGAGCCTCTTTCACAAGGGGACTAACTCCACTCACAAAGGCTCCACCCTCATGATCTCGTCACCTCCCACAGCCCCCACATCCTCATACCATCACCTTGGGGATTAGGCATCCATATATGAATTTTGGGGACACAAATATTCAGCTCCAGCAGAATGGACTAACCAGAGCAGGAAGTCCAGTTAGAACAACTGGTACACCCTATATGGACCAGAGAGACACCTGCTTCTCCATCAGGAAGGAAGAAGTGTTAGTCTGTCAGTCGTGTCTGACTCTTTGTGACCTCCTGGACTGTAGCCCGCCAGGCTCCTCTGTCCATGGAATTCTCCAGGCAAAAATACTGGAGTGGGTTGCCATGCTCTCCTCCAGGGGATCTTCCCGACCCAGGGATCAAACCTGGGTCTCCTGCATTCCAGATTTTTTACCTTCTGAGCCACCAGGGAAGCCCAGAGGAGGAAAAAAGAGTACCAGGGATGAGCTGTCAATAATGGATTTGTTCTTGTATTATTTTTTTGGTACATCTTTTTTTGGGGGGTAAATGTAAAATATTTGAAGTTTAGTTGACTTACAATGCTATGTTAGTTTCAGGTATATAGTAAAGTGTTCAGTTTCCGAGTTGTGTCCCCATGGACTGCAGCACGCCAGGCTTCCTTGTCCTTCACTATCTCTGGGAGCTCAAATTCATGTCTACAGAGTCGGTAAAGCTATCTAACCATCTCATCCTCTGTAGCCCTCTTCTCCTTTGGCCTTCAATCTTTCCCAGCATCAGAGTCTTTTGCAATGAGTCGGCTCTTTGCATCAGGTGGCCAAAGTATACTTATATCAATATCAATATACATATATACATACGTTTTCTGATTCTTTTCTATATTATCATAAAATATTGACTATAGTTCCTCACGCTCTACAGTAGGTCTTTATTGTATTTTATATGTAGTGGTGTGTATCTGTTAATCCCAAAGTCTTAATTTATCTCCCCACCTCCCACTTTCCCTGTTGGTAACCACAAGTTTGTTTCCTATGTCTTTGGGTCTATTTAAAGCAGAATTTAAGAGTCCATATTAAGGGTTAACAATTATGAAACAGACCTGATATAAGCCAAGTTATTCTGGGGATATGTCTTACTGGCTGCTGTGCTGAAGAAGGTGGCATTTTTCACCTTTGGCAAAATAAAGTAGAAATGCGTGTTAGTCTTGCCTTCCTTACACAACTATAAATTCCTTGCTGATGTGGAGCTGAGATTGGAGTTGAAATGAAGTGGGAGGCCATCTGAGAAAGTGTCCTAGCGGAGGAGGAGGCCCCAAAGGCCATGGCAGACCTGGGAGTCTTGCATCCCGTATCCCTTGCCCCTAAGGATAGGAGGGAGAAATAGATGTTTTCATGTGGTGCATTTTTGTGACTGTCACTTGTCGCTGAGTGGCATAGGCTGAGTGGCTGACTGAAAACGTTGAGCTGCGTGGGGCCAGCAGGTCAGAGCCAGAGGACTCTTTGGAGACCATTGGTTCCATCCATTCACGACAGAGACAATCAGCTGAGGTCCCAGGAGAACCCGCAGCCTGTCAAGTTCAGACAGGGAATAAGTGCAGGTCTGGAACACGGGGCTCCTGGCCTCCCCACCCCTCTGGCTGCCCAGCCCATGACCCTGCCAACCCCTGAAACACACTCTTGTGAAACCCAGCTGCTCTTTGGGCATGAAGGTAACACACTAGACACTTGATGGACGGCCTGTGCTTGGAGGTCTTTCTCTGGGATCAGGGAAGCGTTGGGCTTCTCCCACCCACTCCTCCTGGAGGTGTCCCCATCTAAGGAGACAGGGCTGTGGACCTTGTTAGGACCGATATCTGCCTGGATAACCAGCAACTTTCCCCGTCTCTACTGTCGCCCAGACCCTTTCTGAAACATGAGGCCTCTTAAAGAGAAACAATCACAACCACGTTACCACCCTGAAAATATAAAAATTTCTTGATATAATAAATGTCTGATTAGTAGTTGAACTTCTTCAGTTTTTATACACATTTGCAAAAAAATTATTTGAATCAGAAGCCAAATAAGGCCTACACATTGTAATTGATGGGGTTCTTCAGTCCCTTTTAATCTACAGGATCATCTTCCATATTTTTCCCTCACTTTTTTGGTTTTGATTGAAGGATCTAGGTTGTTCATATTTTGGAAGTTTCTACGACTGGGTTTTGCTGATTTTGCTGATTTAGTCCTTGTGAACGAAGGTGACCCATCGATCCAGTTTGCTCTGTGCTCAAATCCGGAAGTCCTTAGCAAATCAGATTGGCCACTCAACATTTTTTCCCGTCATTTATATTTTCTTATTGTAAGTTGGTAATTAAGTTATACCCTTTATCAGACTCATTCAAGTTTTTGACAGGACTCTTCCCTATTAGTGGTGTGTTATTCCAACAGCAGGCACATAAATAGCTGTTTGCCTCTCATTTTGTGATATTAGGGCCTTTCATGGCCAACGCTTACATCCATTCATTCATCACAGGTTGCACGGTGATGTTCTCCTTTTACCTTCCCTTTCCGTTTATTAGCTGGACTTCTTTTATTAGAGACACACTCAGCAACTCTTTGGTTACCCAGAGCTACCGTTCACAGATTGAAGGCTCTATCAACACTTGATTCTTTCTCTTTCTTTGCTGTCTTTTCAAAACATGGCTTCTTGGCATGCCCCCAAAGGGATGAATGGTTTCCTTTCAGGGCATTATAAACTCATGGACACAAAAAAAGCTTCAGTCTTTTGCAGCTATTATTCTTACTGATGTTTACGTGTTTCCACCTTTGGCCAGTGGGAACTTCTTTAGGTTGGTTCCTGAGTTATTTTGACGTAACCCTAGTAGTTTTGATAGTTTCCTTGTTCTACAATTTGACAAGATGTCCCAAACCAATTACTTAGTATACTCCTGTCCTGGTCTTGGGAATAGCCATTTCTCTAACAAATCCTGGTTCTTTTTAATGGAAAGTGTATTTACAGACAGAGATGCTCATTGCTACTAACCTGGTTGTTTTTTCTAGGTCCTTTCAGTGGCCAAAGCTAGGAAACATGTATTACTTTTAAGAGACAAAATGTACAGTGTGTTCATACTGATGTTACTAATTTAAATTCAGAGCTGCAGAGTTTTAATTGAACCGCATTGACCTTACATCTTTATCTTTTTCTCACTGTGAAAATCCCGAATCTAAATGGTGCCAGTGTAATTACTCCTTTGCTTTACCAGCACACACACAACAGTCTCTGAGTAGCACTATGAACCTCCACTACCCATAACAATACGATTACAGGAAACAGCGATATTTTTGAGGTTCTTTTTGTCCTTAGACTGTAACCCACTGTGGATATATAATCAAATTACTGTGTTTAAGTCAGTGGGAATAATTCCTTCTTGGGTGTTTATATTACCAACCAGTGGTTATGTTACATAATTATGGTTCATTTGTATAATTCCCCCTTTCATTTTTAGGGCATGCTTTTTAAGTTTAATTCCGAGGTTGAATTTACAAAGCAAGGTGCATTCAAAGACGTCTAGCTTCTCTTCTCATCTCCTGTATCCTGTTTCCCTTTTCCTCTTTTGCTACCATTAAGGTATTTTTGTGCATACTTCCATATTTTTTTTTAATAAGCGAATGTCTGTTCATCTGTATTTATCTATCTGGTTCCTTTTTTTAAATAAAATGAATGAAAACAATCTTGGCGTATTTATGAATGAAAACAATCTTGGCGTATTTATGAATGAAAACAGTCTTGGCGTATTTTTCTCTTCCTTGCTTTTTCACTTGCCATCTGGAAAGCATCCACATTTGTATGTAGAAACATCCCTCACTCCTCTGCATGGCTGTGTATGGCCTCCATCACGCAGCTACGCTAAGACTTAGTTTACCTAACGAGTCTCTTACTGATTGCCGTTGTCTTCTAGCCCTTTGCCATTAGTATAAAGTTGTGCTCCAATAAATCTTTGGGCACGTATTTTTTCACATATCTGCTAATGTAATATATCTTTGGGATAAATTCTCATATTTGCTGGGTCCAAAGGTCAGTGCATATGTAATTTTGTAAGACAATACTAAATTTCCCACCAGCAGTTTAGGATGCTTCTTTCCCTTATGTTGGCAACAGAGCATGGAGTCACACATTTGGCCTTATGCCTAATTTGATAGGCTAACAAATTGTACCTTGGTGTATTTTTAATTTGTACCTTCCTGTCACAAGTTGCATTCCCTGAGAGCAGACTCTGAGACTGACTAGCCTGCAAGGCGTTTTTTAAAGAACAGTCTTTGGATGATCACTTGGGGAGGGAGCAAGATTGGGCAGAGGGACAATAGAGTTGTCTGGACGTTGGAGTAGGCTGAGCCCGCAGTGGGCTGTGGGGCGGGGAAGGCTCTTCAGAGACGCTCTGAGTGGGGATGACCGGCAGGGCTGCTCATCCTCCACGTTCGCCTGTCGTAGGATGTGGGCTGCTCTGAGGCGTGACCTTGGACCAGGCAGTTTTCTTCTGCTGAGATGAACCCGCATGAGTGCAGACAGCTGAGGGCCGTCTCCTCGTGGTGCTTGCAGTAGGTGGGGGCGGGGATGAAAGCTCTCCTTTCTGAAGGACAGTGGGTGGCACGTCACAGCACCCCCTTTGTCTCTCAATTTATCTATCAGATCCACCTCAGTGATTTTCTCTCTCTCAAGTTTTCTGCGTGCAGTCTTATTTCTCTCTCTCTCTTGTCTGTTTAGTTGATCTGTCTCAGTTTGAGACAGGTGTACTAAATAGTTTTTGTTTTTAAAAAACGCATTTCTATGTATCTGTCTTGTCATCTCTTACAGTTTCTGCTTTGTGAAAGCTGTCGCTCAGTCACTGCAGGCATACACAGTATTACTGTTGAAACTTCCTCACGCCCTGCAGACTTCAGGGTTATACAGCGTCCTGCTTTGTCTCACTCAGCACTCTTTGGCCTGAACTCTACCTTGCTGGGTATGTAGCCCACCAGGCTCCTCTGTCCATGGGATTCTCCAGGCAAGAATACTGGAGTGGGTTGCCATTTCCTCCTCCAGGGGATCTTCCCAACCCAGGGATCAGACCTGCGTCTCCTGCATTGGCAGGCGGATTCTTTGCCACTGAGCCACCTGTTTATGATGCATGTAAGTGGTATTACATGCTATTTCTCTGTCTGACTTATTTCACTTAGTATGGCAATCTCTTGGTTCATTCATGTTGCTGTAAATGGCATTATTTCATTCTTTTTTTTCTTTATGGCTGAGTAATCCGTTGTATGTATACACCATGCCTTCTTTATCCATTCATCTTTGGATGGGCCCTTAGGTTGCTTCCATATATTCATTACTGTGAACAGTGCTGTTATGAACATTGGAGTGTGTGTATATATATATTTTGGCTTCCCTAGTGGCTCAGCTGGTAAAGAGTCCACCAGCAATGTGGGAGACCTGGGTTCAATCCCTGGGTATTTTTTATTTTTTGAATTATGAAAATGAAACAAATTTACAGGAGACTTGGAAAATATAGATCAAAGTTACATATAGCTCCACTATATATTGCAATTGGAGAAGACAATGGCACCCCACTCCAGTACTCTTGCCTGGAAAATCCCATGGATGGGGGAGCCTGGTGGGCTGCAGTCCATGGGGTCGCTGAGAGTTGGACACGATTCAGTGACTTCACTTTCACTTTTCACTTTCACTTTTCACTTTCATGCATTGGAGAGGAAATGGCAACCCATTTCAGTGTTCTTGCCTGGAGAATCCCAGGGACGGCGGAGCCTCGTGGGCTGCCGTCTACGGGGTCACACAGAGTCGGTCACAACTGAAGCGACTTAGCAGCAGCAGCAGCAGCAGCAGCATATGGCAATTATTATTAAGTAGATGAATTAAGATTTTTAGTTAGAGTTTCAATATCAAACTCTCAAAAATTAATAGAATGAATATACAGAGAAGTAGAAGGATATGGTAGGCCTGAAAAGCACTGTGAACCACTTCAATATAATTAAGATTTACACAGTTTTCACACAATAGTAGAGTACAAATTCTATTCAAGTTCCCATAGACTATAAACTAGGAGACTCTGGAACATACCCAGGGACATAACTCCAGGTACAAAAATTTCATGGTCTGAAGGTATTGAAGTCATACAGAGTCTGTTCTCTTATCATTGTGGTGTTATGTTACAGATCAATATCAAAAGTTATTTGTAAACAACCCACAAATTTTCAAGTGTGATGTGACATTTACCCAGAGACATCTTTAATTAGGCAATGAGAACTGCAATAAAGTTGGAAGACTGAAAAAAAAAACCAGAGTGATTGCAGAGAAGAAAGCATTTAATGAGAAATTCATATCAAAGTGAAAAATTAAAGCTTATATCAAAGGTACTTTAAAAATTCCATATATTTGGAAATTAAATGTTCACTTTTAAATGAGGGGTGCATGTATCTTTTCAAATNTTCATTACTGTGAACAGTGCTGTTATGAACATTGGAGTGTGTGTATATATATATTTTGGCTTCCCTAGTGGCTCAGCTGGTAAAGAGTCCACCAGCAATGTGGGAGACCTGGGTTCAATCCCTGGGTATTTTTTATTTTTTGAATTATGAAAATGAAACAAATTTACAGGAGACTTGGAAAATATAGATCAAAGTTACATATAGCTCCACTATATATTGCAATTGGAGAAGACAATGGCACCCCACTCCAGTACTCTTGCCTGGAAAATCCCATGGATGGGGGAGCCTGGTGGGCTGCAGTCCATGGGGTCGCTGAGAGTTGGACACGATTCAGTGACTTCACTTTCACTTTTCACTTTCACTTTTCACTTTCATGCATTGGAGAGGAAATGGCAACCCATTTCAGTGTTCTTGCCTGGAGAATCCCAGGGACGGCGGAGCCTCGTGGGCTGCCGTCTACGGGGTCACACAGAGTCGGTCACAACTGAAGCGACTTAGCAGCAGCAGCAGCAGCAGCAGCATATGGCAATTATTATTAAGTAGATGAATTAAGATTTTTAGTTAGAGTTTCAATATCAAACTCTCAAAAATTAATAGAATGAATATACAGAGAAGTAGAAGGATATGGTAGGCCTGAAAAGCACTGTGAACCACTTCAATATAATTAAGATTTACACAGTTTTCACACAATAGTAGAGTACAAATTCTATTCAAGTTCCCATAGACTATAAACTAGGAGACTCTGGAACATACCCAGGGACATAACTCCAGGTACAAAAATTTCATGGTCTGAAGGTATTGAAGTCATACAGAGTCTGTTCTCTTATCATTGTGGTGTTATGTTACAGATCAATATCAAAAGTTATTTGTAAACAACCCACAAATTTTCAAGTGTGATGTGACATTTACCCAGAGACATCTTTAATTAGGCAATGAGAACTGCAATAAAGTTGGAAGACTGAAAAAAAAAACCAGAGTGATTGCAGAGAAGAAAGCATTTAATGAGAAATTCATATCAAAGTGAAAAATTAAAGCTTATATCAAAGGTACTTTAAAAATTCCATATATTTGGAAATTAAATGTTCACTTTTAAATGAGGGGTGCATGTATCTTTTCAAATGATAGTTTTATCCAGATATATGCCCAGGAGTGGGATTTCTGGATCGTATGACAACTCTGTTTTTAATTTTTCAAGGACCTTCCATACTGTGCTCCATAGTTTGCCTGTTTTATGTCACTTTCCTTCGAGGAGCAATATTAAACTGAGCCGGTGAATTCTTCTTGCTCCCCTGAGCCTCCCGCAGTGTGTAATTTGAAGTCCGACGTGTTCACTTCCTATCAGGCAATTAGCAAGCTGGTCCTGCTTTTTATGTACCTTTCCCACTCTTTCCCTCCCTCATCTGTGAGTACTGTGTTATACCCACAACGTCAGGGCACAGCCATTGCCTTCCCAGGAATGCCCCTTATTATTGTCAGTTAGTCTTGGCGCCAGGCTTGCTGTCCGACCCCCTCGAGTCCTTTCAGTCAGTGTTGTTTGAAGCTTGCTCTCGGGTCGATCCTTGGTAAGAGCTCATGAGAATACAAGCCTCCTGAACTCTTGGCTGTTTACCGCACTCTATCTATGGTCTTGACACTTACAGGTTGGCTTGGCTCCTGCTTTCTTTCCTTGCATAGCAAATATTCTGCTCCATTGCCTTCTGGCCTGAGGTGCAGCTGCTGAGAAGTCTAACTGCAATCTGACACTTTTTTCTTTCTTCTTTTTTTTGACTGCGCTGGGTTTCTTTGCTGTGCCTGGGCTGTTCATCGTGAGTCAGTTGCTGTGTGGCATGTGGGAATCTTAGCTCCCCAACCGGGAACTGAACCCACATCCTGTGCATTGAAAGGTGAATTCCTCACCACTGCACCACCAGGAAGTCCCTGACACGTTTTCCTTTGTAAGTGGCTTGGACTATGTAACCAATGTCCAGGGGTATTTTGCTTCCTGAAAGTTCGATGTCTCCCCTAGCATGTATCTCGACTGTGGTTGGTCCTGGGTGGACGGTGTGCCCATGAGGTGCAGTTTCAAGTATTTTTGCTTCAGGAAACATGTTCTAAACTTTAAGTTTGAGTATTATCCTGTTTTATAGCTTTGGTTTTCTTCTGGAGGTTTCCTATTATATGAAGATTTGACTTTTGCCTACCTCCTGCCACTTTCTCTGGAAATCTTTTCATTTCTTACTCTTTCCTTTGGACTAAAATGTTTCCCCTTTTCATCTGTTTCACTTAAGACATTGTCCTTTGCATGTATTTGCATTTGTGATTCTGGCTTAGTCCTCATTTGATAGTCATTTTTACTTCATACCTAACCTCCTTCCCCTCTTATTCCACATTATTATTTTTTTGACTTTTTTTTTTTTTTAAGCTGTGCTGTATGGCGTGTGGGATCTTATTCCCCGATCAGGATTTGAACCCATGCCCTCTGCGTTGGAAGTGTGGAGTCTTAACCCCTGGACCGCCAGGGAAGGGCCCACGCTATCCTTTTCTTTAATCGCCTCCTTTCTGAGCTTTTCTAATTCTGCATTCGTGATGTTCTTTCATACTCTTAACATTTTATTATTTTTTTTTAGCCCATTTTGAAATACGAAGTGACCCGTTTTCATCTGCGTCTGGCCACGTCAATCTGCTGTGTCTTCGTGGGCTGTGGTGGTCTCACATTACCTCTCATCTCTTTTCCCTCAAATTAACTTATTGTGATATTTGAAAGAAATTCTTTTCAGTTGCTTGTGTTTAAGTAAAATAATTTTGTGTACTTCTGGAGGAAAAGCTTGGGTTGAGAGAGAGGTCCCGAACTTCATGAGTCCAGAGCTCTTGTGTCTCTTACTTGCTATGAAATTTTATAAAGTGTGGCTTGCTAGGCTCTGATGTCTCACGCCTTCCTCACTATTCACTGGGCCTTCTCTTCCCTCGGCCCCCGTGGGCTTGCCCTCGTCAGTTCAGACCCTGCAGCAGTTTTCTGCTTAGCGCAGGGTCTAGGTTTGCAGGGGCTCTGGTGTTAACTGTGTGAGTTCACACCTCGGGCATGTCTGGCATGCTGTGGCTCCTCTTCTCACCTGCGACTTGGAGCCTTCAAGACCCCCCTCTCAGTTTTGGTCGTTTTCCTCAGATGGACCACAGTTCAGTTCAGTTCAGTTCAGTCGCTCAGTCGTGTCCGACTCTTTGCGACCTCATGAACCACAGCACACCAGGCCTCCCTGTCCATCACCAAATCCCAGAGTTCACCCAAACTCATGTCCATTGAGTCGGTGATGCCATCCAACCACATCATCCTCTGTCGTCCCCTTCTCCTCCTGCCCTCAATCTTTCCCAGCATCAGGGTCTTTTCCAGTGAGTCAGCTTTTCACATCAGGTGGTCAAAGCATTGGAGTTTCAGCTTCAGCATCAGTCCTTCCAATGAATATTCAGGACTGATCTCCTTCAGAATGGACTGGTTGGATCTCCTTGCAGTCCAAGGGACTCTCAAGAGTCTTCTCCAACACCACAGTTCAAAAGCATCAATTCTTCAGCGCTCAGTTTTCTTTATAGTCCAGCTCTCACATCCATACATGACCACTGGAAAACCTTGACTAGATGGACCACAGTGAGTACCTAGAAAAGTATCAGGTAAATTGTGTGTGTGTGTCTTTGCTGCACTGTGAGGCTACGTGGGATCTTAGTTTTCTAACCAGGAACTGAACCCAGTCCTCTGCAGTGGAAGTGCAGAGTCCTAACTGCTGCTTTTAGGGATGCCCCTAAATTGCGTTTTGTGATTCTCAGGACCCGCAGAGAGAGGACCAGCCAGTTTTCCTCAGCATCCACCCGCACACTCATTTATCTCATGCCGCCCCGCAGCTACCAGCCGTTTGGCTTTAGACATTCACATGCTGGGTGTGTGGAGACCTTGTTAGCACTTTTGCTGCAGATATCGTCCACCAAGCTTTGGTTTTGTTACTCCAGTTCTGTCCTCTTTTTGTGTGGAGACTTCGGGCTTCCCTGGTGGCTCAGACAGTAAAGAATCTGCCCACAGTGCAGGAAACCTGGGTTCAAACTTTGGGTCGGGAACACACCCTGGAGAAGGGAATGGTAACCCAATCCAGCATTCTTGTCTGGAAAATTCCATAGATGGAACTTGGTGGGCTACAGTTCATGGGATTGCAAAGAGTCAGGTATGACTGAGGGGCTAACACAAACAGTTTGGGGATGTTCAAAATATACAGGCTGTTAATATGCATCTCCCACCCTTTTAATTTAATTTAATTTAATTTAATTTTATGACTTCCCTGGTGGCTCAGATGGTAAAAGTGTTTGCCTACAGTGCGGGAGACCCGAGTTCGATCCCTGGGTCGGGAAGATCCCCTGGAGAATGAAATGGCAACCCACTCCCGTACTCTTGCCTGGGAAATCCCGTGGATGGAGAAACCTGGTAGGCTACAATCCGTGGTGTCACAAAGAGTCGGACACGATTGAGTGACTTCACCCTTTTAATTAGTTCAAATTATTAAAAATTTTAAATAACCTGGTGAAGAGCTAATCAGTCACTGTATCCTGTGTGTCAGAAATGTCCTCTCCAGGGCAATGTGTCTAAAAGGACACACACTGAACACAGGTTACAAAGATTAGGGGTTGTGTTAACTTTTCTGGGGCTGCTTTAACAACAAAGCACCCTAAACCAGGTGGCTTGAAGCAACAGAAATTTATTCTCTCATAGTTCTGGAGGCCAGAAGTCCAAAGGTGCTGGCAGGGCACGCTCCCTGTGACAGAGACGCTTTCTGTCTCTGTCTTCACATGGCGTTCTCTCTCTGTCTCTTCTCCTGAGGTCACTTGGATTAGGGCCCAAGCTTCAATACTTTGGTCACTTGATGTGAAGAGCCAATTCACTGGAAAAGACCCTGATGCTGGGAAGCACTGAAGACAGGAGGAGAAGGGGATGACAGAGGTTGAGATTCTTGGATGGCATCACCGACTGAGTGGACATGAGTTTGAGCAAAGTCTGGGAGATAGTGAAGGACAGGGAGGCCTGGCATGCTCCCATCCATGGGGTTGCAAAGAATTGGACGAGACTGAGTGAGTGAATAGCAACAAACCCAAGATGGGGCTTCTGTGTTGGTTCAGTGANGCTCTCACATCCATACATGACCACTGGAAAACCTTGACTAGATGGACCACAGTGAGTACCTAGAAAAGTATCAGGTAAATTGTGTGTGTGTGTCTTTGCTGCACTGTGAGGCTACGTGGGATCTTAGTTTTCTAACCAGGAACTGAACCCAGTCCTCTGCAGTGGAAGTGCAGAGTCCTAACTGCTGCTTTTAGGGATGCCCCTAAATTGCGTTTTGTGATTCTCAGGACCCGCAGAGAGAGGACCAGCCAGTTTTCCTCAGCATCCACCCGCACACTCATTTATCTCATGCCGCCCCGCAGCTACCAGCCGTTTGGCTTTAGACATTCACATGCTGGGTGTGTGGAGACCTTGTTAGCACTTTTGCTGCAGATATCGTCCACCAAGCTTTGGTTTTGTTACTCCAGTTCTGTCCTCTTTTTGTGTGGAGACTTCGGGCTTCCCTGGTGGCTCAGACAGTAAAGAATCTGCCCACAGTGCAGGAAACCTGGGTTCAAACTTTGGGTCGGGAACACACCCTGGAGAAGGGAATGGTAACCCAATCCAGCATTCTTGTCTGGAAAATTCCATAGATGGAACTTGGTGGGCTACAGTTCATGGGATTGCAAAGAGTCAGGTATGACTGAGGGGCTAACACAAACAGTTTGGGGATGTTCAAAATATACAGGCTGTTAATATGCATCTCCCACCCTTTTAATTTAATTTAATTTAATTTAATTTTATGACTTCCCTGGTGGCTCAGATGGTAAAAGTGTTTGCCTACAGTGCGGGAGACCCGAGTTCGATCCCTGGGTCGGGAAGATCCCCTGGAGAATGAAATGGCAACCCACTCCCGTACTCTTGCCTGGGAAATCCCGTGGATGGAGAAACCTGGTAGGCTACAATCCGTGGTGTCACAAAGAGTCGGACACGATTGAGTGACTTCACCCTTTTAATTAGTTCAAATTATTAAAAATTTTAAATAACCTGGTGAAGAGCTAATCAGTCACTGTATCCTGTGTGTCAGAAATGTCCTCTCCAGGGCAATGTGTCTAAAAGGACACACACTGAACACAGGTTACAAAGATTAGGGGTTGTGTTAACTTTTCTGGGGCTGCTTTAACAACAAAGCACCCTAAACCAGGTGGCTTGAAGCAACAGAAATTTATTCTCTCATAGTTCTGGAGGCCAGAAGTCCAAAGGTGCTGGCAGGGCACGCTCCCTGTGACAGAGACGCTTTCTGTCTCTGTCTTCACATGGCGTTCTCTCTCTGTCTCTTCTCCTGAGGTCACTTGGATTAGGGCCCAAGCTTCAATACTTTGGTCACTTGATGTGAAGAGCCAATTCACTGGAAAAGACCCTGATGCTGGGAAGCACTGAAGACAGGAGGAGAAGGGGATGACAGAGGTTGAGATTCTTGGATGGCATCACCGACTGAGTGGACATGAGTTTGAGCAAAGTCTGGGAGATAGTGAAGGACAGGGAGGCCTGGCATGCTCCCATCCATGGGGTTGCAAAGAATTGGACGAGACTGAGTGAGTGAATAGCAACAAACCCAAGATGGGGCTTCTGTGTTGGTTCAGTGATAAAGAATCTGCCTGCCAAGCAGGACACACCGGTTCGATCCCTGGGTCAGGAAGAACCCCTGGAGAAGGAAATGGCAACTCTCTCCAGCAGTCTTGCGTGCGAAATCCCATGGACAGAGGAGCCTGGCGGGCTGCAGTCCACAAGGTCACAAGGAGTCAGAAACAACTCAGTGACTAAACAACAACAAATCCAGTTTATGGCCTCATCTTACAATTGTACCTGCAAAGACCTCATTCCTAATTAGGCCACTTTCCCAGGCGTGGGGTGGACACGGACTTCGGGGGACATTATTCAACTCAGTACAAGGGTCATAGGCTAAATATATGTATAATAGAAGGATTTCCTGGATAAAGAGAAAGAAAAATGTTTCCTGCAGAGTGGAGTGAGAAGATTTAAGCTCTTTCCATCTCCTCATCAAGCAAAAGCATGTGCCTCACGAGGGGGTCAAGCGCCCCCGGGTTGGCTCTGGGTTCCTCCTGAGTCTCCACTGTACCCGTGGAGGTCTCCTCTGGGCTAATCGCCACGTGGAACTTGCACGAGGCTGGGGGCCTAATTCCCTGCTGTCCTTTCGAGAGGAAAGGACGTCAAAGAGAAGCTGTCAAAGAGAAGCCCGCTATCTCTGGACCCAGTGGCTGGGAAGCCAAAAAGAACTGCTCTGTGCTTCCCATTCTGACCACTGAATCCCGATAATTGAGCTTCTTTTTTAAAAGCCCCAAACCCTCACACATGCAGAGAAGCAAGCAAGGAGTCAGAATAGGTGCCAAGAGCTATAAATTTTCCCTGTCTGTCTGGGGCCATTATTCCATTGCCTACAGGCACTCTCTTGGCAGCTCAAAGTAAATCAGTCAGGTTCACCAGTCCAGGTGGAGGCACTGGTTATTGGATTAATTGGATGTACATAGCTCAGTGTCCTAGCTCTTGCATGGAGGTGTCTGCCAAATCCCCCAGCAGTCTAGAAATATCCCAGAGAACTTTTCTGACTTATAAATAGAATTGCTATAAGCATCTTTCCCTTGTTCACCTCAAGGCCTATCNCATAGCTCAGTGTCCTAGCTCTTGCATGGAAGTGTCTGCCAAATCCCCCAGCAGTCTAGAAATATCCCAGAGAACTTTTCTGACTTATAAATAGAATTGCTATAAGCATCTTTCCCTTGTTCACCTCAAGGCCTATCTCTCCTCAGTCTGTTTTAACAACAATAATAACAACTCCATCCCAGCCCAACATTTCTGGGTGGTTTTCTGTGTCTTTGGAACATTTACAGCTGCTTCACAATGAATGTGGGAGAAGTCTCCCAGCTTGTTGACATGGCCTCATGCCAGATATTTGTACCTTTTGCCTTTATGCATTATTTTGATTTGAGGAGTTTTCCGGGAACTTTAACTCTAGGGTACATTATCCATTGGGTAGCCTTCAGTTCAGTTCAGTTCAGTCGCTCAGTCATGTCCGACTCTTTGAGACCCCATGAATCGAAGCACGCCAGGCCTCCCTGTCCATCACCAACTCCCGGAGGTCACTCAGACTCATGTCCATCGAGTCTGTGATGCCATCCAGCCATCTCATCCTCAGTTGTCCCCTTCTCCTTCTGCCCCCAATCCCTCTCAGCATCAAAGTCTTTTCCAATGAGTTAACTCTTTGCNGAATAACGGCAGCGTTCTTTGTTTCTTCCTTTCTTCCTTCTTTCCTTTCTTTCTTGGGTATCATTGCTCTCTAGACTTATGGCCTTCTCTCTCCACGGCCCGATCTGAGCCACCGCTTCTGCGCTGGGGCAGCGACAGTGGCCTCCTTCTCTGAGTGGCACTCCTGCTCTACACAGCGCAGCTTTGTGGGGGCGCAGTAGCTGCTGGTCTTCTCAGCTTGCTGCTCCCAGCACGGAAGTTCTGACCTACAAGCCAATTGAGGCAAGAGGAACTAGGGGCTCGGTAATTTTGTCTTGCCATCTGGGGTAGCGCCTCCTGCTATGAGTGGAAGAAGGGAGCCACCATTCTCTCAGCTGCACTCACCAGGAATTTAGTCTGTGTGATATGAGGGCTGAGGAATGTGGGTGGCCTGTTCCTCCTGGGGATCTGCTGTCTTCTTTGACTGGGATCTGGGGGTGGTGGGAGCCCCATTTTCTTGGCCACACCCACCCAGAGTGAAGAGGGATTGGGTCATTGTTCAAGTGCCATAGATTCTCACCCTTCTTATCAAGGACAATTTCTAGAGAGTTTAAATGCTCAAAAATACAATTAAAATTTTTTTGAGCAGTCATGAGTGTTTTGCTGGGAAGGAAGTTTGCAGTTCCTCACGCCACCATTTTGAAAGTGGACCTCTCCTTTTTTCCTTCCTTTTCCTTCTTTCCTCCCTCCCTCCTTTACTCCCTCCCTCTGTCTTTCACTGGGTTTTATTAACTTATGGGTTAATAATAGAATATGTCAGGTGTTAAGGATGATGTTGAGATGTAGAGTGCTATTAATGTTGAAGACACTCCTCTTAACTCAATGAAACTATGAACAGAAGTCAAAAAAAGTTTTTTTTTTTTTTTAAGGTATCATAAATTTTCTTCAGGAATTTTGAAGGTTAAAAGTAGAGCTTCAAAGCAAACACATTTCCTGGCTCCTCTTTACAAGAAGTTATTCTTTACTGAACTGTAACCCTTTATGTTTAAGAAGATTGGATTTTCCCCTAATGCTAAAAGATTTGCTATTTTCCTTTTCCTCTTATAGACATTCATAATCCATTGTATTTTAGTAGTTTCAAAGCTTTGAAACAATGTTCAGATGACCTCAAAAATTCAAAAATTATAAGATAAAAATTGTTGATGTTTGAAGTATTGTATCAGTTGTTATAAAAGCGCTTTGTCCAATGTTAAGATGAAAGATTTAAGATTTACCTTCTTACTGCGGGAAAATAAAAGCTATTAAGACAAGTTTCTGGAATAGTAAGGGCTTCCCAGGTGGCACAGTGGTAGTAAAGAATCTGCCTGCCAATGCAAGAGACTCATGAGACAAGGGTTTGATCCCTGGGTCGGGAACATCCACTGGAGAAGGGAATGGCAACACACTCCTGTATTCTTACCTGGGAAACCCCACGGACAGAGGAGTTTGGCAGGCTACAGTCTGTGGGGTTACAAAGCATGGGCATGACTGAGCATGTATACATGCTGGAATATTAAGTGCAAGCAGAACCTTATTTGCTTAATTCACATCCCTTGGACACCAGGTAACCTGGAATAATTCTACTTCACTGGCATCCTGGGGGATGGGATGGGCAAGCAGGAACAACAGCAAAGGCAAGCAAGGCCGCACGAGTTGTTAACTGGGGGTCCTGACGCTTTCGGGGGGATTAGAGGAGAGATGGAGGGGTGCTCTGTGAGCTTGTGCCTGCGAGTCCTCTAACCACAGACGGTTTCAGGTCCTCCCACCAGCTGGACGTGGGTGTGGGAAGGAGAATGACAACAGGTGTGCTCTGCACACTTGCCACCCCCCACCCCCCGATCTTGATAGATGATCAGGAAGAACAGGAATGGGCAGGGTGGGGGCATCTCCCAGGTGGGACTGGCACCAGCTCTTTCATTCTGAGGCATGGTGGGGAGAGCCACTACACCCACAGGCCGATTCCTTTTTCCCCCATGTCTTCTTCTCGGAAGGGAGTCGAAAGCTGGGGACGGTGGCGGTCTAGGAGGAAGCAGGCTTCTTCTCTTCTAACTTGCTTCCTCCATGCTTTCTTGTCCTGTGTTAACCTACAAGTTTGATGGTCAAGTCTGGTCGGCTGGGAGCCTGGCTAATCCTTTTGGAAGGCGGCCAAAGAGTGGAGCCTGTCACTGCTCAAAGCCACTTTCGTCATCCCCGCCTGCCCCTGGTTATCCTCCCTGGACTGGGAGATGGGTAATGTACACAGGGTAGCAAGATTCCAGAATTAGTTCACGGCCAGTCACGTACAGACAGCCCTGCGTGCTGGCCACACGTTCTCCCCTCGTACTGAGCCTAGTTGGAGACAGCTCTGTGACTTCAACAACAGACAAGGTGAGATTCATCTACAGAATTTAGATAACACTCTCATTCAATAAATTGGTGCTACTTTCCTTGAATGTGAGAAGGGTGTCATGCTTTTTGGCGGCTGCTCTTTCTGGCAAACATGTTGCTTGCTCAGAATTGAGCCACCAGGGGACCTGAGACAACCCAGGAGGTTTGGGAACAGGAGCTGAAGTCACATTCTTAGAGTATAAAACTAGAAGAAAACAACAGAAGGGGAAAGGCTACAGGTGTCTTCAGGAAAACTGGAGATATCAAGGAAAGATTTTGCCCAGAGATGGGCACAATAATGGACATAAATGGTGGAGGCCTAGTAGATGCCGAAAAGATCAAGAAGAGATGGAAAGAGTATATGGAGAACTGTATTAAAAAGGTTCACATGAACTGGATTGGCCCGATCCAGTGTGGTCAGCCACCCAGAGCCAGACATTCTGCAGAGTGAAGTCACATGGGCCTTAGGAAGCACTGCCACCAATAAAGCTAGCGGATGTGAAAGAATCCAGTAGAATTATTCAGAATCTTAAAGGATGATGCCATCAAGGTGTTGCATTCAATATATCAGCAAATCTGGAAGACCCAGCAGGGGCCACAGGACTGGAAAAAGTCAATCCTCATCTCCAAATCTTGCATGCTAGGCTTCAGCATTATGCGAACTAAGAACTTTGAGATGTCCAAGGTGGGTTTAGAAAAGGAAGAGGAAACAGAGGTCAAATTGCCAACATTCTCTGGATCACAGAGAAAGCTAGAGAATTCCAGAGAGACAGCTACCTCTGCTTCATTGACTACACCAAAGCCTTTGACTGTGTGGATCATAATAAACTGTGGAAAGCTCTTAAAGAGATGGGATTACCAGACCACCTTACCTGTCTTCTGAGAAACTTGTGTGTGGGTCAAGAAGAAACAGTCAGAACCCTGTATGGAACAACTAATTGGCTCAAGATTGAGAAAGGAGTACAACAGGGCTGTCTGCTGTCACCCTATTTGTTTAACTTCTACACTGAGCACATCTTGAGAAATGCCGGGCTGGATGAGTTACAAGCTGGAGTCAAGACAGGTGGGAGAAACATCAACAACCTCAGATACGAGGATGATACCACTCTAATGACAGAAAGCAAAGAGGAACTCAAGAGCCTCTTATGAGGATGAAGGAGGAGAGTGGAAGAGCCGGCTTAAAACTAAAAATATTTGAAAAAGTAAGGTCATGGCATCCGGCCCCATTGTGGTGGTGTGTATTGTGTCAGCCGCTCAGTCATGTTTGACTCTTTTCAACCCCATGAACTGCAATCCACCAGGCTCCTCTGTCCGTGGGATTCTCCAGGAAAGAACACTGGAGTGGGTTGCCATTTCCTCATGACAAATAGAGGAGGACAAGGTGGAAGCAGGGACAGATTTCCTCTCCATGGGCTCCAAAATCACTGCAGATGGTGACTGCAGCCATGAAATCAGAAGACATTTGCTTCTTGGCAGGAAAGCTGTGACAAACCCAGACAGTGTGTTGAAAAGCAGAGACATTATTCTGCTGACAAAGGTCCATATAATCAAGGCTATGGTCTTCCCAGGGATCACGGAAGGTTGTGAGAGCTGGACCGTAAAGAAGGCAGAGCACTAAATAACTGATGCCTTTGAACTGTGATGCTGGAGAAGACTCCTGAGAGTCCCTTGGACTGCAAGGAGATCCAACCAGTCAATCTTAAGGGAAATCAGCCCTGAATACTCGTTGGAAGGACTGATGCTGAAGTTGAAGCTCCAGTAAAACGTCATCTGATGAGAGCAGCTGACTCATTAGAAAAGTCCCTGATGCTGGGAAACATTGAAGGCAGAAGGAGAAGAGGGCATCAGAGGATGAGATGGCTGGATGGCATCACTGATGCAATGGACATGAACTTGGGCAAACTTCGGGAGATGGTGAAGGACAGGGAGGCCTGGTGGGCTGCCGTCCACAGAATCGGACACGACTGGGAGACTGAATGACTTTCTGACAAACATGTTGCTTGCTCTGTCCATTCAGAATTGAGCCACCAGAGGACCCGAGACAGCCCAGGAGGTTTGGAACACATTCTTAGAGGTCGTGGAGGAGGAGAAATGGACCCCGAGGAGGGTCAGTAAGAAGTCAGAGACGTGAATAGTATGGAATAAGACGAGCATGCTGCACTTAGAAGAAGACACTCCCTACAGGAAGGCAGGCATCTGGCACTGTCTTTAGCCTTGCATCCCTCCCAGTCCTCCCCAGGTGCCCCCGTCTGGACGCTGAGTTTGGGCCCAGTGATGATGCATGCAGGACCGTAGAGGCGCTAGTTCGGACGGGGACCTTGGGCGCTGGGGGCGCAGAAGCGCAGCAGCGCCACCTAGCGCCCGGCCGGCGGAGGCGCCGGGCAAGCGCCTCGCTTTCTCCAAAAAGGAGCAAAGACTTGGAACCCGTCTTCAGCGGCGAAAGGAGGGAGAGAAGCGCAGGGACAGCCTGAGCCCTCCTTCTATTTCAAGTTGACACATATCCTTGGTATTATAAAATACGGTTATTCGGCGCCACAGATTTCAAAATGATTTTTCTCTCTTTCCTTTGGCCCAGTCTTCGTTATTATTAGTTTAAGGAAAACAGTAATTTCTGAATGACTTCGACGCAGTGCTTTGCTCTCTTGACCCAGCTCTTGAATGTAGGAGGTTGAGATTAGATGAAATATTCCTGTCACATATTTGTTCATGCCATATACTTTATTTTCTATTTGAAAATTTCACTCGTTTTATGAGATACAATCGACATATAACGTTGGATTAGTTTTAGGTGTACACGATAATGATTTGATATATGGATGTATTGCAAAATGATCACCACAACAAACCCAGTTAACATACATCACCTCACATATTTATAAACTTTTTTTTTTCCTTGCAATGAGTGCTTTTAAGAATTCCCCTCTTAGAACCTTTCAAATAGAGTCTAGAGGTTTATACGTAAGTTTGAACTTATTAAATATATTATTCAGATAACCTATATCTCTGTTATTTTTCTTCCGCTTGACGTCTGCACTGTTTGTGTCTCTCACCAGAGACAGTCTTGCTAGGCGCACATATGTGTGTCTTCTTCATCTATTGCTTCTTTTATCAAGATGTATCATCCTCTTTCAAGCATATACAGAAGGAGAGAAAAGAATAAAACCAACCCTCCTGAATCTGTCATCTAGCTTCAACAACTCATGGTTTACTCTCATTTCATTTATATCCCACAAAGTCTTCCACATCTCTTTTACTGGATTATTTTGAAGTAAATGACAAACATCCATATCATTTTATCAGTAAATACGTTAGTCTATCTACAAAAGATAAGGAATTCTTAACTATAAATTCTTTTTGGTCACACCGCACGGCATTCACGATCTTAAGTTCCCTGGCCAGGGATCGAACTTNTTTGAAGTAAATGACAAACATCCATATCATTTTATCAGTAAATACGTTAGTCTATCTACAAAAGATAATGAATTCTTAACTATAAATTCTTTTTGGTCACACCGCACGGCATTCACGATCTTAAGTTCCCTGGCCAGGGATCGAACTTGTGCCCCTGCAGTGGAAGCAGAGCCAACTGGACCTCCAGGGAAGTCTCTGAAATGGAGCAGGACCGCATATATGGTCCTTGCCCACCCCCCACCATCATGTCTTCTGCTTGCCTTTTGCCTAAAACTTTAGTCAGAGAATAAGTTTAATCAGAGAAGTGAGAAATGCTGAAACAAAGGAAAGCAGTCAAAGGAGATTAAATAATAATAATGTAGTCTCTAAGCATGGGCAAGGACCGTTAGTTCTTTGTCAAGGATTAGAGATAATATTCTGAGCCATATCCTGTGAGCTGTCTTACAGATACCAAAACCCCAGGTGGCGAAATTAACTACAGGATGATCAGACTGCACCCAGGACTTGAGCTGCCTCAATTCCGAGAACTGACTGCAAAGAAATGGGAACAAGTGCACCTTGGCACTGAAGACTAACTGTCCTAAAACAACCAAGATGATGCTAGGCAGACCACTGATGACCAGTTTGAAGATGACTGTTACAGATGACTGTGCTGTTTCTGCATGTCCCCCCCCCCCCGCCCCCCGATTC
>SJYW01038427.1:403954-414333 GCA_006410735.1 Raphicerus campestris
GGCTTTTGAGTGGCGAGCAGCCGGACCTCCCCAAGCACACCTTTTGGTACAGATTTTGGTGCCCAGCGTGGGGCTGGCTACTGCTGGCTTCTGTGCTTTCATGACACCTGGCTCTCCTGGGTCTTCCAGGGGAAAACTGTGGCTATGATATTGTATTAGCCTGTTGCTTGGAGCTAGCCAGCCCCAGGTAGGGGATTTGGGGGACGTTCCTACCAGCTGCTGAAACTATTTGTTTTGAGGATCCTCCCTGTTTCTCCCCTGCTTGGGATAACCTATATTAAGCTGACAAATTACGCTTTTCTTGGTGGAATGGAAACTTGCATTTGGGGTGAGCTGCCGACCTCTAAGACTGGGTAAGTCCACAGGTGTGCACACGGGCAGCCTTCCCATTTCTGAGTGCTAGTGCTATTTGGGCCTTCTCGCCAGTTGGTTCTGACCTGTGTTTGATGTTGAGGATCATTTCTGAGCACTGACTGCTATTTGGGCACTTTTCCCAATGGTTCTGATGTTTGTCTGCCATTGAGGACCATTTGTGAGCATGAAGCGCTTTTGGGCATTCTTGTCAATGGGTTCTGACATTTGACTACTGTTGAGGACCATCTGTGAGCACCGGGTGGCATTTGGGTATTTTGCCAATTGCTTCTGATATTTGACTACCGCTGAGGACCGTTTGTGTCAGGGAAGTGTTTGGGACTCCTTACTGGTAACCTTTGGAGAGGGTTTATGATAGATCTGTCGTTTGGTGTGTGAGTTTATTTCCATTTGTATAATTGGTACTCTTGTTGCCTTGTGTAAAATGGGGAATTCAGGTTCAACTCATTAAAAATTTTAGTTGTGAATTTATGACTAAAAAAGAAATAATTTTTTGTATAATGGATGGCTGTGGTATTCTTCAGACTCCAGAGAAGATTGGTTAAGATGAAAGTCTTGAAATTCAAAATACTGGTTCTTTTTGCATATGCAGTTAGGGAAATCTAACTTGATAAAACACTTTTTTCAGACCTTGAGAAACCAAAAATATGCCTAGGAGAAAACTTGAAGTTAACACTTATCATGTCCTTGAAATACAAACACAGTCCACATTGCCTGGAACTCTAGCCTTTGGTTAATTGTAAAACTTCAAGCTAAGGAAAAAGAAAAGAAAAAAAAAAAGGAAGCCTTTTAAAACTGAGTGTGTAATTTGGCTATTCTGATTATTATCCATAAAGTGATAAGCTTAATTGCAATGCCTAATTCATGAAATGTAAAAAGATAAAACAACGAGATCTCTGTCTGATGTTTATGTGTCTCAATATGTATTTTCGTATTTGGATAATATCTCTNAATTTGGCTATTCTGAGTATTATCCATAAAGTGATAAGCTTAATTGCAATGCCTAATTCATGAAATGTAAAAAGATAAAACAACGAGATCTCTGTCTGATGTTTATGTGTCTCAATATGTATTTTCGTATTTGGATAATATCTCTGAGGTTAATTAGTAAAGGACCTCTATTTAATTGGCCTTAAAAAAATATAAGTACTTGTTATTGAAAGGTATGCGTTGGGGGTCCGCTACTCGCCACTCAAAAGCCAGTAAACAGGCCAGGTTGGTGGAAAGGAAAGTTTGCTTTATTTTAGATGCTGGCAACTTGGGGGAAGGGTGGCAGACATCTGACTAAAGGCAGACACGCTCCCCTCTCCAACAAGCAGGGAATCAGTTAGGTTCAGTTGCTTAATCTTATCCAACTCTTTTTGACCCCATAAACTGCAGCATGCCAGGCTTCCCTGTCCATCACCAACTCCTGAAGCTTGCTCAAACTCATGTCCATTGAGTCAGTGATACCATCCAACCATCTCATCCTCTGTCATACTCTCCTCCTCCTGCCTTCAATCTTTCCCAGCATCAGGGGTTTTTCCAGTCAGTCAGTTCTTCACATCATGTGGCCAAAGCATTGGAGTTTCAGCTTCAGCATCAGTCCTTCCAATGAATATTCAGGACTGATTTCCTTTAGGCTTGACTGGTTTGATCTCTTTGCAGTCCAAGGGACTCTCAAGAGTCTTCTCTGGCACCACAGTTCAAAAGCATCAATTCTTTGGTGCTCGACTTTCTTTATAGTCCAACTCTCACATCCATACATGACTACTGGAAAAGCCATAGCTTTTACTAGACAGACTTTATTAACAAAGTAATGTCTCTGCTTTTAAATATTCTGCTTAGGTTGGTAATAGCTTTTCTTCCAAGGAGCAAGTGTCTTTTAATTTCATGGCTGCAGTCACCATCTGCAGTGATTTTGGAGCCTTCCAAAATAAAGTCTCTCACTGTTTCTATTGTTCCCCCGTCTGCCATGAAGTGATGGGACCAGATGCCATGATCTTAGTTTTCTGAATGTTTGAGTTTTAAGCCAGCTTCTTCACTCTCCTCTTTCACTTTCATCAAGAGGCTCTTTAGTTCTTTGTCTTCTGCCATAAAGGTGGTATCATCTGCATACTGAGGTTATTGATATTTCTTACGGCAATCTTGATTCCAGCTTGTGCTTCATCCAGCCTGGTGTTTTGCATGATGTACTCTGCATATAAGTTAAATAAGCAGGGTGACAATATACAGCCTTGACATACTCCTTTTCCTATTTGGAACCAGTCTGTTATTCCATGTCCAGTTCTAACTGTTGCTTCCTGACCTGCATACAGGCTTCTCAGGAGGCAGGTCAGGTGGTCTGGTATTCCCATCTCTTTCAGAATTTTCCATAGTTTCTTGTAATCCACACAGTCAAAGGCTTTGGCATAGTCGATAAAGCAGAAATAGTCCAACTCTTGCTGGAACTCTCTTGCTTTTTCAATGATCCAGTGGATGTTTGCAATTTGATCTCTGGTTCCTCTGCCTTTTCTAAAACCAGCTTGAACATCTGGAAGTTCAT
Source organism: Raphicerus campestris (assembly GCA_006410735.1). Classification (NCBI taxonomy): domain Eukaryota; kingdom Metazoa; phylum Chordata; class Mammalia; order Artiodactyla; family Bovidae; genus Raphicerus; species Raphicerus campestris. The sequence continues at coordinate 406,851 of SJYW01038427.1, forward strand.
GGATCACGTATTGCAAAAGCCTGGCTTGAAAAATTTTGAGCATTACTTTACTAGCTGTGAGATGAGTGCAATTGTGCGGTAGTTTGAGCATTCTTTGGCATTGCCTTTCTTTGGGATTGGAATGAAAACTGACATTGAGAAATGGGTTGTGTGCAAAATTAATAACTCCTTGTTGTGCATCAGAAAAATACTGACATGCAAGGCCCGTGCTTCTTCATGTTCATACACCCTCATTATATTGGAAAATTCAATGTGAATGATTTCTTGCCATCAAAATAAATGAAAAGTGTAAACAAATGTTGAATCCTTCTTTTCCATAGGGCATTATAAATTTGAAAAGTTGCCAAAATTGTCAGTGACATTTTCTCTTTTGGTTTTCAAAGTTTATAAATTTCAAATTACATCACAAAATGAGTAAATGTATATAAAACATAAAGCACAGATTTAATGAATATTTCTGAGTGAACTTGCGTAGAGCTCTCATCCTGGTCAAGAGTTCTCATTCTGGTCACATTCTCAACATCTCAGAAATTCCCTTCTATACCCATCTAGCAAACCGGTCACAACCCAAACCTTCTCCTAAAGCTAGCCTCTACCCTTATGTCAGTTTTATTTTTTTAATCATCAAATATCCATCAAACCACAGAAGCCTAAAAATTGTTTTATTCCATCCCATCAATCCACTGACTTGCTAAGTTAATAATTACAAACTCCTACTGTGTGGTGCTAGTTTGTAAATAAAATTCTTTAAAAATTTACCAATGTTTCAGAAAAAAGTTTATATTGTTTATTCCTCAAGAATCATTGCTCTTCACTAAGGAAAAATATCCTGTACTTGATGTAACAAAGACTAATGTTAGTCGCTCAGTCCTGTCTAACTCTGCAAACCTGTGGGCTGCAGCCCACCAGGCTCCTCCGCCTGTGGAATTCTCCAGGCAAGAGTACTGGAAGGAGTCACCGTTCCCTTCTCCAGGGCATCTTCCCAACCCAGGGATTGAACTCATGTCTCCTGCATCGCTGGTAGATTCTTTACCATCTGAACCACAGGGAAGCCCAACAAGGGCTACTATATTCTGTTTGTATTGCACAAAGGACTTTGGAAATCACTGTTTCAATTTTTTGCAATAAAATTGAGGTAAATATTATTCTCATCTTTTAGTGGTGATAGGTGAGCTAATATCATTATTATTCCTTTTACAGGTGAGGAAATAGAAAAGTTTGGGGTGATAGATAAGCTAATATCATTATTTCTACTCTGACAGATGTGCACAGAGGTTGGGTGAAGTACCCAGGAACACACAGCTAAGAAGCAGCACTGTTGGTACTCAAAGCGAGGTCTGCACTTCCCACCCTTTCTGCTTGATATTCTTGCTTCTTTTAAAATAACATTGTTAATAGCCATCTTTTAAGTCTTCAAAGTAACAGGTAGTTCCTCAGATGCTTTTCATTCAGGCGAGTTCTTTGCAGCCCTACTAAGATAGGTAGAGCAGAAGTTTTGAATCTCATGTGGTGAAAACTCTGAGGTTCAGAGAGGCAATGTAATTGCACTAAGTCACACATCTAATGACTTAGGAACTGGTTTTGAAACAGAGCAGGACTCTGTGGTCTTCACTCTTCCCCATGTCCTCTGTCTGCCTTTTGTCTGTGGAAAAAACACTTTAGGCAAAGAATACGTTTAATCAGAAAAGTGAGAGCATGCAGAAACAAAGGAAAATAGTCAAAGGAAAACAAATAATAGCAATGTAGTCATTGAGCATAGTCAAGGACCCTTAGTTCCTTCTCATGGGCTATAGGTAATATTCTGAGCCATAACTTGTGAGCTGTCCTATAGATATTGAAACCCAGGTGGAGAAGTTAACTACATGGTGACCAGACCCTGTAGCCATGACATAAGCTGCCACAATTCTGAGAACTGGCCTCAGGAAATGGAAACAAATCAACCCTGGAATTAGAGACTAACTGTACTTAAAACAATCAAGATGGTGCTGACCGGACCACAGATGATCAATTTCAAGATGACTGTCAGAGCTAACTGTGCCGTTTCTGCATGTTGCCCTTCCCTCTGCCTATCAAACTTCTTGCCCACTGACTGTCAGAGGGGGTGGTCAATCTTTGGTCAGATTTTCTTCCTTTCCCTCCCCCACCCAGTTGCTGGCATCTGAAATAAAGCGAACTCTCCTTTTCACCAGCCTGCCCTTTCTGTTGGCTTCTGGAGTGGTGAGCAGCCGGACCCTACTTTCAGTAAAAGTTAGACGTCCTTTATGTGGATGCTAGAGTGAGATGGAGTTGGAGAGGAAAGACGGGCCTCTGAGGGCACATATCATTTCCTGCTCCCTTCCCCTTTGACCTCTGGTGCCTGTCCTGGACCACCTGGGAAGACCCTGGAAGAGCTTGAGACTGAGGTTTGGGCAGTTGGCCCCAGTGGTGAAAATGTCTGTAGTAGGAAGAGAGAAGAAAGTGGAGAAGAAATCATGAAAGTGGAAAGGAATACAAAAAATGGTCCTGAACTTTTTTAAGTAAGAGACTTATTAGGAAACAGGCTAATATAAATGATGGGGACTACCTTAGTATGCTAAAAAGCACTGATTACTGAAGAGAATGAAACATCAAGAAAATGAATCATTATATTGCTTTCAAGGACAGTTGCATAAAGATACACTTTCATTTAAAAAAAATTTCTGCATTCTTTTCCTCCAATCCTATTCTTCCTAATTTGAGGATATAACATTTCACCCTATTTCATCTATCAGTAACAAGTGAGAATTGGAAGTTTCTATGCCTAGTCTGTCTCTGAATATCTGTCTTCTACCTGGTATGTCTCAAGGAAGCATGTAAAATTCTTTTCACAAGCATTTAAGACATATCTTAATTTACTAAAATAATAAATATTTGCTTTGTGGCTTTTTGAAGGAGAGGAAGATATTGAGAAACCCTTAGGATGGTACAGGGAAACCCAAATGAACTTTTTGGCCAATCCACTGGAGCCCAATCAAACCATCATAGCGTATTGCAGTTCTATAAAGGTGAAGAGACTTCATCAAACAAGTAAAGTAAATCCAGCAGTAACAAATCTGTAACTTATAGTACTAACAAGTTGGAACTGGTAGCTAACTTTAAAGTCATTTCTTAACTGCAAACATCAAAGTGATGATGATATCAGAGCATTGTCATTCCTCTCTCAAATATTTACTCACACAAAAAGCCAATAATTAGAGAAGCAAGCCAGGATTTTTATAGTCTAGCCTTTGTCTCAGAAAGAATCTTTTTATCCTTTTTTTTACACCCTTTCAAACTATTTTGAGATTTTATATGCCTAGACTCAATCATAAAATTGAATTCAGATATAACCTTTTGCTATATGTGGAGCTAATGAAATCACCCCAAAGGTCATTTACTTAAGCAATAAGCACTTCAAATTGATCATGATCAGTTAAACTATAAACTCTAGGTAATGATTTTTTCTCTCCTTTTCTTTTTTCTTTTAGTACTTACTCAAGTACCAGAATTAGAAGATCAGTTTGTCCCTAGTGTTTAATATCCAATTTTTTACCAATCAGAACACAAGACATGCTCTGTTAGATTTATGATACTCTTAAAATGAGTTTTACTTTACAAGTCAAGGTACAATCACCAATTTTGTTGACATATTATTACGAGCTCTGTAAAATCTTAGATAAAAACCAAAAATGAGATAAATCAGTATATCTCACCTCTAATAATTAGATAGTGTGGGAAAACTTGAAATATGTAAGGATATGAATATAGGCATATGCTTGAAAATGAATAAAGGGCACTATTTCAAATTCAATATTTTTAGCTCAGTTTTCAAGATCAATATTTATTTCTTATCTCTCTAATAACATTTGGTAAGTCAGANTTAGATAATGTGGGAAAACTTGAAATATGTAAGGATATGAATATAGGCATATGCTTGAAAATGAATAAAGGGCACTATTTCAAATTCAATATTTTTAGCTCAGTTTTCAAGATCAATATTTATTTCTTATCTCTCTAATAACATTTGGTAAGTCAGACTGTGTGTAATAATATTACATATTATCTTTACCTCAGTCAAATAAAAATAATTGTCAATAAACTCAAAGAACCAAATTTAATGTTATCATTATATATCAAAATTTCTTCAGAATTTATAGGAATTGTGACAAAACTTTAGCACTGTTGCTAAATTTGGCTTTAGCTAGTTCTAAGCACAATATAATTATTTTATCACATAAATACATGCTACATCACATCTTTATTATTTGAATGGTTAATTTTTGACTAGTTCACAGCATATAGCCCTTTTTCTAGAATATGAGCAGAGAAAATAAGAGGAGAAGAAATTTAAACCATCAACTGTTTTACCTTATCAGCAGCCCTGGTAAGGCAGCTGATGGTTGCTGAGGTTGGAAAGAATTATTGAAATGGAGTTTGGGGACTATGAATTGAATATTTTTTCTTATTATGACCTCCATTCTAACGTATCACATAGCACCTACTACTGGGGACAGAGGTCAGAAAAGGAAACTAAGGTTGAATAGATAATGATGCCTCCCACCAAACTAATTGTCTATCTACCTGTTCAGAATCCATTCTCAGATTCTGAACACATGATTTAAAGAATCCTCCACCATTCTTTCACCAGTGCAAAAATGATTATTTTCTGCTTATCAGAAAGCCTTTCCTTGTTTTGTATTCTATCATAAATTTTCATTTCAGCTAAAATGTTTATATTATATTATCAATATGGTGATATTGTTTTGGCTCCTTTTTCTTGCATCATGCAGATTATTTTATGTCCCACATCAAAGTGTCCTGAATCCACTCTCATTCATGATCACTTTATCTCCAGGTCATCACAACTCCCATCTGGATCACAGCAAGATCTCTTTGCTTTCAGTCAGGCCTCTGATCATCTACTTTCCACAAAACGGTAATTCTCTCCAAATGTAAATTAGATCATGTCAACTCCCACCCCCTGCCCCCCACCTCATCACACATAAAACGAAATGCTCAGTTCGTACCATAGCCTGTGAGGCCCTGCATGACCTGGCGCCAGGCTTCCTGGCTTCCCACCCCTTTCTGTGATCCAGCCACACTGGCCACTTTGCAGCTGTTGAACATGTAAGCATGCTCTCTGCTCAAGGCCTTTGTTCTTGCAGTCACCTCTGCCTGGAAGGTACTTCCCCCAAATGTGCAGTTTGTACCTTCATTTTATCTAGGTCTCCTCTCTAATATCAGCTCCTCAGAAATGCCCTTTCTGACCATCCTATCCCAGGAAGGTTTAACTCTACATTCTGAGAGTTAAAGTTAGTTGAGTTAATTTTCTTCAAAGCACTTATGGCTATCTTAAATTATATTATTGATTAATTGGTTGATTGGTTAACTATTTTGTTGCCTGACTGCTCCAGAATATGAACTCATATAAGTCAAAGATTTCTCTTCTCTCCTCTACTTCCCTCCCTTTCCTTCTTCCTCCCTCTCTTCTTTCCTTCTCTCACTGTTCTCTATCTGGGAAGTGCAACTAGTGCCTAGAATAGGGAGGCACTTGATGAAAATTTTGTTGGAAGACTATTGGAGGAATTAGTTTACTTTTTAATACAATATGACACAAGTATGACACATTTTTTGTTTCCAAATAGTTTATCCTGATCCCAGTACCTTGCTTCTCTTTTCGCTGATAGAAATGCCATCATTGTAACAGTTAATATCTTTTGCATTTATTTGCAAAGATTTCTTTTCTATCCTTTTACATGACTGGTGTTTTGGAACCAGCATCACACTGCTTTAATCATTATAGTTTTGTGATGTGTTTTGATAACTGACAGTGTCAATTCTTTCCCAAATACTCTTTTCAAATTTGTATTGATTCTTGCCTATTCTTCTTCCTTAGTTTTGATAGGTGATCATTAGAATGGCCAATTGAAAACAGCTAGATTTTAACTGAAACTATGTACAGCTATGTATTTGTTTGAAAATCTGTTGCAGTTTTTTTTTACAATGATGGGTCTTCCAATTCAAGAGAAATGTATTTTCCATTTATTTGAGTCTTTTTTTTTTTAAAAGCTCAGCAGTTTTTAATTCTTTTTCATATGTGGACCTTTTTCATTATGGTTATTCTCATTGTGGTTTTTTTTTTAAATTTCTGGATCTTTCTCATTATGGTTATGACCTTTCTCATTATGGTCATCTGTGGACCTTTCTCACTATGGTTATTATCTTTTTGATAGCTCAGTAAATTTTTTTTTTTCATTTCTGGACCATTGTTATTATGGTTATTTGCAACTGTTTTATATTTCACACATTGTAAGTGATTTCCAATTGATGTGTTGCTTTAAGTGATTTTCCCAATGAACCCCATCTGGTAGTTAGCTTTCTCTCTGTGCTGTGACTCAAGATTTGAGTTCATGTTAGATCAAGTTATTTTCAGACAGTCAATTCCTTTTTTCATAATTCATGGTTTTATGTTTATGAATTTAATAGACATAAAATTATATGTTTCTAAAAATTTCACATATGATCATTTATCCCTATCCTTGCCACTCCCTGCCCCTTTTATCAAAATATCTAACAAAATTTGTCATTTGTATTTATACAAACACTCTGTCATTTGAACAAATTTTCAATCGTACATTCAGAAATACACCATACGTTTAACGCTTAGAATTTTCTGTATTATGTCTGATTTTTCTTTTTAAAAAATAATAGTCAAATCACTAAACCCTGATTTATAAAAAAACATAATAATATTAAAATAAAATATAAAAATAATTCAGAAGATTACAGTATACTCTTTCTTGTATCATGTACATTTTACTTATGTACATTTAGCTTATATAAATGGCAAAACTATGTAACAAAAGTCAAAAGTAACAATCAACACTTGGACATTGCAAATTCTTTTTTCTTATTTGTGAAATTTTATTTTACTTCATGTACTGCTATGGCTTTTCATGTGCAAGTACTATACTGTTCTCACCTCCAATGCTGGGCACTCATATCAGATACTGTCTGGAGAAGGTCAAGTGCTCTTATACATAATTTATCCTCATTAATCATTATAAATAGGGAGTTCTGGGTGAAGTTATTTAGAGTATAATATGTGTTATAATATGAATAACAAAATGAACACCTGCACCTTCTCTTTGTAACACCTTCTTGGTGAGGACTTTTCCCTCATATCAGAATGATCTGTGATCATAATTATGTCTTTTTAGCCTCTATACTCGGAGAAGGCAATGGCACCCCACTCCAGTACTCTTGCCTGGAATATCCCATGGACGGAGGAGCCTGGTAGGCTGCAGTCCATGGGGTTGTGAAGAGTCGGACACGACTGAGCGACTTCCCTTTCACTTTTCACTTTCATGCATTGGAGAAGGAAATGGCAACCCACTCCAGTGTTCTTGCCTGGAGAATCCCAGGGACAGGGGAGCCTGGTAGGGTGCCGTCTCTGGGGTTGCACAGAGTTGGACACGACTGAAGC
>SJYW01038427.1:426797-440792 GCA_006410735.1 Raphicerus campestris
GCCTCTATATTCGGTATTTCTTCAGAGGAAACAGTTGGAGCTTCTGCAAACCAGTATGGTTTTCTTATGTCTCACGGGGCAAAAAATAAAATCCCTCTCTTGCTGTTTGTTTAGTGTATATCCTTCTGCCTTCTGGATGACACTCATGATTAATATGAACTGTCACTTGGATAACTGGTTTCCAAAGACCCTGAACTTCCGAAGTGGGATACTGGGGTGGGCAGTGGAGGTCGGGGAGCACTGCGGCTCTAGCCAACACGAGAGGACACCACCTGCTGTCAATGCCATGTTCATTTTTGAGAATGTGAGAGTTGGTGGCTTTAAATTAAATATTAACACTAAAAAAAATGAGGTCTGTGCTGGTTGGTTGTCACTGCACAGAGGAGACCTAAATTGAGCTGTGGCCCCACGGTCCCATTCCACTGGCAGAGACCGCGCGCTGAGAGGGGCAAAGCCATCGGCGTGGTACAGGGAGGTGGGGTTGCAACTTCATTTTCCTCTGACATATATTGTTGGCTGATTAATAGGCTGACACTAATTTAGGTCTCAGAAGACCAGGCTGTTCCGTAACAGAATAGAGAGGGAAGGAGCTGGGGAGGAATGGGGGAAGCACCGAATGTGGGTTGTTTCAGAATTCGGGCCTAGGGAAACCCGGGGCATATTTTAAAGACCTTACCCGCTGACAAATTGAGAATGAAAAAGCTAGTGCCTTAAACAATTAATTTCACTAATCAGGCAATCTAACTTGTCACACTTAAGTATCTCAGTGTTGACCTGTTTAGACAATATGCCTTAATCCACGGGGGAGTAGTTTCAGTAGATCATGTTTAAGTTAGCTAATTAATATCAAAAGCAGTGTGGAATTGACTAACAGGTAATTTAATAAAAAGATAATTAAAACTATTGAAATTTATAAATTATTATTTAATTAATATTAGTTAATATTATAATTTCCAAAGTCTGAATTATGCTGATTAAAGGGTTCTCTCATAAATACCACTGAAAATTAATTACAAATTAATATAATCTGCTGAACCTCCTCTTAATGGACTTCCAGCTATTCTTGACTTTTGCAATAAATAAACATTAGACCCCATACTGCATCCCATCCTCCTGAATGTATTAGGTTTTCTAGAACTATTGAGGCCATTAACTCCTTGGATTTCTAAGGGAATTCACACATAGAATAGCACCTTTGATAGCAAAGAGGTTGACTCTTATCGGACGGAAGCTGAAGGGTGCTGGGCTAGGTGAGCCGTGCTGAGGAAGGAGTTCAATCAGCCAGTGGCTGTTCTGCTGCTTCTCAATGTGGCTCCATCTAATCCTTTCCTAACCTGCTTTAGAGAAGCTTTCCAGAAGACAGTTTTGGAGAGAGTGTGCAGGGGACAGTTCTGATATGGAACTTCATCCTTGGCTTCTCCCTGTGCTTTATTCCCATCCCTGCCCAAGAGTGAACTCATTAGGAATATTGTGAAATGATTCAGGTGAGTGTGACTGGCGAGCCAGTGAAAATCTGATCTTGTCAAACCAGGCCAGTAGTCTGTGGTGGAGCTGAGTTACATCTGCAAAGAGAGGGAAAAGCAGGAGAAGTCAGGGTTGGGACTGGATATTGTAATATTTCTTACCCCTTTTACCAACTGTAGGAAGATAAGCTAACAACAGATCCAGGGGAAATGTTCTTCTTATGATATTAGGGAGTTGACCGTATTTCCATATTGAAGTGGGCAGATATCCTCGTGAGACAACTCTTTATTGCTGTTTCTCCCAGTATTTAATTTCTTGACTGTTAGGGGACCTGGAAAGAGGAAATGGAAACCAGAAAGCTGAGCTAAAGGGAACTCTCTTTGGTCATTGAGGATTTGTGTTATTAACCTTTCCTAATAAACTGAAAATGTAGGGGCTTCCCCATCACCCCCAGTGTATAGCATCTAGCACTTTGGGAGTGCCCTGTAAATATAAAATGACCTCTCTGCCTCTATTTATGATGTAGTTAGATGCTGAATGGGATGTCACATAACCTAATACTACACATAGAAGCCCCTGGCTGAAATGTATATGCAGTAAAGACAGATTTACAGCTGCCTTGAGTTTCCCTTTGAATTTCCAAGATTTATTTGAGCTTAAGGTCTCAACATTGGTTTGTGCTGCCAGAGCATTCTCTAGAATTCACACTAAAGCAGGGTTTTGGGACTCATGCTGAATTTCCTTAGATGAACATATGCTTTTGCTCTCTGGAGGTTGTGACTGAATTTGAGGATGATGGTCTTCATTTTGTTTTTGTCATTCACTATGGATCACTATCAAAACTGCTTTTTCTTAATTGGAACACTTTGGGGAAACTAATGAAGGGAAAATCTTGCCCCTTAAAAATTGAATCACAGCTGTAGTAGTAGATAAGACTGACACATTCAGTCCTTAGAAAGAGGCAATCAATGTTGAATGCGTCAGGTGAGTTCATTTCTCGAGCTCAGCTTTAATAGCTTATAAAGAAGATTGATTAAGTTCTTGTCTGATAGATCAATAGTGGAATGAAACTGAGCTTCCCTGCTTCCCTTCTTAAATGTGGATTTTCAGTATGCTTCGAGGCAGAGAAAAGGCAAACATTTGTGCATTGCTTTTTCTCCTTTGGCATGTTATTAACAGCAGCTATTATAAACAAGCGCAATATTTTAAAATTACCAGGGTTACTTTATTGCATATTAAACATTTGCAAAAGTTCATTATAAGTCTATTTCAGTTGTGCTAGTATGAACGATTCTGGTCTGGATAAAGATAAAAGTGGTAACATCAAAAACTTAGGGAAGCTTCATGGATTTAAACCTTGAGTTTCCAAATCTGCCATCTCTTCTGTATAGTAGATATTAGCTTATAAATGTATGAAATTTCTGGTTTTATACATTTCTGTTATATTTTAAAAGTAGAATTGTAAGTTTTAAAACTAAAGTTTCCTTTATTATTTTATCGATATAGAATACAGATGCATAATTTATATATAATATAATAATATAATTTATATTATATATATTCCTTAAATCAGTCAATTAATTTACATGCTTGTAATCAGATTTTTTCCCCCAGTTTTCTTTCTTTTTTCTCTCTTTAATCTGTGGAATCATGACTGTTAGCTTTGAACTATGAAGTGTGATGACTAGGTAATTATGTTTCCCAACAAAGATTAACTTGCATTTATCTATAGAATATTTTTGAATGCCATATTTCTAATTTTATAAACTAGACAGAATTTTTTCTGCTTAAACTATTCTTTTATCATTTACATGTAAAAGGAAATGGCAACCCACTCCTAGTATTCTTGCCTGGGAAATCTCATGGACAGAGGAACCTGGCTACAGTCCATGGGGTCACAAGAGTCAGACATGACTTAGTGACTTAATCACCACTAAACTCTTTAGTGACTTCCTGGTTCTCCAAGAGGATAGACCTAAAGCCTCCTTTCCCAGCCCCTTATGGCCTTGTGTATTCTAATCTCCAGTTAATCAGCCTCCAGTACCATCACTCCCATGCCCATGCTGCCCTCCAGCCACACTGGACATCTTTACTTTGTTTAGCAGTCCTTTCTCTTTTCTTTTCTATGTGACCACTGGAAAAAAATTTTTTTCTTTTGCAAGGAACCCTATCCCTCCATCATCCTACTCCCAGTTACCTGGTCACCTCTTGCTTAACCTTTGTTTAGTTGCTAAATTTGGTCCAACTCCTATGCAGCCTTGTGGACTGTAGCCCTTTATTCTTCACTTCCTCTGGAATGCCTTCTCTGATTCCTCCAAGGCGCATCTTGCTCTTCTATAGTCTCACATGACATCTTGTGCCATGCCTTTATTTGTTTAGTTACTTTAATACTTGGGGCTTCCCAGTGGCACTAATGGTAAAGAACCCACCCATGCAGAAGACATAAGAGATGCAGGTTCAACCCCTGCATTGGGAAGATCTCCTAGAGAAGGAAATGGTAACCCACTCCATTATTCTTGCCTGGGAAATCCAATGGGCAGAGGAGCCTGGTGGGCTACAGTCCATAGGGTTGCAAAGAGTTGGACAAGACTGAAGCAATTTAGCATGTATGCACTTTATCAGTGTCTGTGAGGCTAGTGACTATGCCTGCTTTTGTTCACCTCTGCAATATGGGTTGAATAATAATAAACTGAGTTTCTTGCACCTAGTACATATTTGTTTAATAATGTATGAATATTGACTATGGTACTACCTTGAACCATCCTTTTGCCTTAATCAGCTCCCCCCACCCATTTAAAGAACATCAGGAATGCAGAAAGCATGTAGAACATGTAATAAAATGCACACACCAACTAATTTTGCCTCTGATTACTGAGTAACTGAGCAGTTCTCTTTAAAGAAAGGAGGAATCACATTTTATAATGAAAACCATATATTGATGCTTGATTGATACTTAAGTTCCATCCTGTCTTAGTAAAGACTGGAAAGAAGGTGGTATGTATATGTGTGCATATGTATGTGGAAGGAGAGGGGTTGGAAATGGTGGTAAGAAATGTTGTCTTTGAACATTCACAGTCGAGGGCCAGAAAGGGGAATTGCAGTACATATTGTAAGAATAATTACAGTGTTTTCCTCTGTGATTTATTGAATAAAAAGTCTATGAACAATGTCAAGGTGAGATTAAAATACTTTTATACATCATCAAAATACTTCTGCTTTTAAGGGAGAATAATAGGCTAGTATCGGTGTTCAACACCAAAATCAGATTGATTATATTCTTTACAGCCAAAGATGGAGAAGCTCTATACAGTCAGCAAAAATAAGACCGGGTGCTGACNATTAAAATACTTTTATACATCATCAAAATACTTCTGCTTTTAAGGGAGAATAATAGGCTAGCATCGGTGTTCAACACCAAAATCAGATTGATTATATTCTTTACAGCCAAAGATGGAGAAGCTCTATACAGTCAGCAAAAATAAGACCGGGTGCTGACTGTAGCTCAGATCATGAACTCCTTATTGCCAATTCAGACTTAAATTGAAAAAAGTAGGGAAAACCACTAGACCATTCAGGTATGACCTAAATCAAATCCCTTATGATCATACAGTGGAAGTGAGAAATAGATTTAAGGGCCTAGATCTGATAGATAAGAGTGCCTGATGAACTATGGGCTGAGGTTCGTGCTATTGTACAGGAGACAGGGATCAAGACTATCCCCATGGNGATTCTCCAGGCAAGAATACTGGAGTGGGTTGCCATTTCCTTCTCCAGAAGATTAATTAACTGTCTTAAAACAACCAAGGTGATGCTAGGCAGACCACTGATGACCCATAGATGACTGTTAGGGATGACGGTGCTGTTTCTGGATGTTGCCCACCCCCGACTCTGCCTGTAAACTTTCTCACCCCTTGCTTGTTGGCGGTGGGGGTGGGTGGGGAGTCAGCCTTTGGACAGATGTCCACCACCCGGCCCTGCAGTTGCCAGCACCTGAAATAAAGCAAACTGTCTTTTCCACCAACCTGGCCTGCTTATTGGCTTTTGAGTGGTGAGCAGCTGGACCCTCCACGAGTACCTTTTATCAAGATAGGGAATTCTAACTAAAACATAATCACAATACTGTCATCACTCTAAAAAATTTATAATAATTTCTTTGTTGCTGTTTTTCAGTCTCTCAGTCGTGTCTGACTCTTTGTGACCCCATGGACTGCAGCACATCAAGCTTCCCTGTCCTTCACTGTTTCCCAGAGTTTGCTCAGATTCATATCCATTAAGTCACGGATGCCATCCAATCACTTCATCCTCCTTCTCCTCCTGCCCTCAATCTTTCCTAGCATCAGGTCCAATGAGTTGGCTCCTTGCATCAAGTGGCCAATAGTAATTTCTTAATATCATTAAATATCCAGAGTGTTCAAATTTCCTAATTGTCTCATAAACATTTTGATTTTCTTTGCTCAAATTAGGATCCTAGTAAGATTCATATATTATGATTACTTGATATGTTTTCAGTGTTTCTAAAATTTTTTTAGTTCCCTGACCAGGGATTGAACCCAGGTCGTTCAGAGTGAAGTGCCTCCCACCTGGAGAAGACCTGCAAATGAGTGCAGTGGCCCCGAGTATGTACATGGTGTTCAGGGAGAAATCGTCTGCCAGAGTGGGGCTGGCCTTCCTGGCCCAGGGATGCTGTGTACTTGAGAGTCTGGGTCAAACAATGAACTGTTGACAACCGTTCACAAAGGTCATGCTAGGATGACTCTTTAGGGGTCATTTGCAGCTCTAGAGTCAGAGCAGACTCCAGTCTTTATAAAACAAGAAGATGCCCATCGGAGAGAAGCCCAGCTCTCACCGTAGCATGTGACAGCACCCCGCAGGCTGCACGTCTCTCTGGCCTGCTTGTCTCCCCGGCATGGCCATGCGTGGATGTCTCGAGGGTGGGGACTGAACCTTCCTCATCTTTGCGTCCCTGGCCTGTCACATCCGGAATTTGTATCATGCTTAGAACAAGGAGGGGCAAGCAGAGACATACTGAGAAGGGATGAGAAGGGGAGGAGGTTGGAGAATGGCTGCCTGCAGGGACCACCAGGCATCTGGGAGCTGCAAGAGTGGGAAGTGATGACGGCCCTGGGGAGGTTGGGGCTATTTTCAGGGGGTGAGAGTCAGGTTTCCTTGCCATCTCATCAGGTGAGGGAGGCAGTGCTGTCGCAGCCAGGGGATGGCCAAGATTATCATTAGGGCCAAGGGACAAAAACCTGACAGGGTGGGGGAAAGGAGGATGTGAGGAGTAGGCATAATCTGGGATGTGCGTTTCCTGCCTGTTGGTCACTTAGTCACTCAACAAGCACTGAAGTTCCATGAAATGCACAACACGATCAGACCTGCTGCAGAGACGCAGAGGAGGGAGGGGTTTTGGGCTTCAAGCAGCCCACCCCCCCCCACAACAAAATGCCTGTAAAGGAGCCCCTGTCCTCTGGTTTCTAACCCGCTCTCACCTGAGCCCCTTAAACCAGTCATGATCTTCTGTTTGCGGGGGAAAGGTTGGAATTTATATACTTAACATCCAGTCACGGAGAAGGCAATGGCAGTCTACTCCAGTACTCTTGCCTGGGAAATCCAATGGACAGAGAAGCCTCGTAGGCCACAGTCCATGGGGTCGCTAAGAGTCAGACACGACTGAGCAACTTCACTTTGACTTTTCACTTTCATGCATTGGAGAAGGAAATGGCAACCCACTCCAGTGTTCTTGCCTGGAGAATCCCAGGGACAGAGGAGCCTGGTGGGCTTCTGTCTGTGGGGTTGCACAGAGTTGGACACGACTGACGTGACTTAGCAGCAGCAGCAGCAACATCCAGTCAAAAGAAAGGGATAAGGAAAACCAGCGCTTGCTGCCAAGTCTTCCATCTTATTAGACATGAAACCTTGGGGCGATGAGACAGATACAGCAACTCTCGAGGAGTGCGTCAGAAGCATTCGAGCTGAGGAATGCTTGCCTTGGCCTGGGGCTCTTCTAAACCAGTTCCGGTGGGGGGTGGAACTGGAAAACTTCACACACAGTGTGTCGTTGAGGACGGTAAAGTTGGAACAGGTATGCTGGAGGAGCAGATCACTGCTTTTGATGAATGTGTGCTGTCTGTGGATGTGGCTGCCTTCAACAAGGTCTAAAACTCACGGTGGATCGGTGACCTTGAATAAAAGCTGGCAAGGAAAAAAAACAAAACGCTGCTGACGCACCCCTCTAGTTTTGCCCTTTCTGTCTCACCATTATCTCAAGGTTCCACATCTAAGATGGAACACTTAGCAGCAAATGCTGTTTTTTGGTTTCCTTTGGTTTTTTTTTTTTTTAATAATTCACAAAGTGGAGGCACTGTCAGGATTACAGAAGACAAATCGTCTGCAGTTCCACCACCCAAATGTTACTATTGCTGTTCACTCACTCAGTCGTGTCTGACTCTTTGAGACCCCAGGGACTGCAGCACGCTAGGCTTCCCTGTTCTTCACTATCTCTTGGAGTTTGCTCAAGTTCAAGTCCATGGAGGCAGTTCAGTTCCATTCAGTTCAGTTGCTCAGTCGTATCTGACTCTTTGCAACTTTCCCTGTCCATCACCAACTCCCAGAGTTTACCCCAACTCATGCCCATGGAGTCAGTGATGCCATCTAACTATCTCATCCTCTTACTAATGTGAAATAAATGAACAGAGAAAACAGCTTTTGTAGCTGAGGTAGGACCAGTCGAAGACCTAGGACTCGGCCCCCTGCCCTGGTGTGCCCCGGTTCCCTGTGGGCAGATCCTGGAACTGGGCTGGCCCGAGTGGCTGAACTCTGAGCAGAGGTCAGGGACACACAGCTAGGGTGGGGTGCAGAGGAGGATCCACCTGCTCAGCTTCCTTCAGCCCACAGTCCCCCAGATGGAACTCCACACCCACTGCATTAGTTCCTATTGCTGCTATAAATAAACCACAAGCTTAGCGACTTCAAACAACATGTCTATTCTCTTACAGTCTAGAGTCTACACAGCTGTGTTGCTAGCGGCAGCTCTCAGGGACAATCCATCTCCTAGCCTTTTCCACGGACATTCCCAGCTTACTCTTCCTCCTTTGACTTTAGAGCCAGCCTCCTGTCTGACCCCTGCTTCTCTCGTTAAGGAAAAAATCCACCCCCAATCCAACAGCAATATAGAAGGTTTACGTCGAGAAATCCTTGTGATTATATTGAACCCACAGGGATAACCTAAGAGAATTTGCCATCTCAGGAGCCTTACCTTAATCACGCCCGCTGAATGCCTTCATTTTGCTGGGTAAAGTGACTATATTCACAGGTCACCAGGAGGTTAGGATGTGGGGGCGGGGTGAATCTGGCGCCTCCGTTCATCCTGGCCAGCTGCTATATCCCAGTAATCAGCAATAAGAGTCGCTTCCTTCCTCCTTCTCTTTTCCTTCTAAAATTTAGCTTTTATTAAGTAGGGGCTTCCCAGATGGCTCAGTGATAAAGAATCTGCCTGCCAGTTCAGGAGATGCAGAAAATGCGGGTTCAATCCCTGGGTCCGGAAATCCCCTGGAGAAGGAAATGGCAACCCACTGCAGTATCCTTGCCTGGAGCCTGGGGGGCTACAGTCCATGAGACAGCAAAGAGCTGGACACGACTGAGTGACTGAGCACCACACATTCTTACGATTAAAAAAGAGAAACCAAATAGCACCGGGGTGGGAGGCCGTGGCCCCTGGGAACCTACTGGTCTGGGTCTGCACTGTGGCCGGGACACTCAGAGGCCCCCTCAACACCCAGAGGGAGAGAGGAGACCCTGCCGCCCTCACTCTGCCCTCTCCCCCACGTCACTCCACCCTCTCCACCCTGAGTCCTCTCAAGCTTTCTTCATCCAAAAAGGAAGAAGCTATCCAAGAAACCCACCCCCAAAATAGACAGGTTCCCCTGAGCGATCCTGCTCCATCCCGTCTCTTTCACCCCATTTCTCCCCACCTCTTTAGGTGTTGTGGTTTGGACATCTGTGTCCCACCTGATGCCCAGTGTGATGGGGTTGGGAGGTGGACCTTTGTGGGATGCTTAGGTCATGAGCGTGGAGCCTCATGAATGGATAAGAGAACCCAGGGAGACCCCTTACCCCTCTGCCATGGGAGTATGCAGTGAAAAGTCAGAAGTCTTTGACCCGGAAGAGGGCTCTCACTTGATCTTGCTGACACCCTGATCTTGGACTTCCATCCTCCAGAACTGGAGGCAATAAACTTTTGTTGTTGATAAGCCACCCAGACCGTGGTACTGTACAATGTTACGGAAGAACTCGAAACTTTTCGGCCAACCCAATATTTCAGCAGCTCAAATGGATGAAGACAACGGGTAACCACTTTTATTAGAATCATGTGTTATCTTTCAAGAGTGTTTATGAGTACGTATATTTCTCTCTTTTCTTATACAAAGATTAGCATGCCATCTATTGTTCTATACCTGTTTTCTGAGCACATCCTGAAGCCCTTCCCTATTAGGACAGTGAATATCCCTGTACATACGTTTCTTTCATAGTCACCTATGATCGCATTGTGTGGGCATTGCAAGGTTTATTAAGATCTATAGGCTGTCTCCTGTAGATGGAGGTTTGAGTTTTTTTCCAGACTTGGCCAGTACAAATAGTCCTTCAGTAAATTGCCATGTACATCTATTTTTCCGGGGTTTTTAGGTGGATCCCCAGAATAACTCCAAGAAGCTGGATCAGTAAATCAATGGGCAGAGGAGACGGCGGTTTCACTGGGTTTTTCCAGGGTCTTCCTCTGCTTGCATTACTTGGCTGCCCATCAGTGACCCCTAGTCCCCCAGGAGGGAGCCATCAGCCTCAGACACCTCACACTGACCTCACAGGCCAACCTAGTATTTTGGTGACTGTCATTTGCCGTAGCCATGGAGGTCTTCTCTGGGGTGGAGACCAAGGCCTTGGGTTTCTCATCTGTGTGTGTCCCACATGCCCGGCCTGGGGTGTGGCCTCACCCGCTGTGCCTCCCTTAGGAAGCTGCCCCAGAGGGGTTTATTATCTATCCCTGGAGGGGGTGGGGTGCTTGGGCTTCAGGTGGAACTCAGTGGGGGGCAGGGGCCTTCACACAAGCCTGTAGGTTCCATTGTAGCTGAAAGAGGGTGGCTTCAAGCAGTCCCCCTCTCCCTCAGGCATCCAGCTCTGGGTGTAGGTGGAGCCATTTCCCAGAGGTCGCACGATTATGAGGTCTCTGGATGCCAGGGACGGGTCCTCTGGGAAGAAGTTGAAAGGTCGGAGCAGGAAGCCCACGGAGTTCCCGGGCGTGGTTGTGTTGGGGATGTCCTCTGCGTGGGGGATGTGCAGGAAGCCCACTGTGACCCAGGCCACCAGGTCCTGCGGGAAAGAGGGCAGGCTGTGCTGAGGAGGCTCAGAGGGGAAGGGGTGGCCTGCATCCAAGCCCCAGGTATAAGGAAGGGCAAATCTGGTGAACCCGGAGCTGGCTTTCCACCCAGTAAGCTGGTCCTTGCCCTCCTAGGACTCAGCAGGGATCCTGGGGCCGGACAGGGATCCTGGGACCTGCAGGAATCCTGGGACCTGGCAGGGATCCTGGGACTGGACAGGGATCCTGGGACCTGGCAGGGATCCTGGGACTGGACAGGGATCCTGGGATCTGGCAGGAATCCTGGGACTGGACAGGGATCCTGGGACCTGCAGGGATCCTGAGACTGGACAGGGATCCTGGGACTGGACAGGGATCTGTCTCAGGGTGGGGCTGGAAAAGGGCAGAGCTGGTACCTCATCTTCAATGTTCTCGTTGTTGCGAAGAAACTCCTCAAAGACGACAGGTGGGTCCCAGGGGTCATTCTGGTTGTATATGCTGCTGCTGTGTCTCTCTGACTCCCGGTATTTGGTCACCGCCAGGGGGTACCTGTCCAGGCAGAGAAGCCACGGGACTCTGGGTGTTGGGGGCCTCCCAGCCCCTCCCAGGGAACACCGTCAGGGTCAATGAAGGGGGAAGGTTATTGCCTTCCCCTAAATGCAGGATCATCCCCTGGGAGTTAGCCAGACTCACTGTCAGTGGAGGCTCTGGGGCTCCGCAGGGGCTCTGCACCCTCCATCCCCAAACACAGAGCCACACACCCAGGAACATGCACGCGCACACACACACACATGTGCACACACCCAGATATAGCACTGGATAGATTCCGAATGTCATGGACAGAAACACAGACACACACGGATACAGGGGAACACAGAGACACAGAGGAGCCTCCAGTCCTTGCCAGCCTCCTGGGCCTTCCTCACCTGGCCCAGGTGACAGCCTGCTCCTCCTGCAAGCCTGGGGGCAGCACTTGGTCAGCCATGGAGTGGATCTGCACTCGGTAGCTGCGCTGGTGGCCCCAGGGGTTCCGCTCAGGGCTAGTAAAAAGCAGGTATTTGGGCAGAGTCTGTCCGAAGCGGAAGGCTGCCTGGCGCTCCCGAGAATACCGCATCTGCTGGAGAGCCGGCTGAACCAGGCGGTGTCCTGGGCTCCAGGGGTTTGTGATGTTTTCCAGCTTCATCTGCAGGGTCTGGAAGCTATTCTTGGTGCCTGCGGGTGTACAGGGAAGGAGTCGGAGTCAAGCACCTGGAACTGAAGCCTCTTCATTCTGGGACCACACCCAACAGCAGACCATGGACTGAAGGGGATGTTGGGGACAGGCACTGAGACAGACGGCAGTGGGGGGAAGGGGCTGAGGAACTAGAAGACAGCTCAGAGTTGGCGCAGCAGCGGCAGTGACTCCACTGTGACCCTGGATAGTTCCTCTTGAGAGTGGCGTCTGAGGCTGTTTGCTGCAACTCTGGTCCCAGAGACAGGCAGCTGGCCTTTCCCCAGGGGAAGGGGCCATGTCAGTGCCCTCTGGGTCAGGAGCAGACAAGGGGGAGCAGGAGAAGCTGCCGAGCTGGTCCTGGGGGCCTGTTCTAACATGGCACTTGATATCAGGCCAAATCCTGTCATTACACCCATGCCAATCTTTTAAGGCACGCATGCTCAGTCACTCAGTTGTGTCCAACTCTTTGCGACTCCATGGGTTATAGCCCACCAGGCTTCTCTGTCCATGGGATTCTCCAGGCAAAAATACTGCAGTGGGTTGCCATTCCCACTCCATTGGAGAAAAGATTCTCCAGTCTTTTGTGGTGACACCACTAATTCGAGAGACACAAGGAGTATTCCCAATGATACTGCATCCACTCAAAGCTCCAGGCAGGGACGTGTCTTACACCTAGGCATTATCCCCTCCCCTGCCGCGTGCACACCTTTGCACAGGGTTGCCGGGAGCCACCACGGGAGATCCCACCCATGACAAGGTCACGTGGAAGAGAACCGTTAAGCAAGGCTTCAGAACTCAAGGGGCTCCCTAGGCTTTCTCGAGCATCTACCCCAAAACCAAAATCTGTCTGCTTTACTATTTCATGGCTTTCACCAATTCCTCTGACATTAACAGGGGGCTATCCCTGTACGGGCCACATTTCTCTAGAAAAAGTCAACTTAGGGCTATAGCTAATAAGTCTCCTGGACATGAGAGGAATATTTCAAATCAAACCCCTCTGTTAGCATTCTAGCTTGCTTGGCACGTATATCCAGACTCTTGCAGCTACACATATGATTATTTACAGCCTCCCAACTATGAGAGGCACGGAAAGCCTAAAACTTAGAGCTTTTTAAAGAGTTAAAAGTTATTAGAGTAGTGCTGGTGTAAAGATTTCATTATTGGGCCAATGCTTGTTGCTAAGTTCCCATATCTCTTATCCACTGTGCACCTGGGAGTGCATTAGTTAACATAGTAAGAAAAACAAGTGTAGCCTTGAAATTAACCACATCAGACTTTTGAGCTAATTAGTTCTTTCTTGTAACTCACTGCACCTTTGCTCCGTGAGAAATGTAACTTGTTTAACACTTTCTGAGGCTGACATAGATTAGAAATATAAGAAAAAACATTTCAAAGAAAAATAAGTTTTCTGGTTGAGAAGCCTTTATCAAAAGAGGGTCATAAAATGTCCACAGGCCTCCAAGGCCAGAAGATAATGTACACAACATTGTCTATGGGAAAGGTTTGCAGAAAAAATCCTGGTTTCGCTAAAGACAAAACAGATGTAATGTTTGGGCTGACTCTGTATGACTTTGCATCTTTCATTTCCCTCTATGTATAAGACAAGGTATAAAAGTACCTTTAATAAATAAAGCGATTGGGCCTCGCTTACTGAAGCAGCTTGGTCTCCTCGTGTCAATCATTTTCTCCCTCTCTCTCTCCCTCTCTCTCTTTTACAGGCTGATCCCTTGGAGCATAGAGGCTCCCTGCATTCACTTATCTGCCCGGGTTTCTAAGACCTGAACAGGAAGACATTCTGCGTCTTTACTCCCTCAGGAGACCGGGAGGGCACCTGTGGCCTCCATGAACAGAGCAAACTTCTTGTCTCGGAGTTTTATTGGCTTTCTATGTAAACCAAGGAATATCAGCCTCTTTCTCTCCTCTGTTTTCTTATCTACAATATTCTTTCCTATCTCTTTCTAAATCATCC
>SJYW01038427.1:448622-460579 GCA_006410735.1 Raphicerus campestris
TTTTTTTTTTTTTTAATAATTCACAAAGTGGAGGCACTGTCAGGATTACAGAAGACAAATCGTCTGCAGTTCCACCACCCAAATGTTACTATTGCTGTTCACTCACTCAGTCGTGTCTGACTCTTTGAGACCCCAGGGACTGCAGCACGCTAGGCTTCCCTGTTCTTCACTATCTCTTGGAGTTTGCTCAAGTTCAAGTCCATGGAGGCAGTTCAGTTCCATTCAGTTCAGTTGCTCAGTCGTATCTGACTCTTTGCAACCTTCCCTGTCCATCACCAACTCCCAGAGTTTACCCCAACTCATGCCCATGGAGTCAGTGATGCCATCTAACTATCTCATCCTCTTACTAATGTGAAATAAATGAACAGAGAAAACAGCTTTTGTAGCTGAGGTAGGACCAGTCGAAGACCTAGGACTCGGCCCCCTGCCCTGGTGTGCCCCGGTTCCCTGTGGGCAGATCCTGGAACTGGGCTGGCCCGAGTGGCTGAACTCTGAGCAGAGGTCAGGGACACACAGCTAGGGTGGGGTGCAGAGGAGGATCCACCTGCTCAGCTTCCTTCAGCCCACAGTCCCCCAGATGGAACTCCACACCCACTGCATTAGTTCCTATTGCTGCTATAAATAAACCACAAGCTTAGCGACTTCAAACAACATGTCTATTCTCTTACAGTCTAGAGTCTACACAGCTGTGTTGCTAGCGGCAGCTCTCAGGGACAATCCATCTCCTAGCCTTTTCCACGGACATTCCCAGCTTACTCTTCCTCCTTTGACTTTAGAGCCAGCCTCCTGTCTGACCCCTGCTTCTCTCGTTAAGGAAAAAATCCACCCCCAATCCAACAGCAATATAGAAGGTTTACGTCGAGAAATCCTTGTGATTATATTGAACCCACAGGGATAACCTAAGAGAATTTGCCATCTCAGGAGCCTTACCTTAATCACGCCCGCTGAATGCCTTCATTTTGCTGGGTAAAGTGACTATATTCACAGGTCACCAGGAGGTTAGGATGTGGGGGCGGGGTGAATCTGGCGCCTCCGTTCATCCTGGCCAGCTGCTATATCCCAGTAATCAGCAATAAGAGTCGCTTCCTTCCTCCTTCTCTTTTCCTTCTAAAATTTAGCTTTTATTAAGTAGGGGCTTCCCAGATGGCTCAGTGATAAAGAATCTGCCTGCCAGTTCAGGAGATGCAGAAAATGCGGGTTCAATCCCTGGGTCCGGAAATCCCCTGGAGAAGGAAATGGCAACCCACTGCAGTATCCTTGCCTGGAGCCTGGGGGGCTACAGTCCATGAGACAGCAAAGAGCTGGACACGACTGAGTGACTGAGCACCACACATTCTTACGATTAAAAAAGAGAAACCAAATAGCACCAGGGTGGGAGGCCGTGGCCCCTGGGAACCTACTGGTCTGGGTCTGCACTGTGGCCGGGACACTCAGAGGCCCCCTCAACACCCAGAGGGAGAGAGGAGATCCTGCCGCCCTCACTCTGCCCTCTCCCCCACGTCACTCCACCCTCTCCACCCTGAGTCCTCTCAAGCTTTCTTCATCCAAAAAGGAAGAAGCTATCCAAGAAACCCACCCCCAAAATAGACAGGTTCCCCTGAGCGATCCTGCTCCATCCCGTCTCTTTCACCCCATTTCTCCCCACCTCTTTAGGTGTTGTGGTTTGGACATCTGTGTCCCGCCTGATGCCCAGTGTGATGGGGTTGGGAGGTGGACCTTTGTGGGATGCTTAGGTCATGAGCGTGGAGCCTCATGAATGGATAAGAGAACCCAGGGAGACCCCTTACCCCTCTGCCATGGGAGTATGCAGTGAAAAGTCAGAAGTCTTTGACCCGGAAGAGGGCTCTCACTTGATCTTGCTGACACCCTGATCTTGGACTTCCATCCTCCAGAACTGGAGGCAATAAACTTTTGTTGTTGATAAGCCACCCAGACCGTGGTACTGTACGATGTTACGGAAGAACTCGAAACTTTTCGGCCAACCCAATATTTCAGCAGCTCAAATGGATGAAGACAACGGGTAACCACTTTTATTAGAATCATGTGTTATCTTTCAAGAGTGTTTATGAGTACGTATATTTCTCTCTTTTCTTATACAAAGATTAGCATGCCATCTATTGTTCTATACCTGTTTTCTGAGCACATCCTGAAGCCCTTCCCTATTAGGACAGTGAATATCCCTGTACATACGTTTCTTTCATAGTCACCTATGATCGCATTGTGTGGGCATTGCAAGGTTTATTAAGATCTATAGGCTGTCTCCTGTAGATGGAGGTTTGAGTTTTTTTCCAGACTTGGCCAGTACAAATAGTCCTTCAGTAAATTGCCATGTACATCTATTTTTCCGGGGTTTTTAGGTGGATCCCCAGAATAACTCCAAGAAGCTGGATCAGTAAATCAATGGGCAGAGGAGACGGCGGTTTCACTGGGTTTTTCCAGGGTCTTCCTCTGCTTGCATTACTTGGCTGCCCATCAGTGACCCCTAGTCCCCCAGGAGGGAGCCATCAGCCTCAGACACCTCACACTGACCTCACAGGCCAACCTAGTATTTTGGTGACTGTCATTTGCCGTAGCCATGGAGGTCTTCTCTGGGGTGGAGACCAAGGCCTTGGGTTTCTCATCTGTGTGTGTCCCACATGCCCGGCCTGGGGTGTGGCCTCACCCGCTGTGCCTCCCTTAGGAAGCTGCCCCAGAGGGGTTTATTATCTATCCCTGGAGGGGGTGGGGTGCTTGGGCTTCAGGTGGAACTCAGTGGGGGGCAGGGGCCTTCACACAAGCCTGTAGGTTCCATTGTAGCTGAAAGAGGGTGGCTTCAAGCAGTCCTCCTCTCCCTCAGGCATCCAGCTCTGGGTGTAGGTGGAGCCATTTCCCAGAGGTCGCACGATTATGAGGTCTCTGGATGCCAGGGACGGGTCCTCTGGGAAGAAGTTGAAAGGTCGGAGCAGGAAGCCCACGGAGTTCCCGGGCGTGGTTGTGTTGGGGATGTCCTCTGCGTGGGGGATGTGCAGGAAGCCCACTGTGACCCAGGCCACCAGGTCCTGCGGGAAAGAGGGCAGGCTGTGCTGAGGAGGCTCAGAGGGGAAGGGGTGGCCTGCATCCAAGCCCCAGGTATAAGGAAGGGCAAATCTGGTGAACCCGGAGCTGGCTTTCCACCCAGTAAGCTGGTCCTTGCCCTCCTAGGACTCAGCAGGGATCCTGGGGCCGGACAGGGATCCTGGGACCTGCAGGAATCCTGGGACCTGGCAGGGATCCTGGGACTGGACAGGGATCCTGGGACCTGGCAGGGATCCTGGGACTGGACAGGGATCCTGGGATCTGGCAGGAATCCTGGGACTGGACAGGGATCCTGGGACCTGCAGGGATCCTGAGACTGGACAGGGATCCTGGGACTGGACAGGGATCTGTCTCAGGGTGGGGCTGGAAAAGGGCAGAGCTGGTACCTCATCTTCAATGTTCTCGTTGTTGCGAAGAAACTCCTCAAAGACGACAGGTGGGTCCCAGGGGTCATTCTGGTTGTATATGCTGCTGCTGTGTCTCTCTGACTCCCGGTATTTGGTCACCGCCAGGGGGTACCTGTCCAGGCAGAGAAGCCACGGGACTCTGGGTGTTGGGGGCCTCCCAGCCCCTCCCAGGGAACACCGTCAGGGTCAATGAAGGGGGAAGGTTATTGCCTTCCCCTAAATGCAGGATCATCCCCTGGGAGTTAGCCAGACTCACTGTCAGTGGAGGCTCTGGGGCTCCGCAGGGGCTCTGCACCCTCCATCCCCAAACACAGAGCCACACACCCAGGAACATGCACGCGCACACACACACACATGTGCACACACCCAGATATAGCACTGGATAGATTCCGAATGTCATGGACAGAAACACAGACACACACGGATACAGGGGAACACAGAGACACAGAGGAGCCTCCAGTCCTTGCCAGCCTCCTGGGCCTTCCTCACCTGGCCCAGGTGACAGCCTGCTCCTCCTGCAAGCCTGGGGGCAGCACTTGGTCAGCCATGGAGTGGATCTGCACTCGGTAGCTGCGCTGGTGGCCCCAGGGGTTCCGCTCAGGGCTAGTAAAAAGCAGGTATTTGGGCAGAGTCTGTCCGAAGCGGAAGGCTGCCTGGCGCTCCCGAGAATACCGCATCTGCTGGAGAGCTGGCTGAACCAGGCGGTGTCCTGGGCTCCAGGGGTTTGTGATGTTTTCCAGCTTCATCTGCAGGGTCTGGAAGCTATTCTTGGTGCCTGCGGGTGTACAGGGAAGGAGTCGGAGTCAAGCACCTGGAACTGAAGCCTCTTCATTCTGGGACCACACCCAACAGCAGACCATGGACTGAAGGGGATGTTGGGGACAGGCACTGAGACAGACGGCAGTGGGGGGAAGGGGCTGAGGAACTAGAAGACAGCTCAGAGTTGGCGCAGCAGCGGCAGTGACTCCACTGTGACCCTGGATAGTTCCTCTTGAGAGTGGCGTCTGAGGCTGTTTGCTGCAACTCTGGTCCCAGAGACAGGCAGCTGGCCTTTCCCCAGGGGAAGGGGCCATGTCAGTGCCCTCTGGGTCAGGAGCAGACAAGGGGGAGCAGGAGAAGCTGCCGAGCTGGTCCTGGGGGCCTGTTCTAACATGGCACTTGATATCAGGCCAAATCCTGTCATTACACCCATGCCAATCTTTTAAGGCACGCATGCTCAGTCACTCAGTTGTGTCCAACTCTTTGCGACTCCATGGGTTATAGCCCACCAGGCTTCTCTGTCCATGGGATTCTCCAGGCAAAAATACTGCAGTGGGTTGCCATTCCCACTCCATTGGAGAAAAGATTCTCCAGTCTTTTGTGGTGACACCACTAATTCGAGAGACACAAGGAGTATTCCCAATGATACTGCATCCACTCAAAGCTCCAGGCAGGGACGTGTCTTACACCTAGGCATTATCCCCTCCCCTGCCGCGTGCACACCTTTGCACAGGGTTGCCGGGAGCCACCACGGGAGATCCCACCCATGACAAGGTCACGTGGAAGAGAACCGTTAAGCAAGGCTTCAGAACTCAAGGGGCTCCCTAGGCTTTCTCGAGCATCTACCCCAAAACCAAAATCTGTCTGCTTTACTATTTCATGGCTTTCACCAATTCCTCTGACATTAACAGGGGGCTATCCCTGTACGGGCCACATTTCTCTAGAAAAAGTCAACTTAGGGCTATAGCTAATAAGTCTCCTGGACATGAGAGGAATATTTCAAATCAAACCCCTCTGTTAGCATTCTAGCTTGCTTGGCACGTATATCCAGACTCTTGCAGCTACACATATGATTATTTACAGCCTCCCAACTATGAGAGGCATGGAAAGCCTAAAACTTAGAGCTTTTTAAAGAGTTAAAAGTTATTAGAGTAGTGCTGGTGTAAAGATTTCATTACTGGGCCAATGCTTGTTGCTAAGTTCCCATATCTCTTATCCACTGTGCACCTGGGAGTGCATTAGTTAACATAGTAAGAAAAACAAGTGTAGCCTTGAAATTAACCACATCAGACTTTTGAGCTAATTAGTTCTTTCTTGTAACTCACTGCACCTTTGCTCCGTGAGAAATGTAACTTGTTTAACACTTTCTGAGGCTGACATAGATTAGAAATATAAGAAAAAACATTTCAAAGAAAAATAAGTTTTCTGGTTGAGAAGCCTTTATCAAAAGAGGGTCATAAAATGTCCACAGGCCTCCAAGGCCAGAAGATAATGTACACAACATTGTCTATGGGAAAGGTTTGCAGAAAAAATCCTGGTTTCGCTAAAGACAAAACAGATGTAATGTTTGGGCTGACTCTGTATGACTTTGCATCTTTCATTTCCCTCTATGTATAAGACAAGGTATAAAAGTACCTTTAATAAATAAAGCGATTGGGCCTCGCTTACTGAAGCAGCTTGGTCTCCTCGTGTCAATCATTTTCTCCCTCTCTCTCTCCCTCTCTCTCTTTTACAGGCTGATCCCTTGGAGCATAGAGGCTCCCTGCATTCACTTATCTGCCTGGGTTTCTAAGACCTGAACAGGAAGACATTCTGCGTCTTCACTCCCTCAGGAGACCGGGACAGCACCTGTGGCCTCCGTGAACAGGGCAAACTTCTTGTCTCGGAGTTTTATTGGCTTTCTATGTAAACCAAGGAATATCAGCCTCTTTCTCTCCTCTGTTTTCTTATCTACAATATTCTTTCCTATCTCTTTCTAAATCATCCGCCGACGCCGTTTTTCCTTCAGGTTCCCCTGGATCCTGCGGGGGCTGGACCCTGGCACAGGGTCCATCCTCCAGAGGGGTCAGTGCAGGGGCAGCCCCTGGCACTGTTCACGTCACCATTTTGCAGGGACACACAGGTTTCTGCAGGCCCTATACCTCCAGGCTGGGTAAACTTTCCTGACATTATGTCTCCAAGGCAGACTCAGCACCATTATCTCCCAGGAGTGTGAGTTACCGTGGGGATGCAGACATTTGGCCAGGTGGATGGTCCCAAGCCCAGGTCCTACCTGCCACATCCAGGTCTAGGCGGTAATGCACGAGGTGGGTGTGCATGTTGCCGATGAGGTGCGTGTGCAGGCGGGTCCCGTGGCGCAGCCCCTCGGGGGTGTAGAAGGTGGCATGGATATAGCCGGTGGCATGCATCTTGGCCTCCATCACCCCGTTGGGGTAGAAGATGAAGTCCCAGATGTAGTCATAGTTGTAGACCGTCGACGTGGTCCTTAGCACCAGCGCCTGACCCTTGAGCCCCGCATAGAAACTGAAGCCACCGCTGAAGGTGGAGTCAAAGTGCCGCCGGATGGGCACCCCCGTGGGCATCTCGAAGAGACAGAGGGCCCGGGGGTAGAGGACGGGGCCGTCGTCGTCGTAGTAGTGGAGGGCGTCCACGAAGGTGGCCGTCTCCGGGCAATCGATGCCAGGGGCCAGCTCATGAGTGACGCTGCCCAAGCCCCAGCCCACGTCCAGGTACTTGGTCTGCATGCCGGCTGGCGTGTGTCCTCCGTACAGCGCCGCAGCCTCCTGCACGCTCACCTCGTAGGCTATGCGCTCACCGCCGAAGTGCAAGTTCAGGACTTGCAGCCCCGAGGACGAGCGCAGGCGGAAGGAGAAGCTCCAGCCGGCGTAGCGCACTGTGTGGCCGTCCAGGCTGTAGCGCGCGCCCTGGGGCTGCACCAGGCGGGGGCCGCTCTTGGAGACGCCCAAGTCCTGGCGCAACTGGTAGGAGGAGAAGAGGGCCGCCTCAGGCAGGTTGGCTCCGTCCTTGCCCTTGGCGAGCGGCTCCTCCAAGACCACCGCGGCCACCTCTCCGTCTTCGTACTTCTGAGCCAGCTCCTTGGGGCTCTGGTAGAACCTCCCATTGTACCAGACCCGCTCCACCGTCCAGTCCCGGGGGTTCGGGCTTCCATGGTCCAGCAGGAGCTCCACCCCAGTGGGGTGCAGGAAGTAGCCTTCGATTTGCAGCTGCAGGATGAACCAAGAGCGGCGCTGGCCGGAGGCCACGCCCCGGGGCGCCACGTCGGTGAAAGTCAGGCACCGCTGGGAGCAGTTTCCGAACACAGCTGCCGCGGTGCGCCGGAAAAACGTGTTCAGGGGCTGAGTGGCCTCCTCCAGGGTCTGACTCAGAAGGGCGTACTCTGCCTTGGAGATGGGCCTGGAGGCCCAGGAGGCCTGGTGCCTGCGCCTAGGCGTCAGGTGTCGCAGGTAACGGGGCCTTGGCAGTGGCCCTACGGCAAACTCGGTGATGTTGGGCTGCTCCTGGGCTCCGAAGAAGATGACGGCCCGCGCCTCCCGAACGGGAGGCCGGTGGCCTTTATCCAGAAACTTGAGCACGTGTTGCTTCTTGGGCAGCAGCATCTCAATAAGGAACACGGAGTTCTTGGCCACGGTCAGCGTGCTGGACGGCTCCAGCCTCAGCTCCTTCTGGGACCAGAGGAAGCTGTGCACGGCCTTTAGCTCTTGGGCGCTCAGGTCCGCAAATACCCTGCCCTTGTCGCCGGGGGTCTGCGGGGCGCCCTCTGCCGCCGCCAGCGTCTGCAACACCAGGATGGCAGCGCCTGCCCAGCCGAGGGCCAGGGCTTCCCGCCCCATGGCTCTGGAATGCAGCAGAGATGAGCTTAGCAGTTTTGTGGGAGGAAGTGAGTGTCCCCCAGGCTGGGTCTTGGATTACCCTGGCCCTTGACCTCATGGTTTTCCCATGGACTCACCTCCTGGCTTGCAGTCCTCCGATTTGAATTCTGCTTTCTCCTCCCTGGTCTGTAATCTCCCTGGTCTGTAAACTCTTTTAGTCCCATGGATGCTCTTACCTGTGCAGACTCCTTCTCCCTTCCTCTGTGCCTTATCTCTGTGGGGCAAAAGCACGATCTCTCCAGCTTTAGGTCACTCAGATATTCACAGTACCTCTGCCCCAAAATGCTACAGCGTGCTGGCTGTGCCATGGGTGTTGGCAGCAAAACTGTGTTGTGTCAAAA
Organism: Raphicerus campestris; assembly: GCA_006410735.1. Lineage (NCBI taxonomy): Eukaryota > Metazoa > Chordata > Mammalia > Artiodactyla > Bovidae > Raphicerus > Raphicerus campestris. Next base: position 457,074 of record SJYW01038427.1, read on the forward strand.
CAGTGTTTTTGATACAAAACAATATTTTTTATGTGGATAAAATTTGAAATGTAGTGTGGAAGTTCAAAGAGTGGACGGTTCTAGTGCTAATACACGCTACCACTAGGACCAGCTGTGTGACCTTGGGCAGCTTGCCTAAACTCTCTGGGCCTCCGTTCTCACAACAGTGAAATGGAAAATAACAGTGCAAGTACCTACTTATGGAATTGTTAGGAAAAATCAGTTGGACAATAAGGATAAAGTGTTTAGCACAAAGCCTACTTTCTAGGAAGCACTTGAGAAATGCAAACTACTCATCTTTTTTTTCAGTAGTCATGAAGAATGTGAGAGTTGAACCACAGAGATGGCTGAGCACCAAAGAACTGATGCTTTTGCACTGTGGTTCTGGAGAAGACTCTCGAGAGTCNAGTTGGCAGTCTATCAGAGGCAACTGGAGACCACCCTAAACTGAAGCTGGGTACCAGCACAGGCTCTTTGAGTCTCACCCAATTTTTGGTATTCTTCAGGTGCTTTGGTGAGGTCTCCTGATATCCAGACATCATTGCTTTAAATGATGTCCTGAATTTTACTGGACCTATTTTTCATTCTCTTTAAGAAAAAACTTTTCTTGGCTGTGCTATGCAACATGTGGGATTTTAATTCCCTGACTATAGATCAAACCTGTGCCCCTTCCATTGGAGGCACAGAGTCCTAACCACTTGACCAGCAGGGAAGTTCCTCGAGCTATTTCTCTTGGGACTTTTCTGTTTTTCTCGGAGTCCTAAAGTGGGTAACTATACATTTCCTAGGCAGGAGACCTNTGTGCGTCTGCAGTATGCATTAACCAGAGCTCCTCAAAGATGGGAGTGCCTGCTGGACAGTAAAGATCCATTTTTTTCCCTTCTTCTGATGCCAGCAATGTAACCTCTTAGAAGATCACTGTTCTTTCCCAGCTCTATAGGGGCCATGGTGACTTGCAGCTTGCTTTATTTGTGCTTACCTGGACTATGTATCTTTGGTGAACTTAATGTAAAATATCAATATATTATTTTGATGTATGTATGATCCCTTTGTCTTGAAAATGTATAAGACCCTGCCTTCAACTTCCAACAAATGGAACAGTTCTCAGAGCTTTCTGAGAATCTGCTACCAGGGTTATAATCCTCTGTTTAACTCAATTCAAATCCCCCCTTTTGCTTCTTAACTTGGTAGTTAACTGAATTTTCATCGACATTTTCTTGGCACAGTTGGCAGTCTATCAGAGGCAACTGGAGACCACCCTAAACTGAAGCTGGGTACCAGCACAGGCTCTTTGAGTCTCACCCAATTTTTGGTATTCTTCAGGTGCTTTGGTGAGGTCTCCTGATATCCAGACATCATTGCTTTAAATGATGTCCTGAATTTTACTGGACCTATTTTTCATTCTCTTTAAGAAAAAACTTTTCTTGGCTGTGCTATGCAACATGTGGGATTTTAATTCCCTGACTATAGATCAAACCTGTGCCCCTTCCATTGGAGGCACAGAGTCCTAACCACTTGACCAGCAGGGAAGTTCCTCGAGCTATTTCTCTTGGGACTTTTCTGTTTTTCTCGGAGTCCTAAAGTGGGTAACTATACATTTCCTAGGCAGGAGACCTGGGGGATATTCTTAGGTGGGGACCCAGGGGAAACTTTGGCATGAGCCAGGATGGCTATCCTTCTTAAGATTTGGCTTAAATTGGAAAGATTATGTATATATGGTCAGGACAAACTTGTTTGCCAGGGAAATGAAGACCGAGCCTACTCAACTCCAAAGCGAAAAGGACGTCTGCTCCTTCTGGCCACAAGGTGCTTCCAGGTTGCTGAGAGCCTAGTGGAAGTGTTTGAGGATCTATCCTCATGATGTGTAGTGAGCCCACAGAGGGTCTCAGTATAGTCATTAAAAAAATCCTGCTTGCTGGGCAGGCATAACAAAGGCTGATCATCTCGAGTTCCGAGCACCCAGGGCTGTTTTAGACTGTCAGAGGGAGGAACCAAGACATATAAGAGAGTCAAACCGACCTAGGATAACTCCTTGGGCAGCTAGACGCAGAGGCAGCATGAATTCAAGGAATTGAAAGGAAGCTGGTGCTTGCAGGTACTCATCTTCACTCTTAAATGGCCAGGATGGAGCTTTGTTGACATTCTAGAAAAAGCCAGCTTGATAAAAGACCTTTTCAAAATTCTGACCCTGAGAGAATAAAAATATTCCTCAGAGGATGCTTGAGGAAGTTATAACTCATTCTATGTCCTTGAAACATAAACACAGCTCACATCACCTGAGGCGACAGCCTTAGCTCAATTAGTAGACCTTAAAACTGAAAGGAGAGAAGAAAAAGGAAAGAGGCTTTTAAAAACTCAAGTAGGAAACTTATGAGATCTCTATCTGTGTCTGTCTGGATATATTTGTCTGTGTGTACATTATAAATATTGTATGTCCCTACCTCTGTATAGACTTATCAAAATTAATTTGTAAAAGAGCTCTATTTGACTTAAAGGTAAGTGCTTACAAATCAAATATTTCTAAATGTAACTTTAGCCCACTTCTTAAAGGATCATGTGATCCAGGATTAACTTTTAATGACTAAAAACCAGTTTAAATTGGTAGTTTAATTAATACAGACATGTCTTTAGAGTCTCACCATTAAGTATAATACTTTCTTTGTACCTTGGTTTACTGAAAAATCGATAAACTCATATTATTTCTGTTCCAAAATTTGTAATGAGATAATTAATGGTATGGTGATATTTTCATAAGTAATATAAGAGAGATAAGGGGATAAAGCCTTGTGGGTAAACATTTTTAAAACAATATGTTTTATGGTGTGTCTACCTAAGAGCATTCTTGATGAAAGTGAAAGAGGAGAGCGAAAAAGTTGGCTTAAAGCTCAACATTCAGAAAACGAAGATCATGGCATCTGGTCCCATCACTTCATGGCAAATAGATGGGGAAACAGTGGAAACAGTGTCAGACTTTAGTTTTTTGGGCTCCAAAATCACTGCAGATGGTGACTGCAGCCATGAAATTAAGATGCTTACTCCTTGGAAGGAAAGTTATGACCAACCTAGAGAGCATATTGAAAAGCAGAGACATTACTTTGCCAACAAAGGTCTGTCTAGTCAAGGCTATGGTTTTTCCAGTGGTCATGTATGGATGTGAGAGTTGTACTATAAAGAAAGCTGAGAGCTGAAGAATTGATGCTTTTGAACTATGGTGCTGGAGAAGACTCTTGAGAGTCCCTTGGACTGCAAGGAGATCCAACCAGTCCATCCTAAAGGAGACCAGTCCTGGGTGTTCACTGGAAGGACTGAGGCTGAAACTCCAATACTTTGGCCACCTCATGCGAAGAGCTAACTCATTGGAAAATGTAACATTCTAAATGTAACTTTAGATCCCTCCCTGATGCTGGGAGGGATTGGGGGCAGGAGGAAAAGGGACGACAGAGGATGAGATGGCTGGATGGCATCACCGACTCGATGGATGTGAGTCTGAGTGAACTCCAGGAGAT
>SJYW01038427.1:465621-478931 GCA_006410735.1 Raphicerus campestris
AACATCTCAAAGAGGGATATTAAAATAATTTGGCTTATTTGTTATATTAAATTGCATGGGAAACATTGTCAAATGAGTAACAAAACATCTTTAAAGCTCTATTTTATAGGTAAATATCATTAATACAAAAGTTCTAGAAATTATATGAAGTTCCTAGAATTTGAAACGTCCTGGTATGCCGCCACTCATGTTGCTAGTTATTGTCTTGAAATGTTGTATGGTACAACTAATTTCCTTGACAGTTGCATTGTGATCGGGTCTTTGACCATGCTTTTCAAGTCTTCTGTCATTTATAGACGGTTACGGTCTTAATCTGATGCTTTTCAAAAATGCCTGTAGGGAGATTTTCTGCTCCCTAAATAAGTCAGACTCAGTAGTGAAAGGACTTCCACCCCTTGTATGAGGATTATTGTAGAAACAGCTCTCTCAGGTAAGCCTGCTGAAGACGTAGTAATAGGGTCTCCTTTAACTGCTCATGTCCCACGTTCGGTTGAGTCTCTTCTAAACTCCTGCTACACTCAGCACAATTCTGTAAGCCGGCTAACTTTTTAAGTTGTTGCTTTCTCTTCCCAATACTACCTTGATTTGATGTAATAGCATTAACCTTGCAACTTTGCTTCCAGAACCACAGGAAGAAAGCAACTATGATCACTTCTTGTTAGCGGTTTATCTTCTTGCTCCCAGGAATGATTTATAAGAAATCCCTATTGATAAGGCTGATCTAATTTACAGATGGGTCCTACCTGTGGGATGAATGGGACATTATCAAGCCAGATATGCAACAAGATCCACAATGGGCATAATTGAAAACTTTTATTTACCAGAAACAAAGTCAGCACCACAAGCAAAATTAATTGCCTTAACTCTAGCTTGTCAGCTAGCTAAAGACCAGGTAACAAATATTTATACTGATGTTCGGTATGCTTTTCGAGTGGCACACAACTTTGGAATGCTATGAAAGCAATGAGGTTTTAAACCTCATCACGACATCTTATACAGAAAATAGAAAACAGGTTGAAGAGTTATTAATCAGGATCAGTTCAGCTCAGTCGCTCAGTTGTGTCTAACAGTTTGTGACCCCATGGACCGCATGATAATGGGTTAATGGATAAATGGATTAATCATGATATAACTGCCAAAACAGCAATTATGAAAAGAGCAGAGCATTTCAAATTTGGCACTGTGGAGGCTGAAGGAAATCAACTTGCTGATATTGCAGCCAAATGGGCAGCTTTAAATATTCATCCTGTCCAGCCTCCAGAATGTCCACTGCTCTCTGTTAACCCTGCAAACTCAATGAAAAATTTATTTCTATGGGCTCAAAAAATCACCACTAAAGAAGAGAGGCAGATTAGGGAACAAAAAGGGGAAATTTTGACCCCACCACACAAATATGGGTTAGACCCGCTAAAACAAAATATAGTTTCAATAGACACGTGTGTGGTTAGTCACTCAGTTGTGTCTAATTCTTTCTGACCCCATGGACTTCAGCCTGCCAGGCTCCTCTGTCCCTGGGAGTTTTCAGGCAAGAATACTGGAGTGGGTTGCTATTTCCTTCTGCAGGGGATCTTTCTGACCCAGGCATCGAACCTGCGTCTCCTGCAGCTCCTGCATTTCAGGCGGATTCTTTACCTACTGAGCCATCAAGGAAGCCTTGTGCCTCTCTATGTGTGTTCAAAACTCCACCTAAAATAATGATGCCCGAATGGCTATTGATCATATCTATTATTCGATATAAAATAATGACCACACACAGTGCGTACACAGAGCAAAATTGGCATAAGCCCCGTGTGCCACTTAGAGCTGACTGCCAGCCTGTGGCAAGCATTCTACTAGCCTAAGCCCTTAAAGGGTAAGGAAGAACTGGGGTACTAAGATGGGCACTGGGGAACATGATAGGTCCAGGGTAGGTAAGCAACCACCACGGGATTGGGGGACCCAGTACTGGCTCACCTAATGCTTTCTATCAAAAGATTAATGATCAAAGTGGGGGTGGGGATGATGAGATAAAATTTGCATTTCAAACCAGGACAAGAAAAAATTAAACATAGAAGTTGCTCTCTGTGTTTTTTTGGCCTCTTCCCTCTCTCCCTGACTCCCTAATGTGCCAGGTGCGTCTCCATTACTCATTAACCAGAGCTCCACAAAGATGGGAGTGCCCGCTGGACCTTAAAGATCCATTTTCCCTTTCTTCTGATGCCAGTGATGTAACCTCTTAAAAGATCACTGTTCTTTCCTAGCTCTGTAGGGACCATGGTGACGCGCAGCTTGCTTTATATGTGCTTACCTGGACTATGTATCTTTGGTGAAATTTTTGTAAAATATATTATTTTGTTGGATGATCCCTTTGTCTTGAGGATATGTATGACTGTGTGTTCTACTTCTAACAAGTAGAAGAGTTCTCAAAGCTTTCTAAGAATCTGCTTCCTGAGTTATAGTTCTTGGTTTAGCTCAAATAAAATCCTCCTCTTTTTCTTCTTAACTTGATAGTTAACTGAATGTTCATCCACAGTTCTTATCCCCAAATTGCCTTCTGCTCTGCTAAGGAGAGAGGTGTGGAAGAGACCTGTGGTCCTGTGACCTGAGCTTGGCCATTCATTCAACCTTTCCTGGTACAATCCTTGGTTGCAGTGTCCAGATGGGCGGCGGGTGAGGTAGACGATGGCAATGAAGCCGTGGCAGAAGGGAGAACTCAGTGGCCACTGCGACCTCCAGGCTGGGAGATACAAAACATACCCTCTCCTGCCCACGGCTCATCTCCAGCGCCTGGAGAACAGCGGCCACCTGCTGGCTGCACCTGTCCCGTCTCAGCCCTGTGTGCTGTGTGCCTTGGAGTGGTCCTTCTGGGCTCTCACCTCTCCCTTTGGCCCCCCACCTCTTGTGTCTTTGTTTCGGCTGACCCCCCACTCCATGGCCACCTTCCCTCTCTGCCCCCTCCCCTCCCCAGTTCACCCCTGCTTGACTCTCCCCAAATACCCTCCCCCGCCCAGAACATACCTGTGCGCTCAGCTCTGGGCTCGTCTCTGCTGCAGCCTTTGTTGCTGACTCCTTGAACTTTATGGCTGGACCTTGCCCCAGGGGGAGGGACGGGGTGAGGCTTGTGCTGACCAAGGTGGTGACCTATGGCTCAGGAAGCCCCGCAGTGGGCAGGGGCGGCGCACGAGGAAGTGTGTGGGTCTCTCGTGGCTGTGGCCCAGCGGGCTCCTGTCACCCCAAGTTCTGAGTATGGAAACTCCCCAGTCTTTCACCACTTCAGCAGCTGTGTCCACTTCTGTTTTCCCCCAAACACCCATGCCATCAATAATTCCCTGTCATTCTTCTTGCTGAAGCAGCACTTTTCACAAGAGTTGCCTGTGTATTCTCCGCTATGATCTGCAATGGGCCATAGTCTGTGAGAGTAGGTGGTGAGTTTCAGAGATCAGAGATAAAGACAAGGAGAAATTTACTAGCAAGTACTCGCCAATGCGGGCTTCCCAGGTGGTTCAGCGGTAAAGAATCCCAAGAATGCAGGAGACGTGGGTTCGATCCCTGAGTCAGGAAGATTCCCTGGAGAAGGAGATGGGAACCCACTCCAGTATTCTTGCCTGGAAAATCCCATGGATAGAGGAGCCTGGTGGGATACTGTCTGTGGGATCGCAAAGAGTCAGACATGACTGACTGATTGACTTTCACTTTCATACAGTTCATGAGGTTCTCACGGCAAGTATATGGGGGTGGTTTGCCATTCTCTCCTCCAGTGGATCACGTTTTGCCAGAACTCTCTGCTATGATCTGTCCATATTGGGTGGTCCTACATGGCATGTCTCATAGCTTCATCAAGTTACAGAAGCTCCTTTGCCTCGACAAGGTCTTGATACTTGAATGGGGTCAAGAAGCAACAATTAGAACCCTGCATGGAACAACTGACTGGTTCAAGATTGAGAAAGGAGTGTGACAGGGCTGTCTGCTGTCACTGTGTGTGTGTGTGTGTGTGTGTGTGTGTGTGTGTGTGTGTGTTTTAACCTATATGCTGAACACATCATGAGAAATGCCAGGCTGGATGAGTTACAAGCTGGAATCAAGAAAGGTGGGAGAAACATCAACAACCTCAGATATGCGGATGATACCATTCTAATGGCAGAAAGCGAAGAGGAACTAAAGAGCCTCTTATAAGGGTGAAGGAAGAGAGTGAAAGAGCCGGCTTAAAACTAAATATTAAAAAAAAGTAAGATCATGGCATTCAGCCCCATTCAGTTCAGTTCAGTTCAATTCAGTCACTCAATCGTGTCCGACTCTTTGCGACCCTGTGAATTGCAGCACGCCAGGCTTCCCTGTTCATCACCAGCTCCCGGAGTTCACTCCAACTCACATCCATTGAGTCGGTGATGCCATCCAGCCATCTCATCCTCTGTTCCCAGTCCTTCCCAGAATTAGGGTCTTTTCCAATGAGTCAACTCTTTGCATGAGGTGGCCAAGGTATTGGAGTTTCAGCTTCAACATCAGTCTTTCCAATGAACACCCAGGACTGATTTCCTTCATTGCAAATAGAAGGGGAAGAGGTGGAAGTAGTGACAGATTTCTTCTTCTTGGGCTTTAAAATCACTGCGGATGGTGACTGCAGCCATGAAATCAGAAGACAAACCTAGACAGTGTTTTGAAAAGCAGATACATCACTCTATTGACAAAGGTCTGTAGTATCAAGGCTATGCTCTTCCTGGTGGTCATGTATGGTTGTGAAAGCTGGACCGTAAAGAAGGCAGAGCGCCAAAGAATTTATGCCTTTGAACTGTGGTGCTGGAGAAGACTCCTGGGAGTCCCTTGGACTGCAAGGAGATCAAACCAGTCAATCTTAAGAGAAATCAGCCTTGAATACTCGTTGGAAGGACTGATGCTAAAGTTGAAACTCTAGTATTTTGGTCATCTGATGGAAACAGCTGACTCATTGGAAAAGTCCCTGATGCTGGGAAAGATTGAGAGCAGAAGGAAAAGAGGGTGTTAAGAGATGAGATGGCTGGATGGATGCGATGGACATGAACTTGGGCAAACTTCAGGAGACAGTGAGGGGCAGAGAGGGCCTGATGGGCTGCAGTCCATGGGGTTACAAAGAGCTGGATATGACTGGGTGACTGAACAACAACAAAATTAACTATCCAGAAGAGGCAAATCTTCAGAGACAAAAGCAACTGCAGAAGCAGTTGCTTCAGGCTGGGGAGCACAGGTTGTGTAAATGGTGCTACCTAGTGGGTATGGGATTTCTTTTAGAAGTGATGAAAAATGTTCTAAAATTGACTGTGGTGAGGGCTGCACATATTTGTGAATATACTAAAACCCACTGAAGTATTCACTTTGTGGGTGAATTGTATAATATGTGAATGATATCTCAAAAAGCCGTTTTTAAAAATAAGGAGAGGGACTACTATCTAGAGACACACACAAAACTCCTAAAAAATCAGCGAGAAATAAGAAATCATTCCTATTTCTTCGAGTGAAGAATCTCAAGGGCATGTGATAAGCTTCTCACATGTAGTAGTTATTGGTGGTTTAGTCACTAAGTCATGTCTGACTCTTGCGACCCCATGGACTGTAGCCCGCCAGGCTCCTCTGTCCATGGGATTCTCCAGGCAAGAATACTGGAGTGGGTTGCCATTTCATTCTCCAGTAGTAATAGTTATTAGAGCAGGGCAAAGTATTCAACAACGAGATGTAGTTTTGTACCCATTGCTGGCAAGAATGAGAAAGCTACATGGCATAGAGGATGCCACGTGTTGGGAGATGTAGGGAAATAGGCTTGTGGGAGGGAATGCTGATCTTACAGGGCTTCTGGAATGCCGTCCCCAGTATGTGGGCACATCACAGAGCAGAAACACTCTCGGGAGGAGGTACTACTGCAGGGCTCGCTCCTGGAGGGTGAAGAATGGTGAGGCTACCACTTACTTTTGTGTGGGCAAGGAGGGAGTGTGAACGAGCGTGCATTTCACATTTTTATTTGAAGGAGTACACAAAATGTCCATAGAAAGATAATATCTTGCAGAGTAGCACAGAACAGGAGCTTTTTGGGTGGATCAACAGTAAAGAATCTGCTGTCAGTGCAGGAGATACAGGTTCAATCCCTGGGTCAGGAATATCCCCTGGAGAAGGGAATGGCAATCCACTCCAGTATTCTTGCCTGGAGAATCCCATGGACAGAGCATTCTGATAAGCCACAGGCCATGGGGTTTCAGTGAGTTGGATACAACTGAGAGACTAACAATTTCCCTTTTCACCACCTTCCCCCAGTTCACCGCAGTCTCCGCCTGCTGGTCCTTCCTGTATGTGACCTTGACTTCTGAGGTGCAGTTCCTCCCCTCTTGGTGTTAATGATTGGTGACAGCTACAGATAACACTTGAGCAAAGATCCTCTAAGTTCTGGGCTGCCCTCCCCCTTAAAGGGGCAGAAGCAATGGCTTTGGGAATGACGATGTTGTAGGAACAGGATGTCTGGTCTTGGGGAGGGGCAGCATGACAGGTGAGGCTGGATTCGGTATCTGTGATTAGTGGGCCAGAGCTCACAGCTCACAGCTTTCCCCTTGCTCACTCCTGATAGTTTGTTTTCAGAGGAGTCAGCACATCAGCCATCATGTGAAATAACCCGGGGTGTTTCCCATAGAACCAGCAGAAAGAAATTGTTCGGCAGGTGCTGCCCCAGTTAAGTCACCAGGTTAGCTCTCTAGACTAATGAAGCCACCATCACAGGTTTCATCCCTGGTTAGGGAAGACTGGTTCACAAAGAGAAAAGTCTGCTGTTTTCATCGGGAGTCCTGGCACTATTTGGTCTCCCAAATCACTGCAGACGGTGACTGCAACCACGAAATTAAAAGACATTTGCTCCTTGGAAGGAAAGTTGTGACAAGTCTTTTTGCTGTTGTTGTTCAGCTAAGTCATCTCTGACTCTTTGCCACCCTACGGACTACAGCACACCATGCTTCCCTGTCCTTCACTATCTCCAGGAGTTTGCTCAAACTCATGTCCGTTGAGTCAGTGATGCTATCCCACTATCTCGTCTTCTGTCGCTCCTTTCTCTTGCTGCCTATCTCTCCCAGCATCAGAGTCTTTTCTAATGAGTTGGCTCTTTGCATCAGGTGGCCAATATATTGGAGCTTCAACTTCACCATCAGTCTTTCTAATGAATATTCAGGATTGACTTCCTGTAAGACTGACTGGTTTGATCTCTTTGCTGTCCAGTGTTAGTCACACAGTTGTGCCTGATTCTTCGTGACCCCAGGGACTATAACCCACCAATCTACTCTGTTCATGGAATTCTCCAGGCAAGAATACTGGAGTGGGTCGCCATTTCCTTCTCCAGGGGATCTTCCCAACCCAGGGACTGAACCTGGGTCTTCTGCATTGCAGGCAGAATCTTTACCGACTGAGCCACCAAGGGGAGGATTGACTGGTTTGATCTTCTTGCAGTCCAAGGGACTCTCAAGAGTCTTCTCCAGCACCACAGTTTGAAGGCATCAATTCTTTGGCCCTCAGCTTTCTTTATGGTCCAGTTCTCACATCCATACTTAACTACTGGAAAAACCATAGCTTTGACTATGCAGACCTTTGTCAGCAGAGTGATGTCTTTGCTTTTTAATATACTGTCTAGTTTACTCATAGCTTTTCTTCTAAGAAGCAATTGTCTTTTAATTTCATGGCTGCAGTCACCATTCGAAGAGACTTTGGAGTCCAAGAAAATAAAGTCTGTCACTAGTTCCACTTTACCCCTCCTTTTAGCCTTGAAGTGATGGGATTGGATGCCATGATCTTCATTTTTTGAACGTTGAGTTTTTAAGCTAGCTTTTCACTCTCCTCTTTCACCCTCATCAAGAGGCTCTTTAGTTCCTCTTTTCTTTCTGCCATTAGAGTGGTATCATCTGCATATCCGAGGTTGTTGATACGTCTCCTGGCAATCTTGATTCCAGCTTGTGCTTCATTCAGCCCAGCATTTCACATGATGTAATCTTCATGTAAATTAAATAAGCAGGGTGACAATGTACAGCCTTAGCATACTCCTATCCCAGTTTTAACCAGTCCATTATTCCATGTCCAGTTCTAACTGTTGCTTCTTGACCTGTATACAGGTTTCTCAGGAGGCAGGTAAGGTGGTCTGGTATTCCCATCTCTTGAAGACTTTTCCACAATTTGTTGTAATCCACATAGTCAAAGGCTTTAGCATAGTTGATGAAGCAGAAGTATATGTTTTTCTGAAATTCCCTTGCTTTTTCTATGATCTAATGGGTGTTGGCAATTTGATCTCTGGTTCCTCTGCCTTTTCTAAATCCAGCTTGTACATCTGAAAGTTCTCAGTTCCAGTACTGCTGAAGCCTAGCTTGAAAGATTTTGAGCATTACCTTGCTAGCATGTGAAATGAGCACAATTGCATGGTAGTTTGAGCATTCTTTGACATTACCTTTCCTTGGGATTGAAATGAAAATTAACCTTTTCCAGTCCTGAGGCCATTGCTGATTTTTCCAAATTTGCTGACATATTGAGTGCAGCACTTTAACAGTATCATCTTTTAGTATTTGAAATAGCCCAGCTGGAATTCTATCACCTCCACTAGCTCTGTTTCTCATAATGCTTCTTAAAGCTTATTTGACTTCACACTCCAAGATAAGTGACCATACCATTGTGGTTATCTGGGTCATTAAGGCCTTGATCATATAGTTCTTCTGTATATTCTTGCCACCTCTTCTTAATCTTTTCTGTTTCTGTTTGGTCCTTACCATTTATGTCCTTTATCATATCCATCTTTGCACGAAATGTCCCCTTGATACCTCCAATTTTCTTGACGAAATCTCTAATCTTTCTCTAGTCATAGGTTTCAGTGAAGCTGTGAGCCACACCGTGCAGTCACCCCAGATGGATAGGTCATAGTGGAGAGTTATGACAAACCATCGTCCACTGAGAAGGGAATGGCAAACCACTCCAGTATTCTTGCCTTGAGAGACCTGTGAAGGGTATGAAAAGGTAAAAACATATGACACCAGGAGATGAGCTGCCAGGCTGGGATGTGTCCAATATGCTACTGGGGAAGAGCAGAGAAAGAGCTGTTGAAAAAATGAAGAGGCTTGGCCAAAGCAAACACAGCACTCAGATGTGGACGTGTCTGGTGGCGAAAGTAAAATCTCATGCTGTAAAGAACAATATTGCATAGTGACTTGGAGTGTTAGGTCCATGAATCAAGGTGAATTGCATGCAGGCAAGCAGATGATGGCGAGTGAATATCGACATCTTAGGAATCAGGGAACTAAAATGAGATAACTGAGTTGCCTATAAAATGGGGAAATCCCTTTGACTCTTTAACTGCACAAGGAAAACAGCATGCTTGGTTCACTGGTGAATCAACTGTTGGAAATAGAATCTGCTTGCTATTAAAAAGTGGTGGCATATAATGCTGTCACTGCTAAACTGCTGATAATTACTAAGGAAGGTAGAAGTTGCCAATTTGCTGAGTCATATGTAGTATATCAGGCTCTAAAACAAGAGAATTTAACTGAATGTCATATATACACAGATTCTTGGTTGGTAGCCAATGGACTGGCCTCTTGACTTCCCCTATGTGTAAAGGATAACTGGCAAATTCACTCCAAGGAGCTGTGCGGAAAGGAATTTTGGTCTGATATTTGGGAAAATTGTTCAGACTTCCTGGGTGGCTCAGATGGTAAAGCGTCTGCCTATAATGCGGGAGTCCCTAGTTCAATCCCTGGGTCAGAAAGATCCTCTGGAGAAGGATACGGCAACGGCAACCCACTCCAGTATTCTTGCCTGGAAAATCCCANATACAGTATACTAACACATATATATGGAATTTAGAAAAATGGTAATGATAACCCTGTATGCGAGACAGCAAAAGAGACAGAGATGTATAGAACAGTGTTTTGGACTCTGTGGGAAAGGGTGAGGGTGGGATGGTTTGGGAGAATGGCATTAAAACATGTATATTATATGTGAAACGAATCGCCAGTCGAGGTTCGATGCATGATAAAGGGTGCTCGGGGCTGGTGCACTGGGTTGACCTAGAGGGATGGGATGGGGAGGGAGGTGGGAGCAGGGTTCAGGATGGGGAACACATGTTCACCCATGGTGGATTCATGTCAATGTATGGAAAACCAATACAATATTGTAAAGTTAAGAAAAAAATTTCTTCTAAAAAAATAATAAAATAAAGGTAAAAAGACTCTTCAAAAAAACAACAACAAATGAATGAGTTCTTCACACTAGGTGGTCAAAGTATTGGAGCTTCAGCCACAGCACCAGTCCTTCCAATGAATATTCAGGACTGATCTTTAGAATGGACTGGTTGGAGCTCCTTGCAGTTCAAAAGTCTTCTCCAATACCACAGCTCAAAAGCATCCATTCTTTGGCACTCAGCTTTCTTTATAGCCCAACCCTCACATCCATACATGACCACAGGAAAAACCATAGCTTTGACTAGATGGACCTTTGTTGGCAGAGTGATGTTTCTGCTTTTTAATATGCTGCTAGGTTGGTCATAGTTTTTCTTCCAAGGAGCAATGTCTTTTAATTTCATGGCTGTAGTCACCATCTGCAGTGATTTTGGAGCCCAGAAAGATAATGTCTGACATTNGCTTTTTAATATGCTGCTAGGTTGGTCATAGTTTTTCTTCCAAGGAGCAATGTCTTTTAATTTCATGGCTGTAGTCACCATCTGCAGTGATTTTGGAGCCCAGAAAGATAATGTCTGACATTGTTTCTACTGTTTCCCCATCTATTTCCCATGAAGTGATGGGATCAGATGCCATGATCTTCGTTTTCTGAATGTTGAGCTTTAAGCCAACTTTTTCACTCTCCTCTTTTACTTTCATCAAGAGGCTCTTTAGTTCCTCTTCACTTTCTGCCATAAGGGTGGTGTCATCTGCATGTCTGAGGTTATTGACATTTCTTTTGCCAATCTTGTTTCCACCTTGTGCTTCATCCCAGCCCAGCGTTTCTCATGATGTACTCTGCATATAAGTTAAATAAGCAAGGTGACAACATACAACTTTGACGTACTATTTTCCCAATTTTGAACCGGTCCATTCTTCCATGTCCAGTTCTAACTGTTTCTTCTTGACCTGCATACAGGTTTCTCATGAGGCAGGTTAGATGGTCTGGTATTTCCATCTCTTGAAGAATTTCCCACAGTTTATTGTGATCCACACAGTCAAAGGCTTTGGCATAGTCAATGAGGCAGAAGTAGATATTTTTCTGGAACTCTCTTGCTTTTTCTATGATCCGATGGATGTTGACAATTTGATCTCTAGTTTCTCTGCCTTTTCTAAAACCAGCTTGAACATCTGGAAGTTCACGGTTCACATATTGCTGAAGCCTGGCTTGGGGAATTTTGAGCATTACTTTGCTAGTGTGTGAGATGAGTGCAATTGTGTGGTAGTTTTGAACATTTTTTGGCGTTGTCTTTCTTTGGTATTGGAATGAAAACTGACCTTTTCCAGTCCTGTGGCCACTGCTGAGTTTTCCATATTTGCTGTCATATTAGTGCACCATCATCTTTTAGGATTTGAAATAGCTCAGCTGGAATTCCATCACCTCCACTAGATATGTTCAAAGTGATGCTTCCTAAGTCCCACTTGACTTTACACTTAAGGATGTCTGGCTCTTGGTGAGTGAATGTATACACATCTGGAAATAAGCTGGAGATGCTGAGATAGGGATGGACAAATAACCACAAATTTGTCTCCTTATCATTTGAATTATCATGAGAATAAAACTGATCTTTGATTTTCTGTGTGTGGGTCTTTGTATTTTAATACATTCATGTAACCAGTACCATGATCAGAACAAAGACCAGGACAAGGACCAGACCATCACCACCACCCCTCACCCCCTGCCAAGCTCTTATGTGCTGGCTTCTTTTTACTCACACTGAAATGTTGATGCACAACATTGTTCATATGTTAAATACAATTGTGTGTTAGTCGTTCAGTGGTGTCCGACTCTTTGTGATCCAATGGACTGTAGCCCACCAGGCTTCTCTGTCCATGGAATTCTCCAGGCAAGGATACTGGAGTGGGTTGCCATTCCCTTCTCCAGGGAATCTTCCCAACCGAGGGATCAAATCTGGGTTTCCTGCATTGCAGGCAGATTCTTTGCCATCTAAGCCACCAGGGAAACCCAAATATAAATACAAATATAAATTTTAAAAATATTGTGCCACTTTGGCTGCCATCATGGTTTCTGATGAGAAGGGTCATTTGGAGTCTCCATGAGAAACGCTGGACTGGAAGAAACACAAGCTGGAATCAAGATTGCCAGGAGAAATATCAATAACCTCAGATATGCAGATGACACCACCCTTATGGCAGAAAGTGAAGAGGAACTCAAAAGTCTCTTGATGAAAGTGAAAGAGGAGAGTGAAAAAGTTGGCTTAAAGCTCAACATTCAGGAAATGAAGATCATGGCATCTGGTCCCATCACTTCATGGGAAATAGATGTGGAAACAGTGGAAACAGTGTCAGACTGTATTTTTTTGGGCTTCAAAATCACTGCAGATGGTGATTGCAGCCATGAAATTAAAAGATGCTTACTCCTTGGAAGAAAAGTTATGACCAACCTAGATAGCATATTCAAAAGCAGAGACATTACTTTGCCGAGTAAAGTCCGTCTAGTCAAGGCTATGGTTTTTCCTGTGGTCATGTATGGATGTGAGAGTTGGACTGTGAAGAAGGCTGAGTGCCGAAGAATTGATGCTTTTGAACTGTGTTGTTGGAGAAGACTCTTGAGAGTCCCTTGGACTGCAAGGAAATCCAACCAGTCCATTCTGAAGGAGATCAACCCTAGGATTTCTTTTTAAAATTTTTTTATTTTAATACTTTATTCTACTTTACAATACTGTATTGGTTTTGCCATACATTGACATGAATCAGCCACAGGTGTGCATGATCTCCCAATGCTGAAGCCCCCTCCCACCTCCCACCCCACACCATCTCCCCAGATCATCCCATACACCAGCCCCAAGCAACCTGTATCCTGTATTGAACATAGACTGGCGCTTCATTTCCTATATGATAGTATACATGTTTCAGTGCCATTTTCCCAAATCACCCCACTCTCTCCCTCTCCCTCAGAAGCCAAAAGTCCGTTCTATACCTCTGTGTCTCTTATGTTGTCTCACTTACAGGGTTAACATTACTATCTTTCTAAATTCCATATATATGTGTCAGTATACTGTATTGGTGTTTTTCTTTCTGGCTTACTTCACTCTGTATAATCAGCTCCAGTTTCATCCATCTCATTAGAACTGAGTCAAATTTATTCTTTTTAAGGGCTGAGTAATACTCCATTGT